>JAODUO010000584.1:0-167500 GCA_025642075.2 Ridgeia piscesae
TATAAAATATATATATATATATATATATATATATATATATATATATTAAATATATATATGATGCTTAATGCCCCAGCAGAATAACTTTCTACCATTTTAAATTATTCAAAACTTTCCTTTTAGCATGTGTTGCAGATGGAATATTTAAAATTGCAAACATTGTTCAGAGCTTAACAAAATAATTCAACACAATTTGGCAGGCAAGAAATCTTCAACATGTACGTGGCAGTAATAAAAACGTAATATTGAATAATAAAAATAAATCCTACGAGCAGACACCCTCGTTTTAAGATGATAGAACATGGACCAACAAAGTGTGAGTGACCCATCATGTGGCCTGAGGACTAAAGAGTGACCAACTTCATAACCTGATGACTAGAGTGACCAACCTCATAACCTGAGGACTAAAGAGTGACCAACCTCATAACCTGAGGACTAAAGAGTGACCAACCTCATAACCTGAGGACTAGAGTGACCAATCTCATAACCTGAGGACTAAAGAGTGACCAACCTCATAACCTGACGACTAAAGAGTGACCAATCTCATAACCTGAGGACTAAAGAGTGACCAACCTCATAACCTGACGACTAAAGAGTGACCAATCTCATAACCTGAGGACTAAAGAGTGACCAACCTCATAATCTGACAACTAAAGAGTGACCAACCTCATAACCTGACGACTAAAGAGTGACCAATCTCATAACCTGACGACTAAAGAGTGACCAACCTCATAACCTGAGGACTAGAGTGACCAATCTCATAACCTGAGGACTAGAGTGACCAACCTCATAACCTGAGGACTAAAGAGTGACCAACCTCATAACCTGAGGACTAAAGAGTGACCAACCTCATAACCTGACTACTAAAGAGTGACCAATCTCATAACCTGACGACTAAAGAGTGACCAATCTCATAACCTGACAACTAAAGAGTGACCAACCTCATAACCTGACAACTAAAGAGTGACCAACCTCATAACCTGACAACTAAAGAGTGACCAACCTCATAACCTGACAACTAAAGAGTGACCAATCTCATAACCTGACAACTAAAGAGTGACCAATCTCATAACCTGACAACTAAAGAGTGACCAACCTCATAACCTGAGGACTAAAGAGTGACCAATCTCATAACCTGACGACTAAAGAGTGACCAATCTCATAACCTGACGACTAAAGAGTGACCAATCTCATAACATGAGGACTAAAGAGTGACCAACCTCATAACCTGAGGACTAGAGTGACCAATCTCATAACCTGACGACTAAAGAGTGACCAACCTCATAACCTGAGGACTAGAGTGACCAATCTCATAACATGAGGACTAAAGAGTGACCAACCTCATAACCTGAGGACTAGAGTGACCAACCTCATAACCTGACGACTAAAGAGTGACCAATCTCATAACCTGACGACTAAAGAGTGACCAATCTCATAACATGACGACTAAAGAGTGACCAATCTCATAACATGAGGACTAAAGAGTGACCAACCTCATAACCTGATGACTAGAGTGACCAACCTCATAACCTGACGACTAAAGAGTTACCAATCTCATAACCTGACGACTAAAGAGTGACCAATCTCATAACATGAGGACTAAAGAGTGACCAACCTCATAACCTGACGACTAAAGAGTGACCAACCTCATAACCTGACAACTAAAGAGTGACCAATCTCATAACCTGAGGACTAAAGAGTGACCAACCTCATAACCTGACGACTAAAGAGTGACCAATCTCATAACCTGAGGACTAAAGAGTGACCAACCTCATAACCTGAGGACTAGAGTGACCAATCTCATAACCTGAGGACTAAAGAGTGACCAACCTCATAACCTGACGACTAAAGAGTGACCAATCTCATAACCTGACGACTAAAGAGTGACCAACCTCATAACCTGAGGACTAAAGAGTGACCAACCTCATAACCTGAGGACTAGAGTGACCAATCTCATAACCTGAGGACTAAAGAGTGACCAACCTCATAACCTGACAACTAAAGAGTGACCAACCTCATAACCTGACGACTAAAGAGTGACCAACCTCATAACCTGACAACTAAAGAGTGACCAACCTCATAACCTGACAACTAAAGAGTGACCAACCTCATAACCTGACGACTAAAGAGTGACCAATCTCATAACATGAGGACTAAAGAGTGACCAACCTCATAACCTGAGGACTAGAGTGACCAACCTCATAACCTGACGACTAAAGAGTGACCAACCTCATAACCTGAGGACTAGAGTGACCAATCTCATAACCTGAGGACTAAAGAGTGACCAACCTCATAACCTGAGAACTAAAGAGTGACCAACCTCATAACCTGAGGACTAAAGAGTGACCAACCTCATAACCTGACGACTAGAGTGACCAACCTCATAACCTGACGACTAAAGAGTGACCAACCTCATAACCTGAGGACTAAAGAGTGACCAATCTCATAACCTGAGGACTAAAGAGTGACCAACCTCATAACCTGACGACTAAAGAGTGACCAACCTCATAACCTGAGGACTAAAGAGTGACCAATCTCATAACCTGAGGACTAAAGAGTGACCAACCTCATAACCTGAGGACTAAAGAGTGACCAATCTCATAACCTGACGACTAAAGAGTGACCAACCTCATAACCTGAGGACTAGAGTGACCAATCTCATAACATGAGGACTAAAGAGTGACCAACCTCATAACCTGAGGACTAGAGTGACCAATCTCATAACCTGAGGACTAAAGAGTGACCAACCTCATAACCTGAGGACTAAAGAGTGACCAACCTCATAACCTGAGGACTAGAGTGACCAATCTCATAACCTGAGGACTAAAGAGTGACCAATCTCATAACATGAGGACTAAAGAGTGACCAACCTCATAACCTGAGGACTAGAGTGACCAACCTCATAACCTGATGACTAAAGAGTGACCAACCTCATAACCTGAGGACTAGAGTGACCAATCTCATAACCTGATGACTAAAGAGTGACCAACCTCATAACCTGAGAACTAAAGAGTGACCAACCTCATAACCTGAGGACTAAAGAGTGACCAACCTCATAACCTGACGACTAAAGAGTGACCAACCTCATAACCTGACGACTAAAGAGTGACCAACCTCATAACCTGAGGACTAAAGAGTGACCAACCTCATAACCTGACGACTAAAGAGTGACCAACCTCATAACCTGAGGACTAAAGAGTGACCAACCTCATAACCTGACAACTAAAGAGTGACCAACCTCATAACCTGACGACTAAAGAGTGACCAACCTCATAACCTGACAACTAAAGAGTGACCAACCTCATAACCTGACAACTAAAGAGTGACCAACCTCATAACCTGACGACTAAAGAGTGACCAACCTCATAACCTGAGGACTAAAGAGTGACCAACCTCATAACCTGACGACTAAAGAGTGACCAACCTCATAACCTGACAACTAAAGAGTGACCAACCTCATAACCTGACGACTAAAGAGTGACCAACCTCATAACCTGACAACTAAAGAGTGACCAACCTCATAACCTGAGGACTAAAGAGTGACCAACCTCATAACCTGACAACTAAAGAGTGACCAACCTCATAACCTGACAACTAAAGAGTGACCAACCTCATAACCTGACAACTAAAGAGTGACCAACCTCATAACCTGAGGACTAAAGAGTGACCAACCTCATAACCTGACGACTAAAGAGTGACCAACCTCATAACCTGACAACTAAAGAGTGACCAACCTCATAACCTGAGACTAAAGAGTGACCAACCTCATAACCTGACAACTAAAGAGTGACCAACCTCATAACCTGAGACTAAAGAGTGACCAACCTCATAACCTGACGACTAAAGAGTGACCAACCTCATAACCTGACGACTAAAGAGTGACCAACCTCATAACCTGACAACTAAAGAGTGACCAACCTCATAACCTGAGAACTAAAGAGTGACCAACCTCATAACCTGAGGACTAAAGAGTGACCAACCTCATAACCTGAGAACTAAAGAGTGACCAACCTCATAACCTGAGACTAAAGAGTGACCAACCTCATAACCTGACGAAATAAAGAGTGACCAACCTCATAACCTGACGAACTAAAGAGTGACCAACCTCATAACCTGACAACTAAAGAGTGACCAACCTCATAACCTGACAACTAAAGAGTGACCAACCTCATAACCTGACAACTAAAGAGTGACCAACCTCATAACCTGACAACTAAAGAGTGACCAACCTCATAACCTGACAACTAAAGAGTGACCAACCTCATAACCTGACAACTAAAGAGTGACCAACCTCATAACCTGACAACTAAAGAGTGACAAACCTCATAACCTGACAACTAAAGAGTGACCAACCTCATAACCTGAGGATTAAAAAGTGACCCACCTCATAGCCTGAGCACTAAAGAACAACCCACCTCATAGCCTGAGAACTAAAGAACAACCACCTCATAGCCTGAGGACTAAAGAACAACCCACCTCATAGCCTGAGAACTAAAGAACAACCCACCTCATAGCCTGAGCACTAAAGAACAACCCACCTCATAGCCTGAGAACTAAAGAACAACCCACCTCATAGCCTGAGAACTAAAGAACAACCCACCTCATAGCCTGAGAACTAAAGAACAACCCACCTCATAGCCTGAGAACTAAAGAACAACCCACCTCATAGCCTGAGAACTAAAGAACAACCCACCTCATAGCCTGAGAACTAAAGAACAACCCACCTCATAGCCTGAGAACTAAAGAACAACCCACCTCATAGCCTGAGAACTAAAGAGCAACCCACCTCATAGCCTGAGAACTAAAGAACAACCTACCTCATAGCCTGAGAACTAAAGAACAACCCACCTCATAGCCTGAGAACTAAAGAACAACCCACCTCATAGCCTGAGAACTAAAGAACAACCACCTCATAGCCTGAGAACTAAAGAACAACCCACCTCATAGCCTGAGAACTAAAGACAACCCACCTCATAGCCTGAGAACTAAAGAACAACCCACCTCATAGCCTGAGAACTAAAGAACAACCACCTCATAGCCTGAGAACTAAAGAACAACCCACCTCATAGCCTGAGAACTAAAGAACAACCCACCTCATAGCCTGAGAACTAAAGAACAACCCACCTCATAGCCTGAGAACTAAAGAACAACCCACCTCATAGCCTGAGAACTAAAGAACAACCCACCTCATAGCCTGAGAACTAAAGAACAACCCACCTCATAGCCTGAGAACTAAAGAACAACCTACCTCATAGCCTGAGAACTAAAGAACAACCCACCTCATAGCCTGAGAACTAAAGAACAACCCACCTCATAGCCTGAGAACTAAAGAACAACTCACCTCATAGCCTGAGAACTAAAGAACAACTCACCTCATAGCCTGAGAACTAAAGAACAACCACCTCATAGCCTGAGAACTAAAGAACAACCCACCTCATAGCCTGAGAACTAAAGAACAACTCACCTCATAGCCTGAGAACTAAAGAACAACCCACCTCATAGCCTGAGAACTAAAGAACAACCCACCTCATAGCCTGAGAACTAAAGAACAACCCACCTCATAGCCTGAGCACTAAAGCAGAACCCACCTCATAGCCTGAGAACTAAAGAACAACCCACCTCATAGCCTGAGAACTAAAGAACAACCACCTCATAGCCTGAGAACTAAAGAACAACCCACCTCATAGCCTGAGAACTAAAGAACAACCCACCTCATAGCCTGAGAACTAAAGAACAACCCACCTCATAGCCTGAGAACTAAAGAACAACCCACCTCATAGCCTGAGAACTAAAGAACAACCCACCTCATAGCCTGAGAACTAAAGAACAACCCACCTCATAGCCTGAGAACTAAAGAACAACCCACCTCATAGCCTGAGAACTAAAGAACAACCCACCTCATAGCCTGAGAACTAAAGAACAACTCACCTCATAGCCTGAGAACTAAAGAACAACCCACCTCATAGCCTGAGAACTAAAGAACAACTCACCTCATAGCCTGAGAACTAAAGAACAACTCACCTCATAGCCTGAGAACTAAAGAACAACCACCTCATAGCCTGAGAACTAAAGAACAACCTACCTCATAGCCTGAGAACTAAAGAACAACCTACCTCATAGCCTGAGAACTAAAGAACAACCCACCTCATAGCCTGAGAACTAAAGAACAACCCACCTCATAGCCTGAGAACTAAAGAACAACCCACCTCATAGCCTGAGAACTAAAGAACAACCCACCTCATAGCCTGAGAACTAAAGAACAACCCACCTCATAGCCTGAGAACTAAAGAACAACCTACCTCATAGCCTGAGAACTAAAGAACAACCCACCTCATAGCCTGAGAACTAAAGAGCAACCTACCTCATAGCCTGAGAACTAAAGAACAACCCACCTCATAGCCTGAGAACTAAAGAACAACTCACCTCATAGCCTGAGAACTAAAGAACAACTCACCTCATAGCCTGAGAACTAAAGAACAACTCACCTCATAGCCTGAGAACTAAAGAACAACTCACCTCATAGCCTGAGAACTAAAGAACAACCCACCTCATAGCCTGAGAACTAAAGAGCAACCTACCTCATAGCCTGAGAACTAAAGAACAACCCACCTCATAGCCTGAGAACTAAAGAGCAACCCACCTCATAGCCTGAGAACTAAAGAACAACCCACCTCATAGCCTGAGAACTAAAGAACAACTCACCTCATAGCCTGAGAACTAAAGAACAACTCACCTCATAGCCTGAGAACTAAAGAACAACCCACCTCATAGCCTGAGAACTAAAGAACAACCCACCTCATAGCCTGAGAACTAAAGAACAACTCACCTCATAGCCTGAGAACTAAAGAACAACCCACCTCATAGCCTGAGAACTAAAGAACAACCCACCTCATAGCCTGAGAACTAAAGAACAACCCACCTCATAGCCTGAGAACTAAAGAACAACCCACCTCATAGCCTGAGAACTAAAGAACAACCCACCTCATAGCCTGAGAACTAAAGAACAACCCACCTCATAGCCTGAGAACTAAAGAACAACCCACCTCATAGCCTGAGAACTAAAGAACAACTCACCTCATAGCCTGAGAACTAAAGAACAACCTACCTCATAGCCTGAGAACTAAAGAACAACCCACCTCATAGCCTGAGAACTAAAGAACAACCCACCTCATAGCCTGAGAACTAAAGAACAACTCACCTCATAGCCTGAGAACTAAAGAACAACCTCACCTCATAGCCTGAGAACTAAAGAACAACCCACCTCATAGCCTGAGAACTAAAGAACAACCTACCTCATAGCCTGAGAACTAAAGAGCAACCCATCTCATAGCCTGAGAACTAAAGAACAACCTACCTCATAGCCTGAGAACTAAAGAGCAACCCACCTCATAGCCTGAGCACTAAAGAGCAACCCACCTCATAGCCTGAGGACTCCTCAGTGCGAGCCACAAGCATGTTGCTCTTGCCGAGCAGGTCTCTGTATTTCTCTGTCAGTTCCGTGTAGCGGCGGTTCGCCAGGCTGAGGTCCTCCGCCGCTACTGATGTGTCAAGCTGCTTCTGCAAGGTCGCTATCTTGAATGACGCCATGTCCTGGACAAACAACACTCAGAGCTGTGAATCATTTCAACAAGATAATCACTCATATGCATATATATCATTTGTGATATAATATCAAAATGGTTGCCTTGAGGTGGCAGGTTTCACTGTTATGGAGCGAAATAAATTTTACAGTTGTGTGAACTGGAGCAATGAAGAGTAAAAAACTTTTAACACCACATCACAGGATTCGAATGGGAGTTCTCTTAGTCGAGAGTCCGAAGCTCTACCCCTAAGCCACTATATGAACTGGGCTGCGAGATAATGGTTAAAATCTTCTACCGATCCATCCTGGTGGTACTTAGAGGTGAGTAGGGTTAACTTAGCAAAGCATTTCTTAACTCATTGTGAACGGCAAGACACCTTGTGTTATTGGTTGATAGCGTTTGAATGATGTAGTATAAAGAGCTGCTCCAACCTTGTATCGCTGCAGGTAGCCCAGTCTCTCGGCTACGGCCGTTTCCATGGCGATCATCTCATTCTTTAACTTGCTTATTGTCTGCAATGGAAAAAAATTGATAATAATGATTTAAGACACAATAACGATAAATGAGTAGAATAGTGCACTGTGAGTGAGAGACCTCTATGTGAGGTGAGTGGACGAGTGCACTGTGAGTGAGAGACCTCTATGTGAGGTGAGTGGACGAGTGCACTGTGAGTGAGAGACCTCCAAGTGAGGTGAGTGGATGAGTGCACTGTGAGTGAGAGACCTCCAAGTGAGGTGAGTGGACGAGTGCACTGTGAGTGAGAGACCTCTATGTGAGGTGAGTGGACGAGTGCACTGTGAGTGAGAGACCTCCAAGTGAGGTAAGTGGATGAGTGCACTGTGAGTGAGAGACCTCCAAGTGAGGTGAGTGGACGAGTGCACTGTGAGTGAGAGACCTCCAAGTGAGGTGAGTGGACGAGTGCACTGTGAGTGAGAGACCTCCAAGTGAGGTAAGTGGAGAGTGCACTGTGAGTGAGAGACCTCCAAGTGAGGTGAGTGGACGAGTGCACTGTGAGTGAGAGACCTCCAAGTGAGGTGAGTGGACGAGTGCACTGTGAGTGAGAGACCTCCAAGTGAGGTGAGTGGACGAGTGCACTGTGAGTGAGAGACCTCCAAGTGAGGTAGTGGATGAGTGCACTGTGAGTGAGAGACCTCCAAGCGAGGTGAGTGGACGAGTGCACTGTGAGTGAGAGACCTCCAAGTGAGGTGAGTGGACGAGTGCACTGTGAGTGAGAGACCTCCAAGTGAGGTAAGTGGATGAGTGCACTGTGAATGAGAGACCTCCAAGTGAGGTGAATGGATGAGTGCACTGTGAGTGAGAGACCTCCAAGTGAGGTAAGTGGATGAGTGCACTGTGAATGAGAGACCTCCAAGTGAGGTGAGTGGATGAGTGCACTGTGAGTGAGAGACCTCCAAGTGAGGTAAGTGGATGAGTGCACTGTGAGTGAGAGACCTCCAAGTGAGGTAAGTGGATGAGTGCACTGTGAGTGAGAGACCTCCAAGTGAGGTAAGTGGATGAGTGCACTGTGAGTGAGAAACCTCCAAGTGAGGTAAGTGGATGAGTGCACTGTGAGTGAGAGACCTCCAAGCGAGGTGAGTGGACGAGTGCACTGTGAATGAGAGACCTCCAAGTGAGGTGAGTGGATGAGTGCACTGTGAATGAGAGACCTCCAAGCGAGGTGAGTGGACGAGTGCACTGTGATGAGAGACCTCCAAGTGAGGTGAGTGGATGAGTGCACTGTGAGTGAGAGACCTCCAAGTGAGGTAAGTGGATGAGTGCACTGTGAGTGAGAGACCTCCAAGTGAGGTAAGTGGATGAGTGCACTGTGAGTGAGAAACCTCCAAGTGAGGTAAGTGGATGAGTGCACTGTGAGTGAGAGACCTCCAAGCGAGGTGAGTGGACGAGTGCACTGTGAGTGAGAGACCTCCAAGTGAGGTAAGTGGATGAGTGCACTGTGAGTGAGAGACCTCCAAGTGAGGTGAGTGGACGAGTGCACTGTGAGTGAGAGACCTCCAAGTGAGGTAAGTGGATGAGTGCACTGTGAGTGAGAAACCTCCAAGTGAGGTAAGTGGATGAGTGCACTGTGAGTGAGAGACCTCCAAGCGAGGTGAGTGGACGAGTGCACTGTGAGTGAGAGACCTCCAAGTGAGGTGAGTGGACGAGTGCACTGTGAGTGAGAGACCTCCAAGCGAGGTGAGTGGACGAGTGCACTGTGAGTGAGAGACCTCCAAGTGAGGTGAGTGGACGAGTGCACTGTGAGTGAGAGACCTCCAAGTGAGGTGAGTGGACGAGTGCACTGTGAGTGAGAGACCTCCAAGTGAGGTGAGTGGACGAGTGCACTGTGAGTGAGAGACCTCCAAGTGAGGTGAGTGGACGAGTGCACTGTGAGTGAGAGACCTCCAAGTGAGGTGAGTGGACGAGTGCACTGTGAATGAGAGACCTCCAAGTGAGGTGAGTGGACGAGTGCACTGTGAATGAGAGACCTCCAAGTGAGGTGAGTGGACAAGTACACTGTGAGTGAAAGACCTCCAAGTGAGGTGAGTGGACGAGTGCACTGTGAGTGAGAGACCTCCAAGTGAGGTGAGTGGACGAGTGCACTGTGAGTGAGAGACCTCCAAGTGAGGTAAGTGGACGAGTGCACTGTGAGTGAGAGACCTCCAAGTGAGGTGAGTGGACGAGTGCACTGTGAGTGAGAGACCTCCAAGTGAGGTGAGTGGACGAGTGCACTGTGAGTGAGAGACCTCCAAGTGAGGTAAGTGGATGAGTGCACTGTGAGTGAGAGACCTCCAAGTGAGGTGAGTGGACGAGTGCACTGTGAGTGAGAGACCTCCAAGTGAGGTGAGTGGACGAGTGCACTGTGAGTGAGAGACCTCCAAGTGAGGTGAGTGGACGAGTGCACTGTGAGTGAGAGACCTCCAAGTGAGGTAAGTGGATGAGTGCACTGTGAGTGAGAGACCTCCAAGTGAGGTGAGTGGACGAGTGCACTGTGAGTGAGAGACCTCCAAGTGAGGTAAGTGGATGAGTGCACTGTGAGTGAGAGACCTCCAAGTGAGGTAAGTGGATGAGTGCACTGTGAGTGAGAGACCTCCAAGTGAGGTGAGTGGATGAGTGCACTGTGAGTGAGAGACCTCCAAGTGAGGTAAGTGGATGAGTGCACTGTGAGTGAGAGACCTCCAAGTGAGGTGAGTGGACGAGTGCACTGTGAGTGAGAGACCTCCAAGTGAGGTGAGTGGACGAGTGCACTGTGAGTGAGAGACCTCCAAGTGAGGTAAGTGGATGAGTGCACTGTGAGTGAGAGACCTCCAAGTGAGGTAAGTGGATGAGTGCACTGTGAGTGAGAGACCTCCAAGTGAGGTGAGTGGAGAGTGCACTGTGAGTGAGAGACCTCCAAGTGAGGTGAGTGGACGAGTGCACTGTGAGTGAGAGACCTCCAAGTGAGGTGAGTGGACGAGTGCACTGTGAATGAGAGACCTCCAAGTGAGGTGAGTGGACGAGTGCACTGTGAATGAGAGACCTCCATGAGTGAGGTAGTGGATGAGTGCACTGTGAGTGAGAGACCTCCAAGTGAGGTAAGTGGATGAGTGCACTGTGAGTGAGAGACCTCCAAGTGAGGTAAGTGGATGAGTGCACTGTGAGTGAGAGACCTCCAAGTGAGGTAAGTGGATGAGTGCACTGTGAGTGAGAGACCTCCAAGTGAGGTGAGTGGACGAGTGCACTGTGAGTGAGAGACCTCCAAGTGAGGTGAGTGGATGAGTGCACTGTGAGTGAGAGACCTCCAAGCGAGGTGAGTGGACGAGTGCACTGTGAGTGAGAGACCTCCAAGTGAGGTAAGTGGATGAGTGCACTGTGAGTGAGAGACCTCCAAGTGAGGTGAGTGGACGAGTGCACTGTGAGTGAGAGACCTCCAAGCGAGGTGAGTGGACGAGTGCATTGTGAGTGAGAGACCTCCAAGTGAGGTGAGTGGACGAGTGCACTGTGAGTGAGAGACCTCCAAGCGAGGTGAGTGGACGAGTGCACTGTGAGTGAGAGACCTCCAAGTGAGGTGAGTGGACGAGTGCACTGTGAGTGAGAGACCTCCAAGTGAGGTGAGAGGACGAGTGCACTGTGAGTGAGAGACCTCCAAGTGAGGTGAGTGGACGAGTGCACTGTGAGTGAGAGACCTCCAAGTGAGGTGAGTGGACGAGTGCACTGTGAGTGAGAGACCTCCAAGTGAAGTGAGTGGACGAGTGCACTGTGAATGAGAGACCTCCAAGTGAGGTGAGTGGACGAGTGCACTGTGAATGAGAGACCTCCAAGTGAGGTGAGTGGACAAGTACACTGTGAGTGAAAGACCTCCAAGTGAGGTGAGTGGACGAGTGCACTGTGAGTGAGAGACCTCCAAGTGAGGTGAGTGGACGAGTGCACTGTGAGTGAGAGACCTCCAAGTGAGGTAAGTGGATGAGTGCACTGTGAGTGAGAGACCTCCAAGTGAGGTGAGTGGACGAGTGCACTGTGAGTGAGAGACCTCCAAGTGAGGTGAGTGGAGTCACGAGTGAGAACCTCCAAGTGAGGTAGGGAGAGTCAGAGGAGACCTCCAAGTGAGGTGAGTGGACGAGTGCACTGTGAGTGAGAGACCTCCAAGTGAGGTGAGTGGACGAGTGCACTGTGAGTGAGAGACCTCCAAGTGAGGTGAGTGGACGAGTGCACTGTGAGTGAGAGACCTCCAAGTGAGGTGAGTGGACGAGTGCACTGTGAGTGAGAGACCTCCAAGTGAGGTGAGTGGACGAGTGCACTGTGAGTGAGAGACCTCCAAGTGAGGTGAGTGGACGAGTGCACTGTGAGTGAGAGACCTCCAAGTGAGGTAAGTGGATGAGTGCACTGTGAGTGAGAGACCTCCAAGTGAGGTGAGTGGATGAGTGCACTGTGAATGAGAGACCTCCAAGTGAGGTGAGTGGATGAGTGCACTGTGAGTGAGAGACCTCCAAGTGAGGTGAGTGGATGAGTGCACTGTGAGTGAGAGACCTCCAAGTGAGGTGAGTGGACGAGTGCACTGTGAGTGAGAGACCTCCAAGTGAGGTAGTGGATGAGTGCACTGTGAGTGAGAGACCTCCAAGTGAGGTAAGTGGATGAGTGCACTGTGAGTGAGAGACCTCCAAGTGAGGTAAGTGGATGAGTGCACTGTGAGTGAGAGACCTCCAAGTGAGGTGAGTGGATGAGTGCACTGTGAGTGAGAGACCTCCAAGTGAGGTGAGTGGACGAGTGCACTGTGAATGAGAGACCTCCAAGTGAGGTGAGTGGATGAGTGCACTGTGAATGAGAGACCTCCAAGTGAGGTGAGTGGACGAGTGCACTGTGAGTGAGAGACCTCCAAGTGAGGTAGTGGATGAGTGCACTGTGAGTGAGAGACCTCCAAGTGAGGTAAGTGGATGAGTGCACTGTGAGTGAGAGACCTCCAAGTGAGGTAAGTGGAGAGTGCACTGTGAGTGAGAGACCTCCAAGTGAGGTGAGTGGACGAGTGCACTGTGAGTGAGAGACCTCCAAGTGAGGTGAGTGGACGAGTGCACTGTGAGTGAGAGACCTCCAAGTGAGGTGAGTGGAGAGTGCACTGTGAGTGAGAGACCTCCAAGTGAGGTGAGTGGACGAGTGCACTGTGAGTGAGAGACCTCCAAGTGAGGTAAGTGGATGAGTGCACTGTGAGTGAGAGACCTCCAAGTGAGGTGAGTGGATGAGTGCACTGTGAGTGAGAGACCTCCAAGTGAGGTGAGTGGACGAGTGCACTGTGAGTGAGAGACCTCCAAGTGAGGTGAGTGGACAGAGTGCACTGTGAGTGAGAGACCTCCAAGTGAGGTGAGTGGACGAGTGCACTGTGAGTGAGAGACCTCCAAGTGAGGTGAGTGGACGAGTGCACTGTGAGTGAGAGACCTCCAAGTGAGGTGAGTGGACGAGTGCACTGTGAGTGAGAGACCTCCAAGTGAGGTGAGTGGACGAGTGCACTGTGAGTGAGAGACCTCCAAGTGAGGTGAGTGGACGAGTGCACTGTGAGTGAGAGACCTCCAAGTGAGGTGAGTGGACGAGTGCACTGTGATGAGAGACCTCCAAGTGAGGTGAGTGGACGAGTGCACTGTGAGTGAGAGACCTCCAAGTGAGGTGAGTGGACGAGTGCACTGTGAGTGAGAGACCTCCAAGTGAGGTGAGTGGACGAGTGCACTGTGAGCGAGAGACCTCCAAGTGAGGTGAGTGGACGAGTGCACTGTGAGTGAGAGACCTCCAAGTGAGGTGAGTGGACGAGTGCACTGTGAATGAGAGACCTCCAAGTGAGGTGAGTGGACGAGTGCACTGTGAGTGAGAGACCTCCAAGTGAGGTGAGTGGACGAGTGCACTGTGAGTGAGAGACCTCCAAGTGAGGTGAGTGGACGAGTGCACTGTGAGTGAGAGACCTCCAAGTGAGGTGAGTGGACGAGTGCACTGTGAGTGAGAGACCTCCAAGTGAGGTGAGTGGACGAGTGCACTGTGAGTGAGAGACCTCCAAGTGAGGTGAGTGGACGAGTGCACTGTGAGTGAGAGACCTCCAAGTGAGGTGAGTGGACGAGTGCACTGTGAGTGAGAGACCTCCAAGTGAGGTGAGTGGACGAGTGCACTGTGAGTGAGAGACCTCCAAGTGAGGTGAGTGGACGAGTGCACTGTGAGTGAGAGACCTCCAAGTGAGGTGAGTGGACGAGTGCACTGTGAGTGAGAGACCTCCAAGTGAGGTGAGTGGACAAGTGCACTGTGAGTGAGAGACCTCCAAGTGAGGTGAGTGGACGAGTGCACTGTGAGTGAGAGACCTCCAAGTGAGGTGAGTGGACGAGTGCACTGTGAGTGAGAGACCTCCAAGTGAGGTGAGTGGACGAGTGCACTGTGAGTGAGAGACCTCCAAGTGAGGTGAGTGGACGAGTGCACTGTGAGTGAGAGACCTCCAAGTGAGGTGAGTGGACGAGTGCACTGTGAATGAGAGACCTCCAAGTGAGGTGAGTGGACGAGTGCACTGTGAGTGAGAGACCTCCAAGTGAGGTGAGTGGACGAGTGCACTGTGAGTGAGAGACCTCCAAGTGAGGTGAGTGGACGAGTGCACTGTGAATGAGAGACCTCCAAGTGAGGTGAGTGGACGAGTGCACTGTGAGTGAGAGACCTCCAAGTGAGGTGAGTGGACGAGTGCACTGTGAGTGAGAGACCTCCAAGTGAGGTGAGTGGACGAGTGCACTGTGAGTGAGAGACCTCCAAGTGAGGTGAGTGGACGAGTGCACTGTGAGTGAGAGACCTCCAAGTGAGGTGAGTGGACGAGTGCACTGTGAGTGAGAGACCTCCAAGTGAGGTGAGTGGACGAGTGCACTGTGAGTGAGAGACCTCCAAGTGAGGTGAGTGGACGAGTGCACTGTGAGTGAGAGACCTCCAAGTGAGGTGAGTGGACGAGTGCACTGTGAGTGAGAGACCTCCAAGTGAGGTGAGTGGACGAGTGCACTGTGAGTGAGAGACCTCCAAGTGAGGTGAGTGGACGAGTGCACTGTGAGCTGAGAGACCTCCAGGTGAGTGAGTGGACGAGTGAGTATGTCATACCTCCAAGTGAGGGGTTCACTCTGCCACCTCCAGTGAGGTGAGTGACAGTGCACTGTGAGTCAGAGCCTCCAGTACGCTCAGCACGAGTGCACTGTGAGGAGTAGACTCTCCAAGCTGTACTGACATCATCTGTGAGGAGAGCTCTCCAGTGACGTACAGACACAGCAAACCCAACATGTAGAGGACAGTTGTTGATTCAACGACACAGCAACAACATGAGAGGACAGTTGTTGACTCTACAAGACACAGCAACAACATGTAGGAGAGAACAAGTTGGTGAGATCTACTGACACAGCAACCACATGTAGAGGAACAAGTGTTGATTCTACACGACACAGAAACAACATGTAGAGGAACAAGTTGGTGATCTCACGGACACAGCAACAACATGTAGAGGGACAGTTGTTGATTCTACACGACCCAACAATGATGTAGAGGAAGTTTGGGGAGTCGAAGACCTCAATGAGGCAACATGGAGAGGCACATGTTGTTGATTCTCCAACAGAAGAAATGGAGAGGCAAGTTGTTGATCTACCCAAAACAGGAGACATGTACTGTGAAATTTTGATTCTACACGACACAGAAGACATGTAGAGGAAAAAGTGTGATTCTACACGCACGCAAAATGTAGAGGAAGAAATTGTGAGTCTACAGACACAGCAACAACATGTAGAGGAAGAGTGGTGATCTACAGTCAGGGAGATGGACGAGTTGGATGAGAGACCTCCAAGGAGGGAGTGGACGAGTGCACTGTGAGTGAGAGACCTCCAAGTGAGGTGAGTGGACGAGTGCTGTGAGTGAGAGACCTCAAGTGAGGTGAGTGGACGAGTGCTTGAGTGAGAGACCTCCAAGTGAGGAGTGGACGAGTGCTCTGTGAGGAGAGACCTCCAAGTGAGGTGAGTGGACGAGTGTCTGTGAGTGAGAGACCTCCAAGTGAGGTGAGTGGACGAGTGCATCTGTGAGTGAGAGACCTCCAAGTGAGGTGAGTGGACGAGTGCACTGTGAGTGAGAGACCTCAAGTGAGGTGAGTGGACGAGTGCACGAGATGAGAGACCTCCAAGTGAGGTGAGTGGACAAGTGCACTGTGAGTGAGAGACCTCCAAGTGAGGTGAGTGGAGGAGTGCACTGAGTGAGAGACCTCCAATGAGGTGAGTGGAGGAGTGCACTGTGAGTGAGAGACCTCCAAGTGAGGTGAGTGGAGAGTGCACTGTGAGTGAGAGACCTCCAAGTGAGGTGAGTGGACGAGTGCACTGTGAGTGAGAGACCTCCAAGTGAGGTGAGTGGAGAGTGCACTGTGAGTGAGAGACCTCCAAGTGAGGTGAGTGGACGAGTGCACTGTGAGTGAGAGACCTCCAAGTGAAGGGGAGTGGACGAGTGCACTGTGAATGAGAGACCTCCAAGTGAGGTGAGTGGACGAGTGCACTGTGAATGAGAGACCTCCAAGTGAGGTGAGTGGACAAATCACTGTGAGTGAAAGACCTCCAAGTGAGGTGAGTGGACGAGTGCACTGTGAGTGAGAGACCTCCAAGTGAGGTGAGTGGACGAGTGCACTGTGAGTGAGAACCTCCAAGTGAGGTGAGTGGACGAGTGCACTGTGAGTGAGAGACCTCCAAGTGAGGTGAGTGGACGAGTGCACTGTGAGTGAGATACCTCCAAGTGAGGTGAGTGGACGAGTGCACTGTGAGTGAGATACCTCCAGGTGAGGTGAGTGGACAAGTGCACTGTGAGTGAGAGACCTCCAAGTGAGGTGAGTGGACGAGTGCACTGTGAGTGAGAGACCTCCAAGTGAGGTGAGTGGACGAGTGCACTGTGAGTGAGATACCTCCAAGTGAGGTGAGTGGACAAGTGCACTGTGAGTGAGAGACCTCCAAGTGAGGTGAGTGGACGAGTGCACTGTGAGTGAGAGACCTCCAAGTGAGGTGAGTGGACGAGTGCACTGTGAGTGAGAGACCTCCAAGTGAGGTGAGTGGACGAGTGCACTGTGAGTGAGAGACCTCCAAGTGAGGTGAGTGGACGAGTGCACTGTGAATGAGAGACCTCCAAGTGAGGTGAGTGGACGAGTGCACTGTGAGTGAGAGACCTCCAAGTGAGGTGAGTGGATAAGTGAGTCGTGTGAAACCTCCTGAGGGTTCCCTCCACCTCCTGGAGGGAAGTGTAGCGCCGAGTCAGAGCCTTCTCATTCACCCTCAGCACGGTGACCTTGCGGGTCAACTCTGCCAGCCTCCGTCTCACCTCCACATCATCTGTGGCCAGCGTCTCCACCAGTCGCTACAACAACACAGCAAAAACATGTAGAGGAAGTTGTTGATTCTACACAACACAGCAACAACATGCAGAGGAAGTTGTTGATTCTACAAGACACAGCAACAACATGTAAAGGAACAACTTGTTGATTCTACACGTCATGGCAACAACATGTAGAGGAAGAAGTTATTGATTCTACATGACATGGCACCAACATGTAGAGGAAGAAGTTGTTGAGTCTACACGACACAGCAACAACATGTAGAGGAAGAGGTTGATTCTATACGACAGAGCAACAACATGTAGAGGAAGAAGTTGTTGATTCTACATGAAGCAACAACATGTAGAGGAAGAAGTTGTTGAATCTACATGACACAGCAACAACATGTAGAGGAAGAAGTTGTTGAATCTACACGACACAGCAACAACATGTAGAGGAAGAAGTTGTTGAGTCTACACGAAAGCAACAACATGTAGAGGAAGAAGTTGTTGAATCTACACGACACAGCAACAACATGTAGAGGAAGAAGTTGTTGAATCTACACGACACAGCAACAACATGTAGAGGAAGAAGTTGTTGAGTCTACACGACAGAGCAACAACATGTAGAGGAGGAAGAAGTTGTTGAATCTACACGACAGCAACCACATGTAGAGGAAGAAGTTGTTGATTCTACACGACAGAGCAACAACATGTAGAGGAGGAAGAAGTTGTTGAATCTACACGACAGCAACCACATGTAGAGGAAGAAGTTGTTGATTCTACACGACACAGCAACAACATGTAGAGGAAGAAGTTGTTGAATCTACACGACACAGCAACAACATGTAGAGGAAGAAGTTGTTGATTCTACACGACACAGCAACAACATGTAGAGGAAGAAGTTGTTGATTCTACACGACACAGCAACAACATGTAGAGGAAGAAGTTGTTGAATCTACACGACACAGCAACAACATGTAGAGGAAGAAGTTGTTGAGTCTACACGACACAGCAACAACATGTAGAGGAAGAAGTTGTTGAGTCTACACGACACAGCAACAACATGTAGAGGAAGAAGTTGTTGATTCTATCATTAAGAAAAATGTGAAGGTGTAGTTATTCTGCTTATTCAGAATTGTCAGAAACATGTGTCCATCGGTAATGACAAGTATGTTTAATAAAAATAATGAAATCCACAAATACATGACACGTAAACTATTGCATGTTCTGATTTCAAAACCTAACTAACTCAAGACTTACATTCTCCAGAAGATATCAACCAGCTCAAATAAAACTAACTCAAGACCTACATTCTCCAGAAGATATCAACCAACTCAAATAAAAACCAACTCAAGCTCTACATTCTCCAGAAGAAATCACCAAGTGACCAACTCAAATAAAACCAACTCAATCTCGATATTCAAACGGACTTATCAGACAACTCACGTCAAACTCCTGAATGCGGACATGGTCCTCACTGCTGGCTCCTTCCAAATTCTTCAGTTGCTCCCTCAGTTTCTCCTCCTCGTCTTTCCACACCTGTCCCAGTCACAGAAATATTTCTTTAATTAAAGTTGCTCTCATTTAAATTTTTCTCTGCTCTCAGTTCAGGTCCATTTTGTAAACATTCAAACCTGTTTGTGGTCAGCTAAAATATGCAAGATCATTTGTGAGGAAAACGGCAGAACTGAAAAATGTAGAAAAATTGTGGAGAAGGCAACGCTATAAAGATGGTAGTTCGATTCCGAATTAATTTTTGCGTGTTACCCTACCAATTGACAAAACTAAATTATTTTAACTTTTAAACAAAATTATATACCTTTTATTATTTTATTTTGCATACATTAAAACCGATCTTATGTCAGCCACAATGTGCTGGCTCGATTACGCTAGTTTCTTTTTTTAACTATTGATAAAATCATCACACAAAGTGGTCAATTCATTTTGATGTTTGATGTCTAGCTGACAACAAGAAACATTGGTGGAATAGTTTTGTTCAGTTCAAGCTCAAATTAACTTTTCCATGCTTTCCGAACAAATGAAAAAATCTATTTTTTCTATTTAAACAAAACCATTTGTTTCATTATTTTGATTGGGTGTAGTTCTTGAGCTATTTTCCCACACCAGGTCTGATTGTTGACAAAATCAACCTGCATTCGGTTAATTTAAATGAGAGCGTTACTTGCTACTAAAGTGACTCTTATTTTATGTTACCAAATGTATTTGTTTTCATTTCTGCACCATACAGAAATCATTGCACGGCTGTTATAAGACTTGGAAAGACCACAAGAGGGCAGCACCTGTTTCTCTTGGTGATGCTCCTGATACAGCAGCCCCATCTGGTGGCGAGCAATGGCAAACTTGCGTCTATACGTCTCAATTGCTGCCTCCATCTTCTCCAGCATGTCCTCCTTGAGGGAGACTTCCTGAAAGGCAGCGGGGAGAGATCATTATTTACTTCTGGGGCCATGTCCAAGGTAGTATGGATGAGGACAGATCACTATTTACTTCTGAGGCCATAACCAATAGAGTAGGGACAGATCATTATATACTTCACATTCATGAGTAAGGCTGTGGGGACAGATCACTATATATTTCTGGAGTGAGTAGGGACATGTCCAAGATAATGGGGACACATCACTATTTACTTCCAGGTTCTTGTGCAAGACGATGAGGAAAGATCACTATTTACTTCTGGACAAAGTACTATTATTTTCTTCTTTTATATATATGTATGCATATATTATATATATATATATATATATATATATATATATATATATATAAAATATATATATATTATATAATATACATATACATACATATACATATACATAAATATATATATATATATATATATATATATATATATATATATATATATATATATATATATATGTACATAAATATTAATGATATATGTATCTCGCATATGGCAAGGAAACTAGAACGTGTTTAAATTAAGAAAGATAGGGTTAAACATGTTAACCCTTACTCACCTGCAGTACAAGAATGAGGTGTTCGTTGAGACTGGCGATGATGTCAGAGCTGGTGACGGACATCCCATCTGGAAGTGTCATCGTCTGGAAGAAGGCCCCAGCCCCGGCCTGTTTCAGGGCCTTCAGTTCCCCATCCAACATCTCTACCTGCGTCACAAGTCACGTCAATATGTCAACACAGTCATGCTGGTAGACATGATTTCTATAGGTTGGTTTTGCAACACGAAAATCTAAATTTACACTCCCACACATGAAGACTGTTAAGTAAACATTTCTTGTGGTGTTTTGTTATTAAGAAGCTATAACAAAATTAAACTGTTTAAGTTTTATTAAACAATAAAATATACATGTTTTACTACAAAATAATAATTTATGCAAGCACCAACATAAGTCAAAAGTAGTGATGAAAAAAGGCCATATATATTTATATATTATACAAAATTGAAATGTGGGCTCTACACTGGGGCCTGTGACTGAGCCATATGTTAGTCTCCTGTACCTTCGGTTGACAGAGTGTAAAATATACAACATATATTTTACTACAAAATAATGATTTAATAATAACAACTGCAGTGCATATATTAAAATTTATGTTAAAAGTGACCGGTCAGATTATCAACACCAAAGACAGCAAACAACAGTTAAACAAGATGGCTGACCTTTGAAACAGCTTTTTCGAGATCTACTTTTGCCTTGGTGGCCTCGTAGCGAACTTCTCGCAGGACGCTGCGCAATTCGTCGTTGTGACCTTGAAGATTTGACACCTTCGACTTGAGGCTGAGCAGTGTGTCATACTTGCCTTCCACACTCCGCGTCTCCATGGCCTGGATCAAACCACTATTATTTTTCTCACGGAAGCATGTTGAGTAGACAGTTGTGAGTACATAAATGATTTTACCTTGTGCTATATATATATATATGTTCCTAGTCATTTCCTCTGTATTACTTGATCATTGTTAAACATATAATAATTATAACACATCTGTGTGTATGTATGTGTGGTGTTTGTGTTTGTGTTTGTGTTTGTGTTTGTGTTTGTGTTTGTGTTTGTGTTTGTGTTTGTGTTCGTGTGCGTGTGTGGTGTGTGCATGTGTGCGGTGCGCGGTGCGCGGTGCGCGGTGCGCGGTGCGGTGTGCGGTGTGCGGTGTGTGCGGTGTGCGATGTGCTGTGTGCGGTGTGCGGTGTGCGGTGTGCGGTGTGCGGTGTGCGGCGTGCGGCGTGTGCGTGTGTGGTGTGTGCATGTGTGCATGTGTGCGGTGTGCTGTGTGCTGTGTGCAGTGTGTGGTGTGTGTGTGTGTGTGGTGTGTGTGTGTGGTGTGTGTGTGCGTGTGTGTGCATGCATGTGTGGTGAATGTGTGCATGTGTGCATGTGTGTGTGCATGCATGTGTGTGATCTGTCACTAAAGAAAATTATTATTTATAAACAATCATGTTGTCAATGACAGGATAGAAATCAGGTGATCATATAAATGAAGACAACCACAGCACGTACCAGTTCTATTAACAGCAGACAGATTGCAATCAGCATCTAATTAACTTGATTCATAACTAAAACTAAGTAACAGACAGATCATCATTACCAATGAGACAAGTGGATGGAAACACGTCTTATGACTCACACATCAATTGTACACAATGAATACGTAGAATAAACACAATGGTTTCACACAGAGAAAACATCACCAGCATCGTACATTACTATTTTATAAACAGTAGATTACGTACAGCCAGCATCTGCTCCAGGGAAGGGCATTCAAGAACAGCACCTCCAGCCCCGCTGAATCCCTCCACTACAAACAACAGTCACATGTTTCAACTCCATCACTGCAATTCCTGGTGGCAGTTTATTCCAGTAATAAACACAACACCAGCATTAAGTTGTTATCAAAACCTGTGGTGTTTACTTTAATGCATAACCAGTTAACCACATGCGTGGTGATGAGTACCCCGGTAGATCACCTTACACTAAGTTCAGCCAATCATATTGTTTGCCAGGCTATTTGGCTTGTTTTTGTTTTAGCTAGTTGTACACGGTTCATACAACATAGAGGGGTCAAAATTAAGAAATTTAACTACTCTCCTGGTGGATTTGTAGCGTTAAAATACACTCTGCAAACAACATAAAAACAATAGAAAAAGTCCAACGCCGTGCAGCAAGATGGGTTACAAATAGACACCACCAGACATCCTGCGTCAACTCCATCATCGACTCTCTTGCCTGGCCCACACTCCAACAATGCCGTAAAAAAGCTCGACTTGAAATGTTTTACAAATTTCACCACCACCTCATCACCATTGATTCTGAATACCTACCACAGCCAACAGAAACCAGATCAAGCCACAGAAAGAACAACACGCACAGCTACAATATCCCCTACTGCAGGACACAGTACAGACAGATGTCATTCTTCCCCCGGACCATCCCCGAAGGGAACAGCCTGCCCCAGGAAATAGTGGCAGCCAAGTCCCTGGACTGTTTCAAGTCCAGGCTTGCTGCCCACCTGTAACCAGACAGACCACCCCTCCCCTTCCCCCTCCCCTCTTATTTCTTATGTCTACTACCCCCCATCTACTATGTCACACACCCTTTCACTACATTTCAGAAGTGTCTACTGCAACCTCCACAAATCAGCATAATCATCAAAACATTGATGCTGGCTGATTAATAGAAGAAGAAGAAAATGTTACCCATCCTCATGAAAAATCACTAGGTAGTCCCTATTTTTGGTGGACATCGTCAAAATGCGACCTTTTTATGCAAATTCCTACAGGGGCTGCTGTTCGTTGAACTGCAATGCCCCTTACAGACATAACATTATCAAATATGTAGCATAAATTGTGTATTATTATATGCATAACTCAGAGTGCTTGCATTACGTGATGTTTAGGAATAAGTAATTATTTCATGCATTTCCACCCAGAAATGGTGAAGTCAGTGACTGCAGTGAGTGGAACCAAGTTCAGCCAATCATATTGTTTGCCAGAATTTAATTGGCCGGGGTCTACTGGGTTAACATTATCTAGACTTTTGATTACATTTATTTTCAATTTCAAAATCATCTAAATGTTTCTTAAAGTTTTTTTACAAATTTTGGAACTACCCTAGGTCCGGATTTGATGGTGGCTAAAATAAAGTCACTATATTTTATGTATACTTTTAAATGTTTCTTAGAAGTTTTATTTTTTACCAATTTTGTAATCACCTATAAGCGGGGGGGCACTAGTCTCGGGCTTGGCGGTGGTTAAATATATAATATTCTTATTATGACATCAGACTGACAGGAGCAACACAAAGGAGTTACCCTTATGCTCCTTGATGGCGTTGTGTATCTCCCGCATGCCCTTCTCCAAGCCTCGGTTTTCCTCCTCCATCTGTTTCAGGCGAGTCTTCGTCTCCGTGCTCGTCTGTGTCACCCGCTGCAGCTTGCTGTTGCTCTGCTCCAACTCCTTCATCAACTCTGCATTCTGCAGAACACACGGCACATGGAATATTAGTCATGTGCCCTTACTTGCTGTGCGGTTGTCATTGTTGTTGAATAAAACCGTCCGTCCGTCCGTCCGTCCGTCCGTCCGTCCGTCCGTCCGTCCGTCCGTCCGTCCGTCCGTCCGTCCGTCCGTCCGTCCGTCCGTCCGTCCGTCCGTCCGCCGCTCCGTCCGTCCGTCCGTCCGTCCGTCCGTCCGTCCGTCCGTCCGTCCGTCCGTCCGTCCGTCCGTCCGTCCGTCCGTCCGTCCGTCCGTCCGTCCGTCCGTCCGTCCGTCCGTCCGTCCGTCCGTCCGTCCGTCCGTCCGTCCGTCCGTCCGTCCGTCCGTCCGTCCGTCCGTCCGTCCGTCCGTCCGTCCGTCCGTCCGTCCGTCCGTCCGTCCGTCCGTCCGTAATAAATTGTGCATTGGGATCAAATGCAGCAGGGTGTATGATTATTAGAACTTCTACTCTTCTTCCCATCTATAGTTTCCCATTTTAATTATTTTTATACCCATCCTGGCATAGTATGAATACAATATTTTAACTAACCATCATATCATATCTTCAAAACAATATTTCCTTTTTTGTATATTTCCTTTTTTGTATGAAATTAAGTTATTTTGGAGTAAAGTTTGTGAAACGTATGACATATCAATGTGTGAAAACGCCATACATTTCACAAACTATGCTCCAAAGTAAGTGAATGTCTTACAAAATAACTCAATCTTGGAGCCATGAACAATATGTTCCACAGTATATCTTTGCAAACATTGCAGCATTAAGTCATTAAATAATAAAAAAGAAAGTTTAATATTAACAAATAATCGATCTGTATAACATTAACTGTGGCAACAGCAGGCAGAGAACCCAATTCAGATAAGGGTAGTTTGAATAAATAACAAATGTGAAAAAATATTAATTCAATGTTCCATGTGACGCTGATAGAACCAGTAGAGGACGGTCGACAGTCACATGGTCTGACGCGGTTGGCCCACAGAATATGAAGATATAACATGGAGCGGTGACCACTGAAAGAGATGGAGCCATGTGACGATGACCATTGGTAGTTGAGACACTGACCCGCAACTTGAGTTCTTTGATCTCTGTGGCCGTCTTGATCTGTGCACTGGTGCTGAACCCTGACGTCTTCTTAGACTTGAGGTCATCAATGAAGCTATCGACAGCCACGACATCGTTGACTGACAATCCAAGAGTCAGCGCTCTGTAGCATCATACAGACATCATCACTGTCATAATTTTTTTATTCTTACTTTTATAGTCTATGTGTGTAGTGTACAACAAATGATTGCATTTAGATTGTTACAACAACACATGGAAAATACCTACTCACCTGGGGTCCTAACACTAGCCAGACATTACTCATTCAGATTAGGGGGGCGAGCGTTAAGCTCAATCCCTGCTTAAAGTGAGGGTGCCAGCTTTTTTTATTTAACATTACATTCTTATGACTACAACAAGGCATGTCGAAGGTTTACTGCTTGCCAGTTTGTGCTTAGCTAATTTATTATGCTCAGAACAATGTTTGTAATTAGAAAGATTCCCCTTCAACATGTCCAAATGGTAAACAAAACATCCAGTTTCAAAAACAATTAATTGGCAATATTGCAGAGGGGAGCAGAGTTAACCTTTGATGTTTAACTTTCCCACATTCACAACAGCAGACTTCCCATTACAAATTACCCCTCTGGCAATTCTGGGCAGTGGAGCAGGCTCCCTCCCTTTAAGGGCACTGCATTATCTGCTATCAACACACTTGCTCTGGTAGTAGATTCACTGCTATGAGTAATAAGTAATCCTACCTCTGACCAGTTGCTTGGGCCAACTTCCTGATGTCCTGTTTCAGGTCCACTCGTTCTTCCTCCAATCTCTCTATCTGCAAGATGAAGAAATACATATTTTATTAAATAATTGTAATAACATAAAAAAAATTTCTTTAAATATTGCCATATGATTCATAATCAAATATTAAAGTTAAACTTGTATCTAACGTTTTACTGTTCATTGGGCTAAGTTATGCCACTTCACAATTAATATACGCTAGTTATGTTTCTCTTAGAGAAAGTTAGAATAAATAAAAAAATGGGCACAAATTAATTTCTATGGACTTTTCCACAAACTTACTCGGTTAGAATCTCCTAGTTATCTGATTACCATAGTTAACATAATGAAAATTGACTGCATTTTAATATCTGCCTTTTTTATATAAAGTACACATTACATTGCAAATATTATCATGGCAGAAAATTGATATGCTAGTTAATAGAAACATATTTTACATGGACAATGACCACTAAAAGACTTCCCCACCCACCTCTTTACGCAACACTTGATTTAATGCTTTCTCCTCTTGTGTTCGAACACTCTTTTTCTTGCGGAACTCCCCGAGGTCAATCGGCTCCTTGGGGTCAAGGCCGAGTCGCTCCCGCAACTCCTCAACCTCATCAAAAAGGTCGTTGATCTTGAGTTCGCATGTGTTGATGTACTGGGTCAATTCCTCGATTTGCCTGCATTGAAAAATGAATGACATCACATGTTTGTAATATGGTACAATTTCACAGTAATCAAGAATGTGTGCTCTTCTAATAGCAAGTTATGTACACAGCTTTAACAAGTTTTATAGAAACTTTTGGCAATCACAAAAGCATATATATATATATATATATATATATATATATATATATATATATATGCTTTTGTAATTATAATATACACACTGTATATATATATATATATATATATATATATATATATATATATATATTATATATATATATTATATAATATGTATATTATATATATATATATATATATATATATACAGTAGAACCTGTCTTCAGCGGCCCCCGCGACGAGCGGCCACCTGCTATGTACGGACAGTGTTCCGATGTCCCGATCACTTTTCAACGGAAATATCCCTGAGATGAGCGGCCACCTGGTGGACGCGGACGCGGACAGCGATTTTTTTATATTTTTCACCTGCTAGGGCGGACAGTTTAAACTTTATTTTGATAAATATATTTCAATAATATTTAAAGATGGCAGCAACCATTTCCTGTTCAGTACAATGGATGCTGGGAACGGAGAAAGCGCACGGGATCTCGACCCACAACTGGTGACCCATTTAAATTTACAGCCGCTCACAATCGATCTATCCATGTTATTAAATGTTTCTCCAAGTTTCTAGTTATGTCGAGCAACAACAAACGTAAGATAAGCCTACTGCGTTTATGCTAAGTTTCATATTAGTTTAGGATAAAACAAACATTTCTGAAGCTCATTTATGTAGTGACGCCGCAATAAAATACTGATGTTACACCACGGTAATCCACGGCCTGCGCGTTACCGGCGATGTCGAGTTGCCACGATACTGATTTGTGAATTGAATTCTTTACAGGAATTTAAATGATTTTACTTTGTAAGCTAGCATGTTAATGTGTATATAAGTTATGAGACAGGAAGTTTGACGGTTGTAAGAAGTCGTTTTCATGGTTAGATCAGAAAGTAAATGATCGTTTTGTGCCGCTGAAACGATAAACAAAATGGCGACCGCAGCGCGATTACCCAGATGCGTGAGGTGGCAGCACCTTTTAGCCCCTCAGACCAAATTTGAAATAACAATCAGATAATAATATTGAAAACTATTCAAAATTAAACTTATAATGAAACATGTCACAAACAAAATAAATGAAAATGTTGTTAATGTGTCGTCTCATTTTACTATTTTCTAAGTTGTATTTTGTGCATTTTAATACTTAATTGAATTAATCCAAAACAGTCTTAAATGAGGGGTTCTACTGTAATATTAAATGTGATATTATTACAGTTCATTTTTATGGGTATTATAACTGTGGACATAAATGTGATTTAGGTATGTTGTAATGTGGATGTAAATAAAGATTGTATGTTCTGGAATTTTTTTCTCCAAATTCCTGTCCCTCTGACGAGGGGACACCTGCAATGTAGGGACACTTTTGCATGGCCCGACAGGTGTCCCTACAAGACAGGTTCTACTGTATATACAGGGTGCATGATACTTTTTGCAAACTGGTAGTCTGTCGGACTAGCTGACTTATAGATGACTAGTCCTGAATTGGTATTACTAGTCCTTAGACATTATTACATATTAATTATTAAACATATTATATATATATATATATATATATATATTGGAATATTGTAGTGTATGCTCTATCATCTTGGCCTATTGTTTTACTAAAAGTAATACTGTCATCTTCAAGTCATAGCTAGTACGACCGGACTACTCTACTAAAACTGTACTAGTCCGAGCTCTAAAACAGACCATCTGTATAATATTATATATATATATATATATATATATATATATATATATATATATATATATATATTATATTATATTATATTATATTATATTATATTATATTATATTATATTATATTATATTATATATATATATATATATATATATATATATATATACATATACATATAATATATATATATATACACACACTGTATATACAATGTAGTTATACTAACCTTGGAGCTATGTACCGAGACAATATAATACTGATCAGGTAGATTACCTGTGGTATGTCATTACCTCTCTCTCATGTTGACTTGCATCTTAAGTTCCTTGATTTCTGCGACTGCCTCAGGAAGACCGTAGATTCCCTTCGAACACATCATATAAATTTATTCGTTTATTTTGTATTATATAATTATTATGTTTTACCTTTAAATATACCATCATTACTTACGTATGTGTCTGTGAATGGGCTTAGATTACGTATCAGTAAACTCACCTGCCCTACATCATACAGATGATCAGTGAAACTGCAGACTTCATGGTACCTAACAGTGGAGAAAATGACTGTGGAAAGGCAACAATGATGTGAGCCTAAGCCTTCACAATAGTGTTCTCAGTAGGGTTGTTTCATGGTAGGTGGGAAATGAAGTGACCTCACCTCTTCATATTTCTGCATCTTCTCTAGCACCTCACTCAGCTGTCTGTCCTTGCTGCGTGCATCTCTCTCTGCCTACAAACACATCAAACACGTCAAACACATTGGATGCACTGAACATATCAAACACATCAAACACACTGAACATATCAAATATGTCATACACATTGGACTCATTGAACATGTAAAACACATCAAACACACTGAACACATCAAATCTGTCATACACATTGGATTCATTGAACATTTCAAACACATCAAACACACTGAGCACATCAAATATGTCATACAGATTGGACTCATTGAACATTTCAAACACATCAAACACACTGAACACATCAAATATGTCATACACATTGGACTCATTGAACATTTCAAACACATCAAACACACTGAACACATCAAACATGTCATACACATTGGACTCATTGAACATTTCAAACACATCAAACACACTAAGCACATCAAATATGTCATACACATTGGATTCATTGAACATTTCAAACACATCAAACACACTGAACACATCAAATATGTCATACACGTTGCACACACTGAACATGTCAAACACATCAAACATATCAAACACATTGCACACATTTATAAATATCACATAAACAC
The DNA here is from genome assembly GCA_025642075.2 of Ridgeia piscesae. NCBI lineage: Eukaryota > Metazoa > Annelida > Polychaeta > Sabellida > Siboglinidae > Ridgeia > Ridgeia piscesae. Next base: position 29,429 of record JAODUO010000584.1, read on the forward strand.
ATCTGCATGTGTCACACAGACAAATTCAATCCATTTGGTTGTCCCACTTCTGAAGTTGCACAAGTAACAGAACATTTCACGTGACAGGGGATTGGTGTCTTAAGGTTAAATGTCAACAGTAGGGGCATATATTTAAAATGAATAATCACTGTTTTCTTATGGCATGGATTTACTGTTATACACATGTACACAAATTGATTGAATTAACTAGATCAATCTATCACAGCCTCGCAAGCCAGGGATCACTGCGCTACGCTACATACCCCTGGCCGACTGTCTCCGTAAAGCTGGGGATGGTGCAGAGTTGACCTATGCAATTACAAAAACTGACTTATCCAGTCACTACTGCATCAGCCATGAGAACAATGCACATGGCGCACGAGGATTATCTATGAGTTAGTCAACTGCTCTCTTGAGATGAATCAAGACCGGTACCTCTTCCGACTTCAACTCTGAATCGTGCAGACATCTTTCCATCAGTTGCAGCTTCTTTAGCAGGTTGGTGATACGTTCCTGCTGGCTCTCCCCGCTGCCCTGGGCACCTGTCAGGTACACACAGGACACAGGTAAGACAAGGTGTGTCAGGCGAGACAAGGCGCACTCAGGTGAGAAAATGTGTGCTCATGTGAGACTATGTGCATTCGGGTGAGACTAGGAAAATATTTAAAATTATTTCCACGATGGAAATAAGTGCTTCACTTTTTTGTGTCATCCAATATTTAATGTATCTTGTATTTATATTTTATGTATAAGGTACAATGTTTACATTTTATATTGAATAAAATCAATCAATCATGTATATGCACTACTAATAAACCTTCAAAAAATCTCAGTGAAACCAAGGTCAAAATAAACAGTGACATCACATAAAATTGTCATCGAGGGATGCTGATGATTTACGTTGAAATGTGCCATCTAAAAATTGTTTTTGTGTTTACAATGATAGCTAGCATAGTGACACATGTCACGGTACATACCTCGGCGTATATCTGCGCGGACACCTTCCATTAGGGTCACGTTTGTGTCCATGTCTTCCTTTGCCTCCGCTAATTTCTTCTCCAAGATGGCTATCTGCTTGTCCCTGTCTGCCACGCCCTGTAACAAACCCCCATCTCATGTCACAAACCCCATAAAATACGCCCATCTCATGTCCCACTGGCTGCAAATCTTCTCTAGACTACGGGAGTAATGATGACAACCAATCATTGTGACAGTCAACTATCGATAGCTATCTTTGATAGTGCGTCCTGCTTAGGTAAACTTCAAGTGAATATGTGATTGTCTACAATTATGTTCACCTCTTACTGGCTGCCACTCTTACTGGCTGCCACTCTTACTTGCTGCCACTCTTCCTGGCTGCCACTCGTCCTAAAGTAACCAACATACCTTTGAGGATTACAACAGCCGTATGAAGGACATTGCACGTGGGAAGAATAAAGTGATCTCCATAATTGTCCCCATGATTTATATATGTACATAATTTAAATGATATAAAAAATTTAGGGTGATGGCAAATAGCCTAATGCAATTGCATCAGGACTGTGAGGTCAACTAGACAGTAACCTTTGTGAGCATGGCGACAGAGCGTTTCTCATCGTCCATGTTTGTTGCCAGGATCTGGGCCTTCAGTTTCGCGATCTCCGCTTGAAGCATCAAGTTCTTGTTGTCCTTCTCAGCCAGGATGTCCTGTGGACAGACACATCACATTATCTATCACAAAGCCTATTGTGAAAAGACCATCTTAAAACCGAAATGACATCAATTTAACCATCATGTATGTAAATTCTAAGTCTAACATGCACCAACAATTATTTGGTATTTGTTTTATTTTGGTATATCCTATCTCTCATAATGTAGTAGTCAACTTATATTGCTTTTAGGCTTGTGTGTGTGTTGTGTTTTGTGTTTTGTGTTTTGTGTTTTGTGTTTTGTGTTGTGTTGTGTTGTGTTGTGTTGTGTTGTGTTGTGTTGTGTCGTGTGTGTGTGTTGTGTGGTTGTGTTGTGTTGTGTGTGTTGGTGTGTTGTGTTGTGTTCTGTTGTATATGCGCATGGATGCATGTGTGTAATGTGTTATATTATTATTGGTAGCAAAAATACATATCCACCAATCAGCTTAGGTCATAAATCAACTAAACTTGAGTTCTTAAATTAATCAATATCATGTTTGATCAAGTATCTGTTCTTTTATGACAATTACACAAGTTGGTGCAGTTGTTGACAGCATTATGCATTGTTTCTAGGGTTTGTCCCAGCTGTGTTAACTGTCAACTTATCAACTGTGGAAACTATACGTAAATGTGGACAACCATAACAAATGTTCTGCAGAAAGGTAGGAGAGGGGTAAATATGCCAGATTTGTAAACCATCTAGTGGGAGTTGCTTAACATAATTTATATATACTCTATTTCAGTTACAGTCTGAAGCTTATGAATACAAGCATCCATATAACCTATATAGCTGACCATAGAGACATAGGAGAGGTCGACTAAGCTTCAATTCCTCCACCTTCCTGTTCACTCACCTTCCAGTACAACCATTTTTTCATTACTCCACCTTCCTGTTCACTCACCTTCCAGTTCAACCATTTTCCATTACTCCACCTTCCTGTTCACTCACCTTCCATACATCCACCTTCCATTCATCCACTTTCCTGTTCACTCACCTTCCATTACTCCACCTTCCTGTTCACTCACCTTCCATTACTCCACCTTCCTGTTCAATCACCTTCCATTACTCCACCTTCCTGTTCACTCACCTTCCATACATCCACCTTCCATTCATCCACTTTCCTGTTCACTCACCTTCCATTACTCCACCTTCCTGTTCACTCACCTTCCATTACTCCACCTTCCTGTTCAATCACCTTCCATTACTCCACCTTCCTGTTCAATCACCTTACAGTTCACAAATTTTCCATTACTCCACCTTCTTGTTCACTCACCTTCCATTCCTCCACCTTCCTGTTCACCCACCTTCCATTCGTCCATGTTCCTGTTCACCCACGTTCCATTCCTCCACCTTCCTGTTCACTCACCTTCCATTCCTCCACCTTCCTGTTCACTCACCTTCCATTCCTCCACCTTCCTGTTCACTCACCTTCCATTCCTCCACCTTCCTGTTCACTCACCTTCTATTCCTCCACCTTCCTGTTCACTCACCTTCCATTCCTCCACCTTCCTGTTCACTTGGACAATGATCTCATCATCCATATCACCCCGAGACTGAATCTGTTCCAGCAAGTCATCCAGCTACAAACACCAATGAGAGTAGAATACACACAGTGAGGGTAAAACAACATAACCAACTATAAACACACAGCCAACATAACCAATACAAACACCCTCAGCGATAGTAAACCATAAATACAATGTAATACAATGCAATGCAATGCAATGCAATGCAATGCAATGCAATGCAATGCAATGCAATGCAATGCAATGCAATGCAATGCAATGCAATGCAATACAATGCAATACAATACAATACAATGTTATTGTCCCGGATTGGGAAATTCGTTTACAGTATTTGTAAAAAAAATAAGGAGTAAAAATGTATAAAATATACAGATAAATTATTAAAACAGTATGTAAACCTTAATCATGAATTTTTTTCATCTATAATATAATTGTAATTTTAGTTATAATTGTGGTCGTCCTTTCACAAATAAAAACTACAAAGGAATTTTTTACCAATGTTGAGCTTAGTTTAAGAAACAAAAGGTTTCTTTGGAAATGGATGATCTAAAGTGCACCCCCTCAGCCAGTGAGTGATGAGGAAGAAGATGAACGAGAGGATGGTCCTATAAAGAAACAGGCTCTCCCTGTCACCCTACCTGATGTCGAAGAACTTCATTGTCTCGCTGCAGACTCACAACTTCCTGGTCTGATTTCTGCACTATCAGCTGAAAACACATGAAAACAGACTTGTATTTCCTTCATAGTTGTGTTTTGTTCTAGTTGTTTCCCGCAAACAGCAAGTTTCTATCAACTGACTAGTCTGTATATACAGGGCTGTGCTGTGGTTACAACATTGTGATCTCTCATTGAATTAGTCAACCTTTTTACAAACAAATTGCCAAGCCAACATTTCTATGCTGCCACTGAGTGTAGTCACTGTTAGGTGCTTGTCATCCTCAGTGGTTCTTTTACATGCCAAACTGAAATGGGACCAGCATTAATGTGATTCTCCAATTCACGAAGGACACACGGTCGCCAATGTTTACAGCCAGGTTATTATACCAAATATATTAAGCTTAACTTAATAATTGTATAAATATATTTTTAAACAAAATTGGACGCATTCAATTGTAACTGTAAATAATTTTTTTAATGATATTTTAGTCCTCTTATAATGTATGTTTACTCATTAAAATTAATTTTTAGATATATATATATATATATATATATACATTTTTTAAACATTTTTAAGGACATTATATATATATATATATTTATTTACTAGGTTACACCACAATTATTGTTAAATAGATAATATATTATTTTAATTTTGTTTTTATTTATTTATTATATAAAAAAAACATTTTAAAGAACAAATTATGTACAATGTATATCTTATATCTATATCTTATATTTATTTGTCATATTTCATTTTATTGTATATATACTTTTATATAGGCACTATATGAGTCAACGCCAGACTACATTCCAATTCATCATGTAATGCACGTTGAATATGGCAATAAAGCTTTATTATAAATTATTATTATTATACCATGCCTGCCCTGACTGGGTATAAAACTCGGGCTGCCGGCATGGCATGCCAGGTGGATGTGATAATCACTATGCCATCCATGCATCTCAGTTATAGTAGTTTGTCATTTCTGAATAGAAATGTAGATGTGTTCTTTCAATAACTTTTCAGTAGACGTCAACTTATTTGAAGAAACATTACAGTCGATGTGAAATTGCCTTGATTTACCCCCAATGATAACAATTGTAGCCATTGCCTCATTATGCATATGATATTCTCATATGTAAACACAGCTTTCTCCAGATGATACACAATTATTTCTGTTGAAACACCAACACTAGGGCAACTCTCTCAAAAGGTATGTCATTCTGATTCACTGATTGTTTCCAATGATTTTCTTTTAATATATTTGATTGATCAATTATTCAATTACAATCTTGTCCTATTGATGCTCATTTCAATGACGTCAAAATCAATTTGGAATGACATATGTAAAATTATTGACCACTCAATATCCTTTTCAGTTTTGTGAAATAAAATTACATCATTGAAACCTGATTTGTTTGGGAAAATGATGCAAATTAAATGTATAAACGTGGTGTGTACAGCTTCATTAAATATGTCATATGTTTACACCAACTGCCATCCACACCAGAGCTGCACCTTGTGATCAAACAACTCTTAGCATGGCCCCTATGGCACTAATAATTGTATTGATCTATTAATTATTATATTTTATTAACTTATTTATTATTTTGGCCCACAATGACATATCCTTTACATTGCACAACCATGAAATTTAAGGTACAACTAATTTATTTATCTATTTTATTAGATTTATTTTAATAACTTATTCATCATTTTAATTTACACTTAATGTACAGTTAATTGTATTTATCTATTTATCATTTGTCGCTTATCATTTTAGCACACAATGACATTACAACTGCAGGATAGTGAAACATCACTTTTTAGCAGTAAATTCTTGAAGTCCCACAAATTGATCACACAATCGATCATTGACAGGTTTGACAAAACTGATGATCGATGATGAAAAGTTTTTGCATTCATGACACTTGTTCTATGTACCTTCAACTTGAGGTATTCGTCTGTTGTTTTCTCAATTTCTTCCTTGCCTTCCCGCAACTCCTTCTTCAGAGTCTCGATGTCTGACGACAGTTTCTGGTTGTCCTCGGCCAAGGACTGTCAAACAGGGATGATTTACTTGCACCAACAACATGTCTTAAATCACTGACATGATTTACTTGCCCCAACAACACATCTTAAATCACTGACATGATTTACTTGCCCCAACAACACATCTTAAATCACTGACATGATTTACTTGCCCCAACAACACATCTTAAATCACTGACATGGTTTACTTGCACCAACAACACATCTTAAATCACTGACATGATTTACTTGCACCAACAACACATCTTAAATCACTGACATGATTTACTTGCACCAACAACACATCTTAAATCACTGACATGATTTACTTGCACCAACAACACATCTTAAATCACTGACATGATTTACTTGCACCAACAACACATCTTAAATCACTGACATGATTTACTTGCACCAACAACACATCTTAAATCACTGACATGATTTACTTGCACCAACAACACATCTTAAATCACTGACATGATTTACTTGCCCCAACAACACATCTTAAATCACTGACATGATTTACTTGCACCAACAACACATCTTAAATCACTGACATGATTTACTTGCACCAACAACACATCTTAAATCACTGACATGATTTACTTGCACCAACAACACATCTTAAATCACTGACATTGACAAGATCATTTAGAAAAATACACAATTATTCAGATATTGAAAACTACATAAATCAAAAAAAGTCAATAAACAGTTACCAAATTAATATATGTTTCATTACACAAATAACAAAATCAACGTATCTTGTGGAATGGGAGATTTCTATAAAAACTAAAACTTATATAACAAAGTATAATTATGTTTATATATATATAATCAGAATACAAAAGAATGCTAAAGATTAGGAACACAATTTATTTCACAGTTTTGACTTCACTCACGATCTTTTTTCATACTTTTAATATCGTTAAATATTAAATATGCAGAATAATTTCCCTGTCCCATCAAGTCAGGATAACGTGGATGTAAGTGTTAATTTTATATAACTGAAACTTAATTTATTTCCACCAATCACTTACCCTGTTTTCATTGAGTGCTTCATTAAGCAGGTCCTGTTTCTTCTTGATACGATCATAGTGTGCAACGTCTTCATCGCGCTTCGTGACCATTGTCTCGCGTTGTGCCTCAAGTTGTCGCTGGTAGTCGCGAATATCTTCATGCATATTCTCATTCTGTGCAAGCAATAAACAACTTTGTATAAGTTTTAAATAACGAATGAATGAATCACTTTATTATTAAAAATAAACATTCCATAAACAAGATTATATAAATACGCACAAGTAATACACAAGGCATTTTTCCAATCACAGAAACACACTGTTGTTTATCATTATCACTCTATACCAATATCCCACAATGCAGCATTATACATGTGACATATATATGCTTAGATGTTGAAAATGGCATACATTAAAACAAAGTTAATACAATGGGATATGTAATTATTGACTGCTGAAAATAAATCACTTATTAGTAATTATCTAATACTTAAGACAACTCCTCTTATTGTACATTTGCAATCATTGTGACAATAAGATGTACACTGTCATGTGAATGAGATGTTGTACCATGGCCTACTTACTTCCCTCCTCAGATCCCTCAGATCCCGCTCTGCGTCCTCCGCTCGAGAGATGTACTGCGACAGACAAGAAAACATGTAGATTACGACACAAAAACATCAACGCAAACAATGAATTTCCACACTGTTTGCTGTGTCACATTGAACAAAACAGTCAGCTTGGTGACAAGTTTGAGAGACAATCTGAATCAAGGAACTCTTGACATCAGAAATGTAACTAACTAAGTATTCACTGTGGTATTGACTCCCAGTGTTGGGGTTGCAATGCATCCCAATTTTGCACAGCTCACAGGACAAATATCAGATAGAATTCATGAGGAGTGAACGGAGATCAACATTGGCTGACACCAAGCGAAAAAGAATTTACAATGAACTTTGATGCTGACTCGTCTTACTGCATAATGCATCTAGATCGTGATACTGAACTCTACTTACAAGTACTGGTATTGGCCACCATGTACCACTCATACTGACAGCCTACTCTGGCCATGACAACTAACCTACCCCACACAACCCATCCAGCCTGACAGCCTAACCTACCCCACACAACCCATCCAGCCTGACAGCCTAACCTACCCCACACAACACATCCAGCCTAACCTACCCCACACAACCCATCCAGCCTGACACCTAACCTACCCCACACAACCCATCCAGCCTGACAGCCTAACCTACCCCACACAACCCATCCAGCCTGACAACCTAACCTACCCCACACAACCCATCCAGCCTGACAACCTAACCTACCCCACACAACCCATCCAGCCTGACAGCCTAACCTACCCCACACAACCCATCCAGCCTGACAACCTAACCTACCCCACACAACCCATCCAGTCTGACAACCTAACCTACCCCACACAACCATCCAGCCTGACAACCTAACCTACCCCACACAACCTATCCAGCATGGCAACCTAACCTACCCCACACAGCCCATCCAGTCTGACAACCTAACCTACCCCACACAGCCATCCAGTCTGACAGCCTAACCTACCCCACACAACCCATCCAGCCTGACCTACCCCACACAACCCATCCAGCCTGACAACCTAACCTACCCCACACAACCCATCCAGTCTGACAACCTAACCTACCCCACACAAGCCCATCCAGCCTGACAACCTAACCTACCCCACACAACCCATCCAGCCTGACAACCTAACCTACCCCACACAACCCATCCAGCCTAACAACCTAACCTACCCCACACAACCCATCCAGCCTGACAACCTAACCTACCCCACACAACCCATCCAGCCTGACAACCTAACCTACCCCATACAACCCATCCAGCCTGACATACCTACCCACACACCATCCAGCCCCATAACCTACCCCACCAACCATCTAGCCTGACAACCTAACCTACCCCACAACCCATCAGCTACCTACCCCCACAACCCATCCAGCCTGACAACCTAACCTACCCCACACAGCCCATCCAGCCTGACAACCTAACCTACCACACACAACCCATCCAGCCTGACAACCTAACCTACCCCACACAACCCATCTAGCCTGACAACCTAACCTACCCCACACAACCCATCCAGTCTGACAACCTAACCTACCCCATACAACCCATCTAGCCTGACAACCTAACCTACCCCACACAGCCCATCCAGCCTGACAACCTAACCTACCCCACACAACCCATCCAGCCTAACCTACCCCACACAACCCATCCAGCCTAACCTACCCCACACAACCCATCCAGCCTAACCTACCCCACACAGCCCATCCAGCCTGACAACCTAACCTACCCCACACAACCCATCCAGTCTGACAACCTAACCTACCCCACACAACCCATCCAGCCTGACAACCTAACCTACCCCACACAACCCATCCAGCCTGACACCAACCCCACAACCCATCCAGCCTGACAGCCTAACCTACCCCACAACCCATCAGCCTGCGCTAACCACCACACAACCACCCAGCCTGACAGCCTAACCTACACCCACAAAACCCATCCAGCCTGACAGCTAACCTACCCCAGCCCATCCAGCTGACAGCCTAACCTCACCTGACAACCCATCCATCATCCTAACAACCCATCCCCGAGCCCTGCCCCACATTTAACCCACCCAGCCTGACAACCTACCTACCCCCACAACCCATCCAGCCTGACCACTCCCTACAACCCATCCAGCCTGACACCTAACACCCACACATCCATCCAGCTGACAACCTACCTACCCCACACAACCCATCCAGCCTGAAACCTACCACCCCACCCATCAGCCTGACAACCTCCTACCCCACAACCCATCAAGCCTCAACCTACCTACCCTACAACCCATCCAGCCTGACAACTTACCCCAACAACCCATCCAGCCTGACAACCTCCTAACCAACCCATCCAGCTGACAACCTAACCTACCCCACACAACCCATCCAGCCTGACAACCTAACCTACCCCACACAACCCATCTAGCCTGACAACCTAACCTACCCCACACAACCCATCCAGCCTGACAACCTAACCTACCTACAACCCACTCAGCCTGACAACCTAACCTACCCACACACCATCCCTGACAACCCTACCCCACCCTTCCTGACAACCTAACCTACCCCACACAACCCATCCAGTCTGACAACATTAGTACCATGGCAACCAACGTTGGCTTGACAACCAATGCTCGCTTTGACAACTGACCTTCACCTTGTCAACCCACCATCATCCTGACAACCTACCCCAGCCCTGACAAGTTAACCATCATCCTGACAACCCAACCATCATCCTGACAACCCACCCCAGCCCTGACAATTTAACCATCATCCTGACAACCCACCATCATCCTGACAACCCACCATCATCCTGACAACCCACCCCAGCCCTGACAATTTAACCATCATCCTGACAACCCACCATCTTCCTGACAACCCACCCCAGCCCTGACATCCCACCATCATCCTGACAACCCACCATAATCATGACAACCCACCCTAACCCTGACAACCCACCCAGCCCTGACAACTCACCACCCTGACAACCCAACCATCATCCTGACAACCCACCCCTGCCCTGACAACCCACCCCAGTCTTGACAACCCACCCCGGCCCTGACAACCCACCCTGGCCTTGACTACCCACCCAGCTCTGACAACCCACCCCCGCCCTGACAACCCACCCTGTCACTGATCTGACGTTCCTCTTGCAGCTGCCGATCCTTGTCTTTGAGTTCTCGTGTCAGTATCGCCACCTGGTGTTCCATCTCATCCAACTCGTCACGCAGGAATCGCGTGTCCCGGCCACCTCCGCTCTTTCCTGCCCCCTCCGGCCCGGATATCTGTCAGCAAAACCCGCATCAAATGTAATTACATCACGTAAAACATGGGCCTTTGAATTTGAATTAAGCTAAAAGTAGAAGTCTGTAATGATCGTCTGTGTTCAAAAACCTAAATAGTTTGGAACAATTGAAAAAGCATCCCATTATGAATGATCACTAATGTCTATCTGGCATCCGGCAAGGACCCACAAATCAGTAAAACAATTAAGTAATAGGAATTTCAAAAAATTTAAGTTGTAATTTTTCTTCCAAGGAATGATAGATCAATTTCCAAAAGTTTAGTACCCATGATGCAAAATGTCCATGTCCATGAGGAAAGCTGACACACCATTCAAAATATTCACAAACATGGCGTGTGACATCATTGGTGTGAAGTCAGGATAAACAAAAGGTAAACATTAAACGAGGCAGATTAGTTTGAATACGTGTTTTTATGTTGTCATCTATGCAGCGGTTTTCTTCTTATCTTACGTTGATTTTCAGATCCTACATAAATTACTACATCATTTATTACATCGTAAATAGTACTTTTCTATCACAAAAATATATACCTTTTTGCTTAACTCACCTCTAAGTCTTTTATTCTCTTTTTCTCATACTTCAGCTGCTGCTTTAGATCTTCAATTTCTCGGTCTGAAAAAAATGGCGGCAACAATTACTAAAATCATTTAAAATTAATATATATATATATATATATATATATATATATATATATATATATATATATATATATATATATATATATGACATGTTCTAACGAAAAATTCATGGTGAAATGTTATGTAGTGTTTTAAAAAGGCTATAAATTTACTAAATAATAATATAAATGAGCATTGCCAATTGACAGAAGACATTAAAGTATACTTTGGTGACAACAAGTCAAAATCGTCGGAAATCATCGTTGCATGTTTATGTGGTGTTTTCTCGAAATCAGTTCGCTGACATACAACTCATTTTGTTGAACACATCACACACACATATAATATATATATATATATATATATATATATATATATATATATATATATATATATATATATATATATATATATATATATATATATATATATATATATATATATATATATATATATATAATATATATATATTATATAATTAGAAGATAAAAAGAATCAGAGATCTGAAAATGATAGGGGTGACAGGCAGGAATAGGAAAGAAATGCAGAAGATCGGGATCAACAGAGGTGTCATCGAGAAGGTGGTAGGATTGATTGATTTAGCCCCACCATGCAAAGTGGAAGGAGTGAAGTCATTATGACGATACCTCGCGTGGCTGTTGATTTGCCCTGTTCTGCAGCTAACTTTGAGAGTTCTTCCTCAGTGATCATCGCCTGCGTCCCCTTCACCTGCATGACTGCCTGAGTGACCTCAAACAACTTCTTCAGTCGCGCCACGTCTCTTTCCCCTCCTACATCAAACTGCACAAACACAACAGCTGTATTGAATCAGATGACGAGAAGTTAATTTCATTAAATCACCCATAACTACATAGAACATAAGCCAAAAATGTATACTCTAGTTAATGGAATAACCTTTCAAAGTTCATTATTGTCCTTGATAAATAAGCCTAAATTAATCACACTTATGAACCTATAGATTAATAACAATAAATGGACCGAGTCTGTGGCTTTGACACTGCCCTTTTAAACTTTGCGCAATTAGCAATAACTAAAAAAATTCTGAAGAGATTTTTATGAATAAGGTGTCATGATCTGGGAACCCAAAAAGGTATAACACTCAAATTTACAATGTTGTGACTTAACACCTATTTTGCTGTGGCATGTTACACACGTCTTACTAATACAGTCACCTTGCTAATACAGTCACCTTGCCTTCCAGGCCACTTGCCCAGTCCCATCAATGATTGTAAAGCAGAGGTTCTATTGTATACTTTCACTGTGCACATCTACATATACAGATGTCACCTTTGGGAATTAGCTAAACTGACCTGAATGACCAACGAGTTGACCACACTAGAACAAATTTCATAGATAGTACCATTATAGAAATGTCTGGGTGGCCTTAATTATGAGGGGATTGTATTATAGAGGTGACCATGCAGCTAGGTCCATCTGCATTGAACAGTTTATCTGTAGACACCCACGCGCAATATTGTTATAATTAAATATTTGTTTACGTTTGTTATTAATATCTTAGTGGCAATGTATTTTGTGATGCCCTACCTCACTGAGCACCTCATACATGTCCTCGGCCCGCTGTTCATCCTCAGCCAGGTCATTCACCTGCATCTGCATCAGCCGGGGCCAGTCCAACGGCGCCATCTTCTTGTCTTAGTTCTGTACAATAACAAGTCACAGTTGTTTCATACTACATGTACTGCAATATTGTGAAATATGTTTTTTTGCATATGTATATTCCACAGTATACATACATGTAGGTATGGGTGGGTAGCCAAAAGTCGCACACTCCTACCCCCTTGATAAGGACATCCAATAACAAAAAAACATGCCCTTGATCAATGAACAAATAAAAACATTTAAGAAAGACACAATTTTTAGGTAAGTACTTAATTGACTGACATCTTGTGGCCGAATTTCACGCGAAAATTACCCTAAGTAGTTGTCAATATACACCAAAATATAATTATATCAATATATGTGATATGTAACTGTGACGGCTGCGAAATAAATATATCATTGTTCTAGGGAGAGCGCCTCAAAATTATACCCTTAATTGTCTGGGAAACTTCTCTATACTACTGGTTCTTAATCAAGGGAGAAAAACAGACCCTTGATATAGGGAGAATCGGTAAAAATCCTAGAAGTCGGCACATCCACAATACTGGTAATATTGGGAGTGCAGGAGTTTAAATTACAGCCTCAAAGAAATATGCTTCTCTTGAACAGGATCCTCTTGTTTCATTCAACAGATGTGAAATGTGAGCATCTTGCCTAGCATTGACCACATGCTGAGTATATCAGTTAGATCTGCAATCGACAGATCTCAAGATTGCACCCCATCTGCAGATTAGTAATTTACCATTGACATACAGTAGATCACTTCAAAATGCCTCTCAACATACAAACCTTTCAAATGTTGCTATTTTAATAAGGCTTTAAGCTAGTTATATTATTTTAGAGCGTGACTGTATGGGCTGTGTATATTTCACCATTGGGAGCAGTAGTCGCGTGGTAGAGCGCTGGACTGTCAACCAAGAGGTCGGTGGCTCAATTCCACCGATTGCTATTTCGAAAATTAGGCAGTTTCGTTTGCCTGTGTCTTCCAGAAGAGACACTAAAAGTCGGTGGTCCCTTCCATCTGGTGTCTATGCCAGGAGAAGTAAAAGATCTCACACAGGGGTAAATGTGTAACCTGTAGTGGACTCACTAATTCTAGAGAAGGACAACTCCTGTGTTAGCCCAAGTTTGGAGGAAACCACCTGAGAACCGTGATGATCTATGTGTATATTAGAGATATATATGGATGGCTCGTGAGTCATTGAAAAGCACACAAAAGGTTCAACCAAGCTGATACAACAAAAAGCAGTTTGTAGATGAAAAATGCAGTGTAATGCAATTTGCAAATATGATGAAGATTGTGTGATACATTCTGCAGATTGCAAAGATCCTGTAAATTCATCTGATACATACTACATAAATGATACTCCGGTCAAAAATGCTTTGGGGAAAATAACTATAGCTAGATTTGGCTGAATTAATTATTTATATCCATAATTTTATGGGCAATGAATTGTGTCATAATTTACGACAATAATTATTATTTGACTTAGCACAATAGCAATCATGCCACCTTCTTTTATAATATTTATTTGGTAAAGTCGTTTTTTACCACGACGCACAGCATGCGCAATGATGCCTAAACGGAATATACGTTATATTCTGTGGATACGTAACTATTTATGCTACGCTTTGAAGTATTTCACGCCTTAGCAACCATGACACATTGACAGTGTTCGCCATTGCTTTGCTTGATTCACGAATTCGCGAGTCGAACGCGCTCTGCCCAAACACATTCCCCCACCGGAGACGCCGACTTCGTCGGATAAATTTACCACCGCAGTATTTAGCTGTTAATATCACACTACCTGTTACTTCATGCGGGTATAATATGTCTTGTGCGTTTCCATTTAGCAATTATTAGGATTTGAACAAATGTTTAGTCAAATAACTCCCGCTTCTCATCTGCCATGTTGTTTACTAGTAGCCGAAGCGCCATCTATAGGGAAAAGGATGCGTGTTTGTGCTACCGAACATCTATCTTTAGACGCCCACTTATAAAAGTAATAGCCAATGACTGTACACACATCGATTACTAATTTCTGTTGGTCGCAACCAACCTGAGGGGAAATTATGTTTAAAGTTTCTAATATAATATAGTAGTATAACATTTAAAAAATACACGTGGCTATATATAGACAAGGACGTATCAAAACGTGCGGGCCTCATGCATCCTGCACTTTCATATGCCGTGGGTTGACTCAGCGTTTTAGGGTTGTGGGGGGAGGCAAAACCTGCACTTGAACCGCCTGAGGCTTTCGTAAACCTTCACAAATCCGGAAAAATTAAGATTTGATGGGCAAAGTTGAAGCTTCAGTATCACCTCACTTTCGATCATGAATATGATATCTGAAAACGGGGATGGTAGGAGCGGATGCTGTTGAAGATGTTAACCTTTATGGTAATTTATGTAATAACACCTCTAAAATTTTATGTTAAATATGTTTAAGCCAAAACATGTAGGATTTACATCAGGATTATTCCCAGCTGATAAACAAGTACCCGCGCACTCACACACGCACACACGAAGAAATGCCGCAGGCTGGTACACACACAAACGCACTCACACGCATATGCAACAGCATACGCACTAGCTGCCACAAACGAACGCGCACGCGCACGCACGCACGCACGCGCGCGCGCCGCGCCGCACGCACGCACGCACACACACACAGGTGCAGTTGTCCTCTTTTATTATCAATATCATGATGTCCCCACACTTATAGTTTTATTGGTCCCTTCCAAAATGAACGGATCCTACGCCACGCTCTACCCAATTGTACTTAACTCCAATGTTCATCAAACTATCGGCATAGTCATCTTTCTGCACGTAGATCTATACATAATCGGAGTCTCACCAATGAATTGCCTGCGGTATTTTACCATCAAGCAAAATAAAAAAATATATATAATCAATATTCAGTTATTAGTTCCCGAGAGGTCGAAATGGAACTGACCGGAAATCGGATTCACTCCGGGGTGTAGTGTCAATCTCCACTTTCCAAAGGTCTGTGTATCGTATTTATAGACGTTTCAAGCATAAAATATAAGATTTAAATTGATTACGATTGTTGAATAGAACGCCAATAACGGCGTGGAACAGGTGATCATTGACCATCAAGTCCATTACATTCAATGACCACTGGTTGAGGGATTCCCATTTGAGAATGTAACCAGCAACTAAAATACTCAAGTTTACATAGGCGTATGTACCACTAATATAATCATTTATGGTCGACTTGCGTTCGTGCCAGCAAACACGTCACTAACAGTTGTTTCTGAGTGCTTCGATGACTAGTAATTAGTCCTTCTCTGATTGTATTGTAATCAGTGGCTCGCGCAGAGTTAGATCATTAAGCATTCCCTGTGTTCTCCTCTTGGCATCCCTGTCGTCAGGGGTGAGAATGGCCATGGTAACCTCATCGTTTTTCTTCGTCTTTTCTTTTCTCTCACTACGTTCTCTTTCAACAGTCTTCAACTCCTATTTTTGGCTGTTGTTATCCACACTCCTCACACATTTTAGCGCAGTCCTCCTATCGGATATTCGGTCTTCCTCGCCCCATTTTCCCTTCCACTTTTTGGGCATCTGATCTCTCTGTCATTTTTTCACCCGCCATTCAGTCCACATTACCGACCCATTTCCACGTCGCGAATTGACGTAAGCGTGCGGGCAACGCTGGAAAACATATAGCGTAGAGTGGGACGTACTTTCCGTAGGAATCGGATGCCCAAAGTGAGATAATGATTTATTTGACTTTATTTGGGTATGAACTAAACAAAAATCTTACGTTACAAATGTTTATACACCTGTAAAGCCCAAAATCCAAGATGGCCGCCGTCACACATTGAATATACAGAAAATGGCATATCTCTGGAACTACATGACCACCTTCAATGATGTTAGACTCTATTGTAGGGTTTCAGGTCGATAGTAAGTCAAGGTTATGCAAGAAGGTCAAGGTAAAGGTCATGTTTGACTGGTTTCAAGTTTCAAAACAAAGGTCAACATATGATGAACATTCAATAAAATCTCACTTTGGGCATCCGATTCTTACGGGACTGTGAAATCCATACATGGTGGTCTGCACTAATATGCACAGCTAGTGCGGTTGTGATTGGTGATGTGGCCATGATCTGGAACGAAATGCTGCCGTTACGGAAGATGCTAGAGTAGTGCCGTGATAATAGTCGTGTTCATCCGTTTGGGTGCGTCGACCAGTCATGTGCTACAACTCAAATTCGCCCTGAAGACGCAGCAAGGACAGTGACTGGAACTGGTCAGAGTCTCCCCCCCCTCTCTCTCTCTCTCTCTCTCTCTCTCTCTCTCTCTCTCTCTCTCTCTCTCTCTCTCTCTCTCTCCTCTCCCTCTCCCTCTCCTCTCCTCTCCCTCTCCCTCTCCCTCTCCCTCTCCCTCTCCTCTCCTCTCCCTCTCCTCTCTCTCTCTCTCTCTCTCTCTCTCTCTCTCTCTCTCCCTCTCTCTCTCCTCTCTCTCTCTCTCTCTCTCTCTCTCTCTCTCTCTCTCTCTCTCTCCCTCTCTCTCTCCCTCTCCTCTCCTCTCTCTCTCTCTCTCTCTCTCTCTCTCTCTCTCTCTCTCTCTCCTCTCTCTCTCTCTCCTCTCTCTCTCTCTCTCTCTCTCTCTCTCTCTCTCTCTCTCTCTCTCTCTCTCCTCCCTCCCTCCCTCCTCCTCCCTCCCTCCCTCCCTCCCTCCCTCTCTCTCTCTCCCTCCTCCCTCCCTCCCTCCCTCCCTCTCCTTAAATGAGTTATGTGGGGCGAAATAACTTGTCCAATATTCGAAACGGCAGCATGCACCCATTGCGCCACCACACGGCAGAGTCGCTCCTGTCGCCGTGTGCTGTGGCCGCAGTTCGTTTTATGCTGTTTACCTTGATTACATTTTGGATGTATATACGGCAACCACACGTCAGAGGCCTAAGCCGCGTAGGTGGAACGTCATCACATTACCCGACATGCAATAGGCACTACAGTGTAGGATTCGTCACAACACGCGCGCGCGTTAAGTACTGCGTGTCTACAATAATTCATTTAGCTACTTCTCAGGTCAACAGTGATATCAGCGAGGGGTCGTACGTTGTATTCAACTACTGTGGTCTATATTTCAATTTAACATTTAAATATTAATTTATAATTAAATCTGGAAATGATTTATAGGTCTATGTGATGGATGGTAACAAGCCTATGTTATCAACCCTATTTCTTCTCGAACGGTGCGCAAATATAGTCTGAATGCCAATAGCGACAGTTTACATATTAAACACTTTTGTTAATGAATTGTTGCAGTGACTTCATTCGGTGTTCGCTTGGCGACTGGTTTGGTGAATTATTTAGCTAAACTCGAGCAGCCACAAAATTTTAATTTCGTTCTGACGCCAATAATATCGCATGTGGGTGTGTGTGCGTGTGCGTGTGCGTGTGCGTGTGCGTGCATACGAGCGAGCCAACGACCGTGTGTGCGCATGCGTGCTTACGTAATTGTGGGTGCATGTGTGTGTGTGTGTGTGTGTGTGTGTGTGTGTGTGTGTGTGTGTGTGTGTGTGTGTGTGTGTGTGTGTGTGTGTGTGTGTGTGTGTGTGTGTGTGTGTGTGTGTGTGTGTGTGTGTGTGTGTGTGTGATATATGTGTGTGCATGTGTTCGTGTGTGAACGTGGGTGCTTGCCCCATGTGTGCGTGCCTTATGCACGCGTCAGTGCACGTGTTTGTACATAAACTTATGGATACATATTATAAAACAACAACACCACTGATAACTATGAGATAACATTTTAAATGCTAAAATACAAAAGCGATTCATAATTTAATCAACAGCTTGTTATATTATAGTTATAATAACCCACCGCCCATATATCCATGAATACGTAAATTTTGAACAAAAAACCGTATTATAAACTTACAATCTTGTTCCGATTAGTGCACACTGCACAGCCTATCACTTCACAAGTTTTTGTTAGTTTTAACCATATTCACTAACAATTTACATAATGCATGTTATATTTGCATATGGCTAAATATTATGCAAATATTTGCTACTTATGAATATTTCAGAATATTACATTTTCAAAACGTCCTAGAGAGCATTTTAAAAAGACAGACAGTCGAGATGGCGTTTTCAGTGAGGTTCTTCGATACACCGCCTTCCGTGCGCTGCACGGCGACCGCGCCGGCCAACACGACGTGATGCGAAGACGCTGATTGACGATGTGGTTCCGCGTCTGGCCTGTGCGACGACAATCCGCTAGTCTTCCCCGATGTTGCCGGCGACGCTCCGCCAACACGCTCCACTCGAGTCCGGTGCGCGCGCATGCCAATACACACGGGCGTACACTTCGCACTCGCAGACCTACATTTGCCGTGCGTAATTAAGAAATCGGGTACTGGCACAGTGTGTCAGTGTGCCGCACGCGCGGCGTTCATTCACGGACTCAGGACAGCCAAAAATAAATCTACGGCGACGAAATGCGGGGATTCCCCGCCAGTGTTCCGCGGTGCGCAGCGCGCGCCGCGTTCAGCCGCCTGTTGCCAATAGGAATAGGTTTACTTACAGCTTTGTTTGGCGTGCATAGGACACTGTATCTCTGTTGATGGTGGGGCGGTCCTATCAATGTTTCGTGGCGAATTATATACTTATTCGGTAAACATGAACCAGTGCAAGTCGATTCATCTAGCTCTTAATTGCTTATGTTTTCCTCTTTCAGTTACGAGGTAACAATTATAAGTGAGAAAAAACACGTAATGAATACATAGGAGTATAGTATAATTCGCTAATGTATTATTTAATATGAAAAAGTTCAATCGTTGTACTGCTAACATTTAGAATGAACTTCGTCTGCATATATATGGTCGGCGAGCGTGCGAATATTATGTGCGGATGTATGATGATGTAGGATGGGGATGTATGATCGAGCGTGCATATGCGCGCGTGTGCATTAATGTGTTCTTAAATCGATCATGTAGCAGAGAATGCAACTAACAGAACGCAATGCATTCCTTTGATCCCAACGAATATTCCAAATGGGTGAAAACTATAATATAATATATTCTTATACATTTTCTCTTCATGATATTATCATGAAGAGAAAATG
Source organism: Ridgeia piscesae (assembly GCA_025642075.2). Taxonomy (NCBI): domain Eukaryota; kingdom Metazoa; phylum Annelida; class Polychaeta; order Sabellida; family Siboglinidae; genus Ridgeia; species Ridgeia piscesae. The sequence continues at coordinate 49,595 of JAODUO010000584.1, forward strand.
TATAAGAAACAAAACTGATTTATTTCACTTTAATAATCATAAAACCCTAACCGCACTACGTTTTTGTATGGGTCTATATACACGCAATTAATGATTTAAAGAATTTCAATAGTTAACAGCTCGACTGATCTTCTTCACCCATGACACTACGGGTCGAGGTGTTTTATTAAGTAGTTTAACCAGTGATGAATTAATTGGATGATATATATATATATATATATATATATATATATAAATATATATATATATATATATATATATATATATATATATATAAATAAAATAGTAACATTATTGATTTTCAATCAAACGTCATATCGTGCGCGCGGCTTACATTAAAGACTTTATAATGCCATATACGGTAATTAAGGGACATTATTCATTATTGGAAACTCCGATTATATTTGTCAATGTTAACTTTAAAAGTAATATAAAACTTGGAATTTATAATGATATGATACGCTGTTAAATAGTTTACACAGTTTGTTGCGTCTTTAAAAGTGCTCGGGAAACTTCCAAACGCTAACTATACATGCTTTTGAAAAATATGTTTTAGTTAAATTTGCATATTATGTAAATGTATTTGGTTAATTTAATTAAATATTTTATTGTAGACATTGTTGTGTACACATATTCATGTATTTGTGACAGCAATATCGTTAGTTACCATAAATTTAAGGACGAAACCACGCGAACAAGTATTTATGTGAAAGGGTATCCTACAATTTCGGCGCGTACCTTCACCTACACGAGGCATTGCATAATGCAAATAGACGGCACACAGGAAATGTAACTGTGTCCGATTGTTTAGAACAAAAAACTGAATGAAATACTTGGGGGAATATGCTTAATACGTTGCTATGTTGCACTTTATTATGGCAAATTATAACCATTTTGGCAAGAAGCTCCTTTGTTCTGAGCGATACGGTGGTCGCCATATTGGAAACGCGCTCCTAGCCAATGGTCAATACAATGAATCCCTCTACTGAGCAATTGCAGCTCGCCTGTCCATTATGTTTTTTGTTACGAATTTGTCGATTTTATATCTGCATGGACCATTATGTGGCCTCTGATCTACCATGGATTATCGCACGGCGTCTAGAATTTTGTGGAGGATGTTTGTTGAAGATGTGAACAAAGCCATACATTTATCGGTTTGGCAAGCCTGGACGCATATGGCTTAATAAACAAGCTGGAAAGTAGGGTAGTTTGCAGCGGCGGCTGCATCTCAGACATATAAATTCCACGGTGTTTCCCGTAATCTTCGGCGTAAACGGACAGTTGTTCTTCAAAGGATTATCGGTCAGTGGGTAATTGGACGGTCGCTTTAGGCATTTGACCGCACGGTGTGGACGGAATTATTACAGAGATGGCAGATATTTTGAACAAAGACCCGTTCACCTATCAGAAGGAGCGCGACAGCTTTCTGTCCAACCTGAGACAATTTCATGCAAATCGCCGGTAAGTTTGTGCATCCTTCGACGGCTTGTCGATATTTATTTTCACACGGACTTTCGTTTTCGGATTCCTTGATTGTTTACGCGGTGTATTAACGTTAAATTTTGTTTTCAGAACGCCTTTCCAGCGAGTGCCAAGCGTCGGCGGAAAGGATGTCGACCTATTTCTGTTGTACTGGAAAGTCACCGCGCTGGGAGGATGGGAGAAGGTTCGTGCGTGTGTACTATTCACTCGGCATTTCAGGCTGTACTGTGCTTTGAATTTACCTCCACTCGAGTCTACACTCATTAGAGGCCAGTTTAGCGTATCGGGTCAAGATAATGAATTTCGTTTCGCGGCGTACTTTCGTGCATTCAGGTGCGCGCGGGTTTGTTTCATGTCGACGTCGGTTGCGTGGATTTGAGTAGTATTCATTTTCTGACAATTCGACGCGTTTTGCATTCAACGTTATGTTTGTACGTGCCTATACCTAGTGGGCCAGTAAACAATGTCAGTGGCATTCCTTGTTCTTGCTTTTCCCAAGTATTCTGTTGTAAATCATCCATATACTTGCATTATTTTTCACATAATTGATTAACTATGCAAAACACATTATAAATGCCTTTCTTTGCACACACCACAGTCAGTTTATCAACTTCCTTGTTTTGTTAGGTTTTTTAAAAGAAAAGTTGGACCTGTTTGTTTCGTCATCATTTATAAGTTGTTCCTATTATAGGTTTTAGTTTACATCATAATGTCGGATTCATTGTTTGAAATGTCAGTGTTTTGCAGGTTGTGGTTATATTGGTACATGTCTAAATCCTGACTGATCGTATTGGGATCTCTTTAATGTTCTCATCTTTATCTGTTCTATTTGGTTGTGCTATGAACATGTTTCTTCCTTTCTGGAATCTGCAGAGGAAAAATACTACATGGAAATTAGGTCACTGGGATGCTGCAGTAATGTGAGAGTGCTGTTTCTTGTAAAATATACAGTAGATAACCAACTGGCCAGGTGTAATGCAGTGATCATTCGATTACAATTCACACATATATAATTATATAAGTTGGTATTTGCCTAGAAGTGCAGGAAACAAGAATCGGTAACAATAACAATTGTTTGGCTGGATGTGGATGTAAATCGACACATAACCACTGCCGACTGGTATTACAGTCACATTTTGCATGTCGATATTTATGATTTTAATATAAACAATTTTTTTAGTAGTAACGTGATAGCTCATTAATTATCAGTGTCATTGCCCATAGAAGGGAAGCAGGCAACATCAGAGACATAGAATGGGGTGTGATACCTCAGTGCCTTAGAATAGGAGCTTAAAACCTCATCGCTTGCCACAGTGTGAAACTGAAACCTTCCCAGTGCTGTAGTCATATAGACATAGCACCAAACATTCTTATTACTATAGAAATGTGTAATCTTATGTCATGCAGCATTTATTTCCTGTAAATAAATGTTTCTAAGTATAACAAGATGCTATAAACACAGGACTCAGACATACATCTCACCAATGCCTAGTAGCCTAACACATTCCCATCAAAACCATTAAATAATGCTGTAAACATTGCTGATTATTGATTCTAAGACAACTTCATTTAACACAAATAGTGAGACAGCTTTGCATGTCATGAGTTGCTGCATCACTGGATTTTAACAATGTTCTCGGACTAGGCAAATTGACTGATGTTTTTGGAATGTTACATTTCGGAGTAGTACTGTGCTAAAAATAAAACTGACATGTGGTACTCACTGAGGAAGGGTTCACACCCAAACAGGAATTTAGCAAGGATTAATTTGTGTAAGAAAATGACACTGAGCAACGGGGACCTGTATTGATTAAATTATCTGCCATATATAGTGTAAGGCATGTGTACACGCACGTGGCGTGTGTGTGTATATACTACACTGTACAAGCAAAGATAATGTACGATTAGCGAAATTGCAGATATTTTGTCACATGCAAATGTTGTCAGTTTCCTAGAAGTAAGCACTCCAGAATGTGGTTGAAAGAGAGAAGACCATCTAACGAATGTTGAACATAATTATATCAATGTCATCGGCAGTTTCCCTTTATCCAGTAATGTGTGCAGCCCTTGGGCTGTCGGTTGGTTGTTTAGTTGACTTGCAACCCACGCAGTAGAAACATGTTTTGTAAATATGATACGACGTGTTGCTTAAGCTGAGAATTCAGGATTAGGGTTGGATACACTTTGACTTTGTATTTAAGACACTGGTTTTGAATATTGACATTTTTACAAGTTTGATCAAATACGCAATAAATTTGTATCAGATATTCTACAAATTGGGTTAATAATAGTGTGTACAGCAGCATGTATAATACATTTTTGTACACTTTACTTGCTTGAAACATGCACAGTTTAAACTGTGTTTTAATGCATAAATTACCTCTCTTTAGAACCTAACTTTTCCCTTTAGAACCTAACTCAGACTGCATTTAGGTCATTACCATTTAATTTTATTTATCAACGTAGGTATTCCCAACATTTTGTATAATACAGTGTGTATATGACTTGGCTGATGTAATCAACCTGTTTTAATTGACCTATGGACACTTTATATTTTGCTTAACAGTTATTAACATTTATTATATGTATAGTATTATGATGTATGTTTCGGTATAAAACAAATAGAAAGATGCCTCAAGATTTTATTTGTTTTTAGTCTTGAAATGATCTCAGTTGTTTTATAGTCTTGTACACTGCATGAGTTTTGTGATATTCTCTATTATGCCCATATTGAAACAACATTGCAGTCAGTACACTGTGTGGCACAGTATGCATCATTATAGAGGAGTATCGCAGACTCACAGAGGACTGTGTCTTGCTTTCAGTTCGAGGATGTGTTTGATTTGTTAGCATGTGTCTGAGAGTTAGGAACCAGAGTATTTATTGCTTTGTACTTAAACACCCACTAAGCAGGAGTGGTGTCACCGGTGCTAGTGTTAATATACATGCAGCAGCACATTTGACAGAGGGCTGATGGGGTTAGAATCAAGGAATGGGTAGACACTGTTCAGAAACAGAAAATCAACTGGATGTGATTAAGATAGGGGATATTATTATATTGACCCAGATCATGGGTCGGGGATATTATTATATTGACCCAGATCATGGGTCGGATGGGATGGGATACAAATGGTGTTGGTTGCCAGGTACACGTACTGTGAATGGTCTTAATAAGTGTTTGGTGAATGGTGGATAGATTGGCTTCTTGGGAAGACATTACAACCTTTACAAGTGAAGAGGTTCATGAAAGAACAAACAGATTATTAATTAAAAATGATGGTGGTATATCCCACCAAACACATTGGTCGCCATGTCAGTAGAAGCCTTCACAATGTCTTGGAGACTGGACAACAAACTTGTAAACTATCATTCGTAGATGAAGTGTTTTTAACTGTTTTTATTCTTCAGACGCATGGTTTTTGTTGCATGTTTATGTGCTCTCAGACTTGCACGCATCTCAAGACAGTCTAAAAAAACTGTGTAACATTACCTGAAAATGTATATGTTCTAGAAAGAACAAACAGATTATTAATTAAAAATGATGGCGGTATATTCCACCAAACACATTGGTCGCCACCTCAGTAGAAGCCTTCACAACATCTTGCAGACTGGACAACAAACATGTAAAGTATCATTTGTAGATGAAGTGTTTTTATTCTTCATATGCATGGTTTTTGTTACATGTTTACGTTGATGTGGTCTCAGACTTGCACGTACCAAGACAGTCTAAAAAATAACCACTATGTAACATTACCTGGAAATTGAGACATGAATGTATGAGGACAGAGTACGTCACCAGGCACGATGACTAAAGAAGTGTCAGTGAAAAATAAACACTCTGTAAGCGGATCCTGTTGGATAAGTCAACTGTATTATCATCTATTAATCATTTGGTTCAAAGCAGTGCCATTGCTACTATCATAATGACTTCAGATACCTAGAAAATAATATTATAGTTAAAAATATTCCCAGCTGTATGAAATTATGCAATTCACTAATAAGGGGGAAATGTGTGTCCATGTATTTTTTGTGGTTTTTAAAAATATGCACAGCATGCTGTACATATTAGGCCACGTAATGACAGCAGGTGTCTTAAAACATACTCTGCATAAACTAATTGTTTTCATAAATATTGAAGGTGTTTGAACACACACACATGTACAGACGGTATGGTACGATCTGGAAACCTGACGATATAAAAGCAACAATTGGATTGTTAGTGGTGGCTCTGTGTCTGTGATGGCTCACTGTGGCTTGTATCTCGAACGGCTGCTGCAAATAATTCATTCACCTAGACCACACCACACAGTTGATTTACTGGGCCTCTTGATTGTGGCCATTTAATTGCTATTAGCAGAGCATGTAAATCACATGGCAGTGTCACTTGTTAGCGTGCTCATCCATGGTGCTAGCACACGATGGAGATCTACATCAGTGATGCTTTTTTATGGTTACAACTTGTCTGAATTGTTGTATACCCATATGTACATCACACCGTATGAGCCGTGCAGAAAGGCGTACGTGGTGAAAAGGCACACCACAACACAGGGAGTGAAGAGGTTTGGTAAATAGTCTGGGCGGTGTCCAGTGACAGTTGGCACACTGAGCTAGTGCTGCAGCCAGGAGTAGGATCAATGAGTACATGTAGTCTGTAGTCTGTACTACACCTGTAGGATCATTTACGGTGAATACTGGGCCAGGCAGTGCTACCACTGCTGTCACAGTGTGTGTGGCCGTGCATTACTGGGTGCAGTTGATGGTATCCTGTCATTGTAAGAGGAACACAAGGTATTATACACTATACAGTAACTTTATATTAGTTTATTCCAATTTGTTTATACTGGATTTATTTTAGGCTGATTTCACCACAGAAATTGAACATAGATTTGACAACCTAGCTCGTTTTCAATGATAGGAACAAAATAAATGTACAAAGACATGCCATCTCATTTGTTACTTTGTTTCAGTGGGAAATCACCAATCAACTTATTAGATATTATTTTGACTAGATGAAATCAAAGTTTATTTTAACTGTTCAATGAAAACATAGGTGACCAAGTGTCCAGCAGGAATTTTCGTAGGTTAGTCAATCAAAACTTTAGTCAATAAATTATGTATACCCTGTAGATGATTTTAACAAGTAATATGTACACTTAATTTTATTTATTGTCCTGTCCACACAGTAAGTAGTTTTTACTTTCAAGAGCATCAACAATGTGCTAAATATTCAAGATGAGCTAAATCAATCAAGGAAATTAGTAAGTACTAAGCACGCACAGAGTACAGGCAAAAGTTGTGTTACCTCCAACACAGTTGGTTAAAAATATTTCCCATGGCGGTACGTGATCATGACTTCACATAGATCTTACTAATTAGAAGCATAATAGGTTTGTTGACATTGCTTAGCAGAATCACTTCTGCACATGATGTGCCAGAGATGTTGACAAGCCCCAACATATCCCCAGGCCCGTGTCCTGCTGGCTTCACTTTGCAGCTGCCGTGTGATGTATAAATTCCACAAATGCAAGGAAACAAATTTTACAGCCAAGGCATGTGTAGTTTTCCGTGGCTTCTTGCTCCGTGAGACCGAGGTATGATCTGTTGTCTTGCTCGTCGTGGAAGATGACATAGCTGTGCTTGGCATAGTGCTCGGTATTGTCGGCCTACCTTCCTAGCACATCGTGTCGTCACTATCAGGTGAACTGCAGTTGTACGCACTACATATCGACCTGCAGGCTGCGCAGTGTGGCTGACAGCGAGCACGTTGCTCTGTTATAGAACACGCTTACTTCCGCAAAGGCAACAACATCAGGTGACTCATGTTTTGATTGATATGGGAAAGGGGCTGTCGTATCGTGTTGATGTTTCGCCGCCTGTATCTGATCTATGCAGAACGTCATGTGACCTGACTGAATAATGAATGCATAGTTTGCATATAATAAATTCAGATTGTTTCTTGCATGGCCCCCTGCTTATTTGTTTGTGTGTGTGGCGTGGTGCAACTGTCACACTAGGTATGGCCTTGAAAGGAAATCCCCACAGGGTTAGCCGCCTCATGACCGTAAACATAATTTTTTTAGGACATGGCTGAATGAAACATTGCCTACTACACATAGTGTATAGGCCTACAGTGTACATAGCATTCATGCTTGGTGCTCAAGCAGTTAGCACAAAAGGCAGTAGGGCGCAGTCTGATGTCAGTGTTGTAGAAAATAATTACCTTTGTTGCTGCTTGACATCTGAGTTGTACTATTGTGTCACCACAGCAAGCACTATTAGGTCACGTCACATGCTTCGCTGATCGTGTCCCACAACGAAAAATACTCATGGTTAACCATGCATTTCTAAGTGCCAGTTATCAGCCACGAGACCACCTACACCAGTTGCCTATGGTCCTCTAGTCTTCCGTTGCTGTTCCCATGAGAAACCATGAAATACTAGTTGCTCTTATGCATGCATCTGGCAGTTGGCTGCATATTCTGGACCAATACATATTCTTAAGGGGTTCAAATACAAATGCAGTTTTTACAAGTACACTGAAATGTACATTTATTATTGACTGACTTTGGTATGCTGTAAAACAGTACAGCTTCCTTTCTGAAATCCTGGTAACAGCACTGAAAGTCAGGGACTCAAAGTATGACAATGTTTGTGTTTCTCCTGTCCGAGTAATATTTCCTCTAATGTTTAGTGTAGTGAATTATAGTGAGTGATGTGTCCGAGCAGAATGCCAGGAATTTGAAGGTCGCGTTACTCCACGACACAAACACAAATACGTGGTTTAGTTGTTAAGGAAAATCAATACTACTTAGGATCGCACAGACGGGATGTTTTCTGAGCCACTGCTAGATGAATTCCAAGGTTCTGCTACAGCAAGAGAGGATATACTTAGTGGTTTTTGCCCACTGCGAGAACTTGGTGTGTTTTTTCCACTTCTCTCTGTGGATTCTTGGAAGCATACTGCCGGGGAATCTTTAATGACATGAGATATATGTAAATAGACAAGCAATATGGCTGCCTGTAGGTGTTGATGAATTAGTAGGCCATAACTTGTTGCAACTACAGTGTATAGTTTATTCTACATACAAGGAATTCACTCTTGAAATAGTGTTCAGCTGAGGTTGCACTAACTGGCCCAGTACTGCATTCTGTACTTGCCAACAGGGAACTAACTACCTATAAAGCAAGTTTTCTACTTAGTGCTGAGTCATGGGAAGAACTGTACATAGGAGGACAGTGTAAACTGTATAAAGACTTGGTCAAATCAGTCTTGAAAAGATGTGATATTGATCTGAGCACCTGGGAATCTGACACTCTGTCACGCACTATGTTGTGTGTTATTTTAAATGGCACAACATTGTTTGTAACGAGCTGGGAAGAAACATAGTCAAAAAGCATGAGGGTAGGAAAACAAGAACTACTGAAAAATGCTCAAAAAACAAGACTCGCCACATTCTGGATTTCTGTATTTTCAATGTAGGAAACCTTGTTGACATAATTTAACCATAGTCTACAAACATGCACTAAATGACAAACCATGGAAAGATTATCCATGCTACCAGGGATTGTTCTATGGGCAGTGATATATATGTGCAGCTATATTTACACAATATTTACAGATTGTCCAGCAATGGCTTTGCACTGACTTGATTGTTATCGAATTATCACAGTTTCTGAGCAGCAACAGTGCTCTGAAATGATCATTAGAACTGGCATCATGTTATGTGTTACAGTGGCATTAGATTCAGTGTTGTTACATTGCAGGGGAATGACATGTTAGATGGAGCTGTGACATTACATTCAGTGTTGTTACGTTGCATGTGAATGACATGTTAGATGGAGCTGTGACATTACATTCAGTGTTGTTATATATTGCAGGTGAATGACGTGTTAGATGGAGCTGTGACATTACATTCAGTGTTGTTATATTGCAGGTGAATGACGTGTTAGATGGAGCTGTGACATTACATTCAGTGTTGTTATATATTGCAGGTGAATGATGTGTTAGATGGAGCTGTGACATTACATCCAGTGTTGTTATATTGCAGGTGAATGACGTGTTAGATGGAGCTGTGACATTACATCCAGTGTTGTTATATATTGCAGGTGAATGACGTGTTAGATGGAGCTGTGACATTACATCCAGTGTTGTTATATTGCAGGTGAATGACGTGTTAGATGGAGCTGTGACATTACATCCAGTGTTGTTATATTGCAGGTGAATGACGTGTTAGATGGAGCTGTGACATTACATTCAGTGTTGTTATATTGCAGGTGAATGACGTGTTAGATGGAGCTGTGACATTACATCCAGTGTTGTTATATTGCAGGTGAATGACGTGTTAGATGGAGCTGTGACATTACATCCAGTGTTGTTATATTGCAGGTGAATGACGAGCAGCGGTGGGAAGACATTCAGGAGTTGTTTCACATTCCACAAGCGTGTGTCAACTCGGCACAGGCTCTCAAGCAGATCTACATCAGGTTAGTGTCTCTCCTTCCTACCTTCTGTCTGTCTCACCTATGTTTCTCTATCTCCTGTGTGTGGGTGATCTCGGTCTGTCATTCCATGGGACCATTTCACTTAGAAAATGAGATCATGAGGAAAATCCATCATTAAACAGAATTTGTGTTGTTAAATTTAATGACATCTTTATGTCACTTGGGATACTATTTCCATGACACACCAGTAAAATCATCACACTGTTGGCAATTTTCAGTATAATGTATGAGATCACTAATAAAGTGCAAAAAGCAAAATCAGACTCGTTGAACTTGTAAGAATGTTAGTGAAATGGTCCCCAACTGGATGGGTTCTTTGTGGGTTTTCGATATCAATAACACAGTGGTGTGACAGTAGGTTTGTTTATAATTATGGAGAGCTGTGGTCAGAATTTAGTTTCATAACAAGTGCTTCAATTTTAAGGTGAGCGATTGCTCTCGCTCCCTATCACTGGCGCAAATCACCCATCTAGGGAGCAATTTATCGCTCGCGCTAATTACGATAATCGTTTCCATGCCTAGTCTACACCATGCTGGTCTCACAATGTGACTAAGAACGTTCTTAACGCTAATAAGATGACTGACATAGTAAATGATGTGTCCAGATGTACACACGCAACCATAGATGTTAATGTAAACACAAGACGCTAAGTAAGGTCTGCAAAACCAGCCACATGACACAATTATATAGTGGCGCCACCACATGGATAACATGGAATGCAACTTGATGGATAAAAACAAAAGCTAAAATCGCTCGCCTAAATTATTTCGCATATTTAGATTTATCGCTAGCATGGGAACACCTGTAGACTTGTCGAATGATGCTGAATATATTCATGCACGCAGTGCAATGATTAATGGGTATTCCAATATGTGCGATCACATTGACACTACTTCAAAACTAGGAATGTTATTTAATATATGAAGTCTTATTTTTTTAACATGTTTATTATTGATTTCTAAAGCAACTGTCTGGGTTTTCATTGATCAAGTGTGGCTGGTTTGATTTATTCAGCTGTTCTTCGTTGCTGTTGTTTATTGAAAAGCAGCTTTGGAACCAGATATGTTTTATTGATGGAATATTACGATATAGAAATAATGTTGTTGCTTATTTAAATATTAAATAGGATGGCAAATAGAGATTAGGCATTGTATGCATTCATAACATAGGTGACTTTGAATTGCTAAGTTAGGTGTTTCTGGACTTTGATTCTAGATAGACAAGCATCAGTCTGGGCGCATTACATTTATCAGTGATTTATAACTATTGTTACTTCTTTGCACAATAAGAAAACTATTGGAAATTTGGAACATAGAGCTTTCAGACAAGACTCCACAAAGAAGAGCCAGTGTAAAGATTTGTCTCGTGAACCCCAACTTAGTGAGAAAAACAGGAAAACGAAAATCAAAAAATCAATTTATGAAAACCTTGATATTGAAGCGCTGACCTTTCGTCCCTATTCCCTCATGTACAATTGACCCATATGGAAATGTTTCATGTCTATGCACCAGTCACGTCTACGCTCCGATGATGACTAAGTCCCAGACTGGCAATGAATCGAATCAAGTCAAACGATAGGTTTGTCTCCTCTGTATGTCATTATTAACACCTGACATTTGAGGAGGATGTTGCAGATATGTACATTGTCTGTGCCGAGGGATGTGGCCCATTCCCTTGGGATAGATACTTGATGATCTGTAAACTTGTAGAGATATGGTTTCTGTCATTGGCATAGCAACACAAGACATCATTTGTTCTTATAATGGGACATGGTCAGGTTGTCAATTTCCCTGCATGTGCGAGGGTATAGATCAAATGAGTAGTGAACCCTGATGTTTAGAACTGTCCTAAATGATTTTTTTATAATTGGTTGATTTGTGCTTTTGATCAATTTTAATCGATTACGGTTTTCTGTAATTGATGATCATTTCGATTATAAAAGAACATTTTGAATAATACTATAGACTAACTAAATGAATCATGGTTACCAAATAACCAGTTGTTTTCTTAAATTGCCATTTATACAAAATTGCTGTACAACAAGTTTGGAAACCTCTCATTTTGGGAAGCCACCAATTCTATTACACATCACAGGACTGATAGGTAACTTTCTTCTGGTGATTGTTATGAATAGGTGCATACATTTTACGTCAGACAGCAGACTGATGAAGTAGCTACAAGTTTGGGATCCTAGGCAAGGTGATTCATTTGGCTGAAAAGTTCAACTACTACTGATGTGACACACTAGAACTTAGCCACTTAGAATTAAGCTTCCAAAAATGTCCAATCACAAACTAGTTATCTAACTGATAACTGACTGGTTAAAATTGCCGAAACGATGATCGATTATGTAAATCAAACTAATTCCCAATACTAGATTTACTAGTACAACGTGCTACCTGTACCAGGAACAATTTATTTTGTAATTAATCGTGGACTGACAGTGACTGAGATGTAGTGATCGTATTACATGTGGTCTGATAGACGAACTGTAGAGATCTGTTTGGACTGAGCAGGTGTACAGTAGCATGCAGCATCCATTGCACATCAACAGACGTACTAGGAACTGTCACGTGATGATTGATGGTACGGTCTAATAAAAGGTGATCATTCATTGTGTAACTGTGGACACAGCAACTGCAAATGTGGCGTACTTCCTGACAGCAACACAGCTTTATCATTGCACTTTGGAGGTTAAGAAATAAAGGTGGTTGGTTGACATTAGTTTTCATGCAAATAGTAATATCAGTAGACTAAAATAATGTAATAATATGTTGCGTATTGGAAAAATTGATTTGTGCATATGGTTTGCAGTAAATAAATTAACCATGAACATAACTAAAATCAGTTATATGTTATTTGGGAGTCGTATGCTCAACAAAGAAGTCAATATAGAAATGCAAAATGTTAATATCGAAAGAGTACGGGTTACAAAGTTTTTGGGTGTGTTTATTGATGAACTTGTAAATGGGAAAGCTCATAAAATATGTACTATCAAAGCTTTCAAAAAGTACCGCTGTAATGTATAGATGCAGTCGTCTACTTGATAGAAATAGTAAATGTATTTTATACAATTATATCTTTTTGCCTTATTTAAATTACTTTGTGGAAATACGGGGAAACACACGACAAATACTAACATTATCTTTTCACTGCAGAAAAGAGTAATCCGAATTGTATTTGATGCAAGACGATTGGATCATACAAACAAATTTTTCCAACATGTACTAAAATTTCCAGATATAAAACTGAAAACGTTATCATTTATGTACAGAGCGTACTACAGTTATTTGCCATCAAATATTCAACGTTTGTTTACAAGATGGAAAATAGCTTACTGAATGCGAGCCAGTCATGATTTATAATGACCCAGTGTCTGTGCTACTGTGCTACTGCTTTTAAATATAAATGCAAGAATCTTTTATTTAAGAAATATCTGGTTGTGGTCTTGTGGACCATCTCTCTTAACTATATTATGTGTGAAGATGGTTAATTATGTTATACTTTAACTTTGAATATGAATTTGTAACCATTATTTAAATATGTGTCGGGGTAAATTGACACAAAAGTCACAGACCTAAAATTTACCCCTTTCCAAAAATTGTAGATAAAATTGCCTGTTTGTATATTTGTGTTGTGTTAACAATGTTCTGAGTACAATGTTCTGAGTACAATATTAACATCATACCATTGTTGTTAGTCAGCTATTCATTGTACATTGTGAGCATTTCGGATTATTTAGATAACATTTGTTGCATGTGTATTGGAGTGCTGAAGGTGTATGTTAGCTGCAGTGTCAAGTATGTGAAAGAAGGCTGTTGTTGCTATGGAAACAATCTGTGAGAGTCCAACTTGCGGGCTTGCTATAGCTTTTGGAACATTTACTATCCCTGCTTCCATGTTGGAAATAGTTCTGTTAGTGCATATTGATTTCTCTCTCCTCGATTGAACGGTCAATGTCTGGATAATTATTGCCATGCACGGGAACAACATCTGTTTTATTTTATCTGCATCTCCCGTGCTAATAACAGACATGCGGGGTCATCGCCATGGTGTGCAGCAACTTAGTGCATTCACATCATTACCATGTTGTACTGGTTGTGCACCAGAGTATGTGCACTGTCCGAAACCATGTGATCCTTGGCAAAATATTGCCCCCAAAAGTGGAAACAGTTACTGCCATTGGATGCCGGTGTCATATAGAATATTGACCCGGGGGTAAAGTGACCCGTGGGTCACTATTCTATGCCATAGAACTATACTATGCCATAGAAATATGACCCTCCCACCTTGTTTCATTTATCTAAGGCAGTTAGCAGAATGTTTCCCATGAAATTGGACACAAAATAAAATACTGGTGTTGGTGCAAGTGTCAACAAATATGCCAATTGAACATTGTCAGTTTAAAAAGGAGATCTTTAATTGGAAAACAGTATTATGGCGTAACAATAATATTATTAGTGTATCAATCAAAGTGGAATGTTGCATAAATATCAACAAAACATACTCTCAATGTGATTACTACTCAAATACATACACAAAATAAAGATCCATAAAGAAACAAGGGGTGGGTCATTTTTCCATAGGGGGGGTCAATTTTCTATTATAGTATTTTGACCCCCGGGTCACTTTTCTACGCGGGTCAATATACTATCTGACACCGGCATTATTCAACCAGCTGGTGGCGAGGAGTGGAAACAAAGGAGTCTGTACAGTTACAGCACCATCAGTTAGTCTGATAAGGTCCAGCCGTACAGTAGCTGGCAGGTGTGGCACAGTAACAAAGGCTCATCCAGCAAATACATCCTACAACAGACCTCTCTGGCAGATGGGCAGGAAGTCACATGACACAAATTAGACCAGTCACATGATAAGCCTGGTGGTAATGTCCCATAATTTGAAGTTAAGTATTCAAATTAAAATAACATTGTACACTTCTGTAGCAGGCCAATTACTGTCACTTGAGTTGTTTTGCACATGTGTGCATGCAGGCAGCAGGCATGCATGCAGGCGTGTGTAGGTGTATTTAGGTTCATTCAGCCAAAGAATAAAATCTTTTTTGAAATCACTTCCATGACGAAGCATACTATCTGAACTGCCAACTGGCAAGATGGATTTGCTAAGTTTCTTTTGTGATGTGATTGTGTCTGTTATCACACTAATTGTTTGGATGAACGAACCCAAAAAAACCCACAACACCACCATATCACACCACCACCACCACACCAACATATCCACATATCACATATAACAAATTTATGCATTTTAACTAATTTAATTTTATACATTGTCACTCATTATTTTTTATTAAGTAATAATTAATATATCAATCAAATAATTTTTTTGCTATATTTTTATTAAACAAAAAACACACACACACACACACACACACACACACACACACACACACACACACACACACACACACACACACACACACACACACACACACACACACACACACACACACACACACACACACACACACACACACACACACACACACACACACACACACACACACACACACACACACACACACACACACACACACACACACACACACACACACACACACACACACACACACACACACACACACACACACACACACACACACACACACACACACACACACACACACACACACACACACACACACACACACACACACCAATATGTGAACACTGAAAGCAGTTGTACAATTTATTTGTCTGCAGTGCGCTAGTACTACAGCTAGTATGTAGCAAATTTGATGGCAGTTTTAACTAATTGTTAATTTTATGACATTGGTCACTCATGAGGTGAACTTAATTAATAGTGATCAATCAAATAAGTTTGTGTTTGGCTAGTAGTTTTTATGTAAACTAATGTGTATTTTTTGTAAAATTTGTAATTGAAGTTGATATATTTATCGTTGATGATATATTTTTGTTGGATCAATAGAGCAGTTACACACATACCAGTCATGTGATTACCGTGTTTCATGCCTCATGAATTTGTAGCTATGAGTAGCATTAAAATATTCTGCCTTGGTTTCATCATATAATATATACAGTGACTAAGAATTCACAAAAAATCAAATGTTCTGTAAATTTGCAATTAGGGCCGCCTGGTTTAAGCAAATTTTATGTGATCTTGAAACACACCTACCATATATAATTATATATATATATATATATATATATATATATATATATATATATATATATATATATATATATATAATCAGAGATCTACACAAGTGTAGTTGTTGTTATTTGGTATTTGACTGCTACTCTTGGTACTTAGGTTTCGGATATACAGGAAGCCATGATCACTGTGTATACGCACTGTGTAGACTGTAACCCGACGGGTGTAAACACGCCAGGCAGCTAGCAGCATGTTTTTTCTTGTCTGATATCTAGTCGTGTTTCAGTGTGCCGTCTAAGGTTACATGTATTGTGTGTGTGTGTAGCTGAATTTACTAGTGTGGGAATTGTGGCATAGGCCAGATTTCGGGATTAACAAATGAAAGGTGGCTGTATACAAGGTAGTGTGTGGTGTTATGCGGACTGCCACAGACAGGCGGCTGGCCTTAAGTGTACTGTGGTGGCCTTGTCCATCTGCACTGATCTATTATGCTCTTCTGTAGCTATGCCTTGCTGTGTTTACATGAGCTGTTTAATGCCAGGGGTCCAGTCACATGGCTACAGCACAGCAGGGCACCTTCGTAGTTCGTATTGTATCCGTATGCTTGGTATAACCTCCAATGTACAAACTGACATGTTGATGTCATACACAGTGTTTGGACGTGCTGTTTCTCACACTGTATTTTATCATGTGTGATGAGTAAGCCAGGAAGATACTAATTTAATGGATCCTTTCTTTTCGTTTTAGGGTAAATTATATTGTAGATCTAGAACTGGAATTTGTGTGGTGTTTACTGTGTAGTGTAACAGCAGTCACTGAAATGTTGGCTTTCAATTGTGTTGTGTTACACAGTACTTACTGTCTTTTGGATGGGTAAATCTGGTGGGTAGATGGGTAAGAATTTCACTGCATGGACAGGTAAGAAATTTAGAAGCAAACACAGATCTTCAGAAATCATGAAATATGCTTTGAAAGTGGATAGCACGTGTCATCTTGACTGGTTTATATGTAGTATTATGTACCCGTTATCTCGGTACCTAAGAAACAATATTTGGACTGGCACAAGTTGTTGTGTTTGTCAGATCATTTAGTGTGGAGATAGGCCACACTTGTCGTTAACACCTGTGATACGTAATGGCCATGTCACTCTGACACTTGATTGTTGTGAGTCAGTAGTGCCTAAAACGGCATGCTGGTCTTGCGCCCGTCAGCCGCTGAATGGCGCTTTTTTAAACGCAACGTCCGACTTGAATATTAATTACATTGTGGCTGTTTGTTGTGCCTTGGGGTCAGGTAATTACTGGTTGTCTCAAACCCATCCCTTCTGTATTGCCTCCTGCAGCAAAACCACACCCTAACTGTCACGTTTTTAACACCACAACATGTGCCAGTTGCTCGTGAAATTAGGCTAATATATCAGTCAGATAGAGAAAACTATGGGCGTTGTGTTTTGTGTGGTTATTGATGTCACTGCATTCAATTATGGTGCCAGGACTGTGTAAACATAAATTTTTTTTGAATCATACTGAACTATCACATTTTGAGTACTAGCAGCATGTTTCAGCGAGGTCTATCTAGGGAGTTCATTTACATATTTCATTATTTTCACTTAGGTGACTTAGCAGGGAACCTGTTACACTGTAGGTGTTGTGGTTACACTGTAGCTTATGAACGCATGAATTTATTCAGAAATAAAAATCAGAAATAAAAAAATCCAGAGATGTCATTTAAGTTATGTAACAAAATGTATAATTAATGTTAACATCAAATACTATTAACATCAAGCTTATTTGTAAAAAAAATAATGAAATGGGCCTTTAGTTATAAAACAAAATGTATAAAGTATAATTATAAAATCTATCACTTTTGCGTTGTGATTTATGGACTCAGGCAGACTGGCGATGCAGATCTGTGCATAGTAATGTTGACGTAACAGCCGTTCTATTGATCAGAGAGAGTGACACTGCTAGATTGAATAGATAGGACACGGTTTAATGTTGTGGTGTTTTATGTGGTGCAGTCAAATCATTAGTAATCTGCTGTGATAAAAATAGTATAATTGGTATTGTTTGACAGCCACAGGATGTGTGCTATTAAGGAACACATACTCTGGAGAAGTATTTATATTTACTAATACAGCTGAAGTCTTTTGGTACTAAACTCACTCGATTTTGTATAAATATTTTACTCTTTACTGGGTAGACAGCCTTCTTATTTTACACCCTGCTGGGGGCAGACAATTTTAAGATGGCAGCCATCTGTGAATTATGCTGCATGTTGCTTGTATTAAAATTTGAATAACCCGACAACCGATGCATGAAAATATATGAAATCAATTGCACTGTCTGTACATGGAATGATTGTGTGAATAAAATGTGTTATTAAAATTTATGTGTTGCAATCAATTACATTTCAGATTTTGAAGCAAACTTGAACAATTATGATGACAAAATAAATAAGCAACTTCATCATGCTACATATTAAAAAAATTAGAACACACAACAGTGATCCTGTGGAACTATTGTTGCCATATATGTTAGTTTTATCCTAGTAAAACATTTATCCAATTTTGACGGTTAGTTTTCAAATTATAATTGCTTTTGTAAACAACGCCAATGCGACGGAAGACAAAAATCATGCCATAATTCACAAAATGACTATCGTTTACCGATCATATTGCCGAACGGAATGTTCTTTTCGTATGTAAAATCAACACTCAAATAACGAAGGATAGCAGACTCCTTTCACAAATAGATGCTCCCTTATCAGAAGCAATGTGACCATATTGCATATTAATAAAATACCCTAAAATAAATAAACCAAACGAGTACAGACGGTGATCCGATCAACAAAATGGCTGCATATCGGCGAAATGAACATGCCGCCGACGGGTCATCTTCTTTGTATCTCAACAATGAAAATTCGCACAAACAACGTAGATGGACGATAACAGGGTCTCCGTGATCGCTGTCGACATTATTCACGTTGTAAACATCGATATCCGACTCGAAATCATCGAGAAATTATCTCAATAATATCAGCCAAATGCCGCACGATGTCGAAGGTTAACTAGACGGATGCACTTCAATGTCCTTCCAAATAAACTCATTTAATTCGCAAACAATTTTTTTCCACAAGATGGCAACAGCACATGTTTCCATGACCTACATAGAGCTTAGATCAGCAGTTTGAGCTGGCTGGTTAATGTAAAAGAAGGATGTGATCGCGGTAAACGAAAGGCCCACGAACTGTGAGTTTACTGGGCGGTTTTGGACGGTCTGTGCGTACGAGGGGTTGGGCGGTTTTGGACGGTCTGCGCAGTAAAGAGTTAAAGTCACGCGTGTCTCTGAATGGATAACTAAGTATTTATTACTGATCACTGACAGACTGCGTAATTCTAAACATTAGTGGTGTTTGCTATCATTGATAAAATCTGATTGTGCTGGTTTGGGATATTTCTCTACATTGTGTGCAGATTCGTGCATGAATTATAAAGTAATTGGCTGTTGGACGTATTCATGGCCAGTGACAGATTTTATCCATCTGTTCCAACCACATGACGGCTGAATTTGTTTGTAGCATAGTAAGAAAAATCGACACATTCCGGTCACATTATGGCAGATTAGTCTTGCTGCACGGAATACAGATTGTTACATCTGATGACGCAGGTTGAGTCTTGAATACGCGCGTCTGTTCCAAAATAATGAACATGTCATAACGATGACTCTTTCATAGTCGATTTCATTTAGTTGATATATTCCATCAATTATCCATAGTGATGTGGCGTATTTAGATCAGTGCTCTGTGTGTGAATAATTGCTTGTGGTAAGCACTGCTGATTAGTAGTTGAGTACTGGCTCCTATGATTTATCAGGTCATTGCTTTTATTAACCTACATGAGGCATTATTAATTTGGTAACCTATACTTTCTGGTTATGAGGTGATCGTCTTTGTTATATAGTGCAGGTGTGCATATGCACTCACGCACACGCACGCATGCACACACACACATACACACATAAACACGGTGACAGTTTGACGGTGTGACGGTGGTGTTGCTTGCACATACACATATTTTGCCGGTGTGAGAGTGATGATATGTAGCATTGTGTTTGAAACTTTGAAGTGTTTAAATTATGCTGATGGCGGTAAAGTAGAGTTTGATTCAGTAAGCAGACACAATGACAGGATGATGTCCAAAGTGGCCCAGTGACACAGCTCACACAGAGCGTTTGTTACAGCCGTCTACCACATGCTAACAGGGCCTTAGTCTACTGCTGTAACTAGTCAGGTCACTAGGCCGGAAGACAAATTTCACAGCATAAAGACATGCTGCTGTTTATTTAGTTTATTCCTGTTGCGTCTTGTGGTGGAATGCCAGTGTGCCATCTGTTGAATGTATGTTTGTCTCATAACTTTGGGATGTTGTATATATCGTCTCGCATGTGTCAACGAACACTTGCCAGTTTCTGTCCATCCCTTAGACTGGTTTACTAATTTATGATGTATCTCGGACTCAGAGAAGACAACAGTAATTATTTACAGTTATTTACGTACATGTTCTTGATAATGCATGCTTTTCTAAAGGGCGTTTTTCATAACAAGATATTGAAGTAGTGATTAAATCTCCAGACGGCATCACCGTAGTTATTGTCATTGATGCTCCTGGTTTGTTACTCAGTAGTGTATGTGTAACTGTACACTGGTAATAACAGGCAGAATGTTTGGTTTGTATGGCACTGAGACCTAGCCATAGCTTTATTTATGCAGTGGCCCATTCCACCTGTCATACGGATGGGTAAAACCTGTCGTCCACAGGTAGAAATATCACTGGTGATGGACAGGTAAAGAAGTTTTTTGAAATCATAGGTATTGTTAGTTATGCCTTGAAAATGGACATCACACCATAGCTTTATGCAGAGATCTGTCCACCGTCATTTGGACGGGTACAACTTGTTGTGGATGGTTAGAAATATGGGTGGACGGGCAAGAGATGAAGGACAAAAGTCTTCCAAAACCATAGATATTGTCAGTTATGCCTTAAATATAGTGTAAATGGTGTCTCGTGTGTTTGTAGTCCATATCAGGCCATAAAACACATTTACATTTCTCAGCTGGCTTAGTAGTTAACATCCCCATGTGTCCCAAAAGGTGTGTAATTTGCAAAACTTATCCTGCATAAGGCCCTACATAACATGTGTGTTTGTAGTTTATTTCAGGTCATAAAAACTTCCCCGCTGGCTTGTGTGTGTTTGAGTTGTGTTTGAGTTAACATCCATATGTCCATCAAAAAAGGATGACTGGCAATTTTGTTATCTTGCATGAAGCCCAGGACCTGGCTACATTGCCTCAATGGCAGCAAGCTCTTGCAGAACACCACAGCCTATGTGGAGCGCAGGCACAGCGGAAGTGGCCCAGTCTTACACGGGAACGCCATACCATCATGCCACCTGAAAGCTTCAAAACTCTCAAAGGACTCCCGGTTAGACTTGGCCGATGATTGATTGCAGCACACAGTCGCCGGCTACCTTGTAGTCGTGAAATAGGACAGATTGGTACAGTGGAAAAAACGTGCAATCGCACCCTAAGATCCCAACCTTCTCAGGAATCAATAGGGCAGGTCGGTAGAAGAGAAAGAGCATGTGATCACATGCTAAGATCACAACCTATTAGGATTATTAATCACACATTGGTAGAAGAGAGAATGTGTGATGATAATATGTAATAAAGTGAGGTAATTTCTTCTCAGAAAAACAAACTCAAAGAAAAAAAATTGATAATTGATAATCAAACGATTGATCATATGTTAACATTAGTACTTGTCATCTGAACACAACTGTAGTGCAACGGTTTTGTAGCCACAGTAGGATGTATTTCCCTTTACATGGATGACTTTTCTAGTAGTGAGGGGATCTGTCTTTTATGTGATTCAACAGTTAGAAAGACATTGCATCAAATAGCTTGGTATTTCAGCTGGAGTTGCGTAGTTGGTAGCATGTAGGTTTGTAAAGCACAGACCCAGACACTGGCAGACAGCGAGAGTCGTGCACCAACCAAGACAGTGGCTGTGTGTGGTGTTACATCAGACTCACTGCTAGTCTGCTACACAGTGGTGAAATATTGATCTCGCCTGACTAAAATGTTACTTTTTGCAGATAAAGTCTTTATGCTAACCGCGTCAATCAGTAGACAGAAAATGATGTGTTAAAGTGAACGAGTTATGTAACCTAGAATTTTATTTGTAACGTTTAGCCTGGTTTTGGGGTTTGAAAGAGACACTGCTGAGGGTGTACATACACCAGTGGTTGTGTGTTATTGATCTAGCCCTGCACCAGCCAAGGTCAGTGGTTCATGACAAACATACAATTAGGGTCCTAATATGTGGTGAAATCACAACTACTCGGTAGTGTAGTAATATGTAGTAATCCTTGACGTGTTGTTGGTTATGAATTCCTTTAACACATCCTTGTGTAGTCACATAGAGATAGTTGGCTGCTGTTGTGGTTGTACGTCCAGCAGTGCTACTGCATCTGTACGAGGATTATGACTCCATAGTGCTATGCATTATGTATTGTGAATTATCGCTGATATGTGTGGCCTGCTTTGATGTCTACATCGCTGTCAGCTTTTAAACTTCTGATCTTTTTTACACCTAAGATGCTTATAATGGATATGGACATGGTTACGTTTGAAAGTGTAATCTTATATAGAGGAAGTGTACTTGTTTCGCCGCAGAATAACAACCGTGCAGTTAGTTTGAATATTGCCCCTGGTGTGCGCGGATAGTTTTTCAGTGTGGGTTTTGGTGCATGCCGTGATTTACCATCAGGTTATTAGTGAGTACGAATTCTGTGGAAGCTGTGTGCGTACCCATTGCAGTGATATCAAGACAAACACTTAACATGCTACCTGCAGCTGATGTCTCTTTCAAAACAGTTGCTTCATTGTGTACAAAGGATATGATTGAAAAATCCTCCCGCATACTTATTGTCAGTGTTATATTGCAGGTCAGCATTTTCTTTTATAGAACACTGTATCGTGTTATGTTGCATTATAAAAAGTTACGAATATCTAATCACAGATTTAAAATTGGTAACTTGTCATGCCTGTCATGCTAAAAACAGATGGTGTCTCGAAGAAACTTCTCATTGTAAATGGAAACATGGTTAGATACCTAATATAAGATGTCATGTCTGAATACATTCTTCCAGTCAGTAAATGGCAGATATGTAAAAGATATACAACTGAGCAAGATAGATTTGTTGGCTAATGTGTAATCAACATTAACTATTTATGGATGTAAATACAGTGTTATTTCTGTTGTCATTACTGCCTGGTACTGCAGGAACACGTTCAGGCAGATTTATTTAGTTCAGTCCTGGGTATAGTTTGTTGTTGTTTATACCAAGCTTTGCGCACTATAATATTCATGTATCTGTGTTAATTGGAGCATGTCGGGATGGTAGACCAACCGTGTAAACATTGACAGTGGTGTAGAATAAAATGTTTTCCTTGTGTAGCCAGCCTATTTATCTTACCTGTTATCTCAGAAGGAATGTGCTGTATGAACTGTAAGCTATATTTAGCTATATTCAGTTATCATTAAATTACAATTTGCTGTTTCACTATTCAGTGTGTGTTAGCTTGGGAATATTGTCCTTGAAAGGTGTGTTTCATGAGATCTCTGGCCTTGAACTGAGATAGATAAAGTACTGTTACTGATTTGTTTACCAAAAGCACTTGGCATATAAAGTCGATTGTTATGCCATGATACGTACCATATGGTGGGTAGATTTATCATTGTTTGCCAGCCTGTGTGAATATAATGATTTGTGACTCAAAACCCAGACATCATTATCATAGGCTAACTTCACTAAGTGCATCTCATACGGCGCAGTTACAAATGTGTACATGTATGGCTCTATAGTGCGCACTACACAGCTCTACTAGCTAGAGTCATGCTCAGTATAACCTTGAAATATAGAGTTGTAATGTTTCAGGCTACAATCTACAACTGTTATTAAAAAAAATTGTAATGTTTTTTTGTAATGTGAATAACTCTGTACACAGGATGTACTCAGAACGATACCAAATATTTTCTACGCAAATAATTGATATCGTTTTATTTGACATTGTGGATCGCATAAATGTTTCAACATTGGAATCGGAAATGAGATAATCCTCTTGCTGTAGTTTTTAGTGGGTAGTTTTGTTACGCCATGTCACTTCAGTTCGGTGAACTCTTAATGAATACCTGGCTATATAGAGTGGTGAATATATATATATATATATATATATATATATATATATATATATATATATATATATATATATATATATATATATATATATATATGTACACAAACAGATAGTTTTCATGTCATAACTGGTGTGTCTGAATGCTTTCCAGAGAAGTTGAAGTGTTTGAATGAATGTTCAGATGTGCCAGCAATGAAATGCTCTGAGCCATTCTAACCACTGGATTCTCATCCTGTTGCGCTACTGTAATGAATACATTCTTCCAGTCAGTAAATGGCAGATATATAAAACAAATACAACTGAGCTATGTTTTTCGACACCCAAAATATTGGCAAAGCTAATTATTGTTAACATTTTTGGACATCTGTAAAACAGTTTCATTTTGTGACGTTGTGTCAGATAATTATTTTGTGCCCTGTATGTTTTTCGGACAGTTTATAATTAATTAATTTTTAAATGTCTGGATACAAGTGACGACAAGGTATATAAGACAGTTGACACTGTGATTGACGTTCCCGCAGGTATCTGGATCTGTATGAGAAGGTGCACTTCTTTGACGAGGACCCCGACCAGCGAGACTACGGGGAGGATGAGGCCTCTAAGTCCGGGCGGAAACCTGCCAAGAGACTGCGGTACGCCATTGCAGGCGTTCCCCTCGCGTACAACTACCAACAGCACAATGTGCCCTGTGAGTTCTCTTACCTTGTTCACTTCAAACTTTCTATTTCCACTTTGCATACATGTTAGGATTCTGATCCATGCGTAGCTTCGGTCGTTTGAGTGTCTCAACTTTACGAGTGAATCAAATAAAATGTTGGTTACTTCATATTCTGATCTATGCTTTATAACGTCATTGATCTAAATTGTTTGGTGTTTAGCGTATATCAACGTGATGAATGGAACTGATTGTTTGTTGATTCTTCAAACAGTAGTCTGGTAGCAGTGTGGTTATGTTTAAAAACATGACACATCTCAGAAGACTGTGTTACGTATGGGTGAACATTTCTGTTGATAAGCAGTGGCTTCCTTGTGTACTTGTTATTGTTCTTGTCATTTATTTGAAGATTTTGTAATTTTGAGGGTTGACTGAATGGTAATCTAGAGTGAGGAAAGTGATACCAAATATGGGCACAGCTAGTGAAGATGGTAATGGGGGAAAAATGATAACAAAAAAATCAGTATTAAGGCCAGTCTTTTGTCGGACACAATAGGACAATGAAAGGGGAAATGATTTGTGTTCAGTGTCTTATTTTTTATTGAATATGCCAGTCGATCGTAACTGAATGATCTTCATCTTCAGCCTTCCTGCGAGAGACGAATGGGATGTCGATGGAGTTTGTTGAGGCAAGTCGGTACAAAAAGCTGGAGATGGCGCTACTGTCAGGACTGCCGAACGAGGTGGATTTTGCGATGAATGCATGTACACTGCTGTCAAACAAGGGTCGACATACGTTGCAACTGAGACAGACGCCACGACTCCTTGAACTGCTCCTGGGACACGTCGGCATCTACAGGGAGGGTGAGTCGAGGTGGCATGGTGATGTTGGCTTAAAGCAGTTAAGACAAGAGGCTGTCTTTCCCTATTTTGTAGTGTTTTGCAATTTGTTTCGACCACACTACATTTTAGAGAATACTTTCAGATTATAAATACAGCTGGTTGCCAGTTGATGTCGTTATAAGACCTTATGATGTTGCCCTGCCTGCGCATGTTTATGAGACCCCAAAGTCGATACAACTCTTTCAGTGAACTTATTCCCAGTAGTTACTCGCATAACCCCAACGTGGTGTCTGGTTTATGATAATTTACACTGCGCATGCAGTACTACGTGCATAATCCAACTGAACAGCGATCACGGACATAAACCCCTTATGTAAATAAATAAAATAAAGTAATCAGTTGTTCAGTGTGTAAATTGTGACATTCATATTCTTGGTCTTAAATTATAATTCATAGAATGTGGTGACTTTAATCCATATTTAAATGATTGTGTCATGTAATGTTTAATTAATTTCTTATGCAGTAGGGGTATACGTTCCCTATTGGCTGTCACTGCTAATGACGTCAGTTACTCGAGTGAATCCTGTAAAACTCGCAATTGCCTCGAGTAGGGGCCTTGAAGATTCACCTTGCTAATCTAGATCAAAAATGGTCACACGCTCGAGTGATCTTGGCTGTTCGATTGGGACTCGGGTTACGCGATTTAGTCGCGTAGCTCAGTCGAAGTCGGCCTAATACGTCACTGGTTGGCTAGTTTGACGGTCATCCATAACTAGGTATTTTGATATAAATGTTATGTTTGTGTTGGTTGCGATGTCCTCCCCGGGGTTAACGCTGTGGTGTTCTGTGTAGGTCCTGGATCATTGCAGCAACTGCACAGAGAAGGCTGGAGGCCAAACACAAAGAGGAACTTCCACACGGTAAGTACAGACAGTCCCAACAACATGACGAACCACAAATAGAGGCGTTACTGGGTTCATTTGATTATTTTGTGTATGGGTGCGTATCTTATCGGGGAAGATTATTCTGTTCGATCACCATATTGAGAATAATTTAAAAAACAATAACTATGCATTTGTATTTTTTATGCAAATATTGCACGAGTTAAATGAAATAAATATTCAGGCACCTGGACATAAGGGTATGTAAACTATGTGAGTAGTTAAGTAGACTTATTTGTAATCTTTTATTTCAAATACTTAACGTGCTGATTCATGCAAGAAACATGTTTTTGATTGATGTTACCTGGGAACAGTACTGTAATAATTCAGCCTTCTGGTTAGCCATTTATTCGATATAGTTTCTTATTAGTTTGCATGATGACAGCGCACTTGATGAGGCTGATTTGTGTTGCAGTTTTGGCTTGAAAGTGTGAGTGATGCGGAAATCAAGGAACTGTTGTTGGCTGACAGTCTGCTGTTTGATAAGGGTGAGTCAGAAGGTTAGTTTACTGTGTGAGTTACTGAGTGCCATTTCAAGTGCACAGTGTTTTGTACTACTGAAACCAGTATTGATTAATCTGATGACATGAAGTTTAGAATAATGTTAAATCTAAATACATGTGACAATTTTACCATTGTATGTATTCAGTCGTCTTAATTAATAACACGCATGTGAAATTTTACTTACCGCATAAATATAAGTGTCATTGCACACGGTATAAATTATAGTAAAATTATTTTAAAAAAAGTTCAATTAAATAAGTATATGTGACGTGTTCTAACGAAATGAGTCGTATGTCAGCGAACTTGATTTCGAGAAAATACCGCACAAACATGCACCGATGAATTTCGACGATTTTGACTTTTTGTCACCAAAGTATACTTTGGTAACTTTTTTGTCAATTGGCAATGCTTATTTCTCATTTTATAGCCGTTTTAGACACACTATGTAACATTTCACGCATGAATTTCGTAAAACAGAACCGATAAATCGCACTAGTTCATGTCGCATTCTTTGGGGTTTCCCTCAACGCATGGCGGACTTATTTGGTACTACAGGAAAGCCCTGGACGCCCTCTTTCAGATTCTTGTAGTAGAAATCCCCACTGACGTCAGTGTAAGCCAACAGCAGCGCTTAATGCGAGAGGCCTATCTGTGAATAAACGTCACTAGACGCCGTGAGGAGCTGACAGCGGGGCCCTGATTGGCTTAGAGCTGTGCACGCAGGCGCAGTGCGCTCTCGCTAGCCGTAAACAACGTGGAATTGATCGGGTCGCTGCTACAAAACATTGCTAAATACTCGGATTATGTTGTAATAATTTCAGTAAACAGTTAGCATGATATATCTTTGACAGCGAACATGCCTTGGTAGTTTATTTCGAATGCATCAAATGGAGAAATAGAAGCAAAACGGCCGATTTTGGATTGACAATGTACTCGACTGTGTGCTTACGTGACCGCGAACTTCAAATGCGTTTTTCTCTGTTTGAAACTTTCTACCCTAGGCATGTTCAGCGTCCAATAACTTTTTTTTTTGGACATACGACTCATTTCGTTAGAACACGTCACATATTATTAACAGTTAAATACAAATAAAATAAACTAATAATTATCAATTACTTACTTATAAATAATTATCAGCTATATAAATGGAGAATATTAGTATTTGTTGAGGTGTCTTCGTAGGAAACAAGTGAAACGTTGTTTAAATGTGTAAACTAGTAATTTGTTGTCTTGTTTAGAGCGACTCAAGAGCCCCGAAGGATCAGGTGATGGGTCAAGGAAAGAGGGGGAAGAGGAAGACCTACAGCTTGACCACATACTGGCTGTAGGGCGTGGTCTTGGGGTACATGATGTCGAGGGGCAGAGGATACAACAGGTAAGGTCAAGCAGGAGGTTGATGGGTTAAATAAATTTCTTTGATGTCCATTAAGTGCTTGTTATATTACTACTATTGTTGAATAAAATGTAAATCTTTATTTTGGAATAAAGTTTAACTGCATTTTGCGTAATTCTAGTGTGACACGTATTTGTCAAAAAATAAAAAATCTGAGTTTATTCCGAGCAGACAACCTGTGATACATTACATTGTTGATTGTGTTAAGTGCATGGTAGATTTCACATGTTCTTGAGCAGTTTCATATGTGTCGCTATCCTTTGTATCCAGCTGGCTATGGTCATCCGAAATCTGTCGTTTGAAGAAGAGAACGCAGAAATCCTGTCATCAAACATGCTGGTGTTTAGGTAAGTTTACAACTGTATATTGCACGTGCACATTTTATGAGTGCATGCATGTGTCTGTGCCAATGTGCGTGCATGCGTGTGAAAACATTCAGTGTTAGTAATTATATTTGTCAACTGTGAAACATGAATAGCAGTTTTGAAAGAAATGTAAGCCACATTACAGTATGTTAAGACATCATCTGTTTCTGTAACCACAGGACCATCGCACAGTCAGCCTTGCAATACAGACAAACACATGGTTTCAAATTACGTGGAAGTTTTGACCAAATGCTAGTAGTAGTAATAGTAGTATTAGTAGTAGTACATACATAATAAAGCTGCACATTGTGGGATGTTTACAGGTTCCTGATGCTGTGCATCCACAACAAATACAACTCCCTGAAGCAGCTGGGACTCGACACACTGGCCAACATGGCACTACGGGTGAGTTGGCCACTTATTTGGTGTCCTTTCTGCATGCGTTGGGATCTTTAAGGACCTCTATTTGTTACGGTGAGACATTGCAGGAGTGTCAGGTCTTCGTTGAAATCTACAGTGAGATTAAATGTACAAAGTGTAGATAGGTAGTTGGTAAAGTAACGTTGTAGTCAACGTTTTGCATAGCACAATTTCTGTAGTAATGTGTTTACATGGACTAGAAGGATGGGATTCAATGGCATAATGGTCAGTTACACTGTATAATCGAACATCTCGGTTTAAACCATGGTGAGTAGGAATAGGGATACAACAGCCCCTGCCAGAAACATGTATATATTTGAGAACCTGTCATGTGTTTTAGTTATTGAATATTGAATCTTTAATCTAATAATGTATTTACAGTGACATTTATCTGTATTTTCTCTTAAACATTCCTTGTACTTATTGTAAAAAACTTCTAACTTGTGTGTGCAGACATTTAAATTGGGAGCTCCCGGATATATTGCTCGCCACAAGTGCTAGTAATCATAGTACTGACATTAACTGAGGTGTTGGGTGTTTCTAGATGGCGCTTGACCCAATCGACTATCGTACAACCCAACTGATGATGAGAACACTCTCTCGCTGTATCGGGTCTGTTGACAAGTTTGAGATTGTCAG
Organism: Ridgeia piscesae; assembly: GCA_025642075.2. Taxonomy (NCBI): domain Eukaryota; kingdom Metazoa; phylum Annelida; class Polychaeta; order Sabellida; family Siboglinidae; genus Ridgeia; species Ridgeia piscesae. The sequence continues at coordinate 79,731 of JAODUO010000584.1, forward strand.
TGGTAAGTGGCCAAACACTTAGAACTAAGAAAACTATGACTATTGGTAATGTGCAAGGGTAATGTGAAAGATATTGGGAGTTGAACAACATATGTGATTTAAGTCACAAAATAATAACTACTAAAATTTAGAGTAACTTGGAAAATGTTAAACATTGGTAAGGTAAATGGTCGAGTTGAACAACATTTACAATTTTGGCTGGCCAAATGGTAAACAGTATAGTAAGAATCAAATGTCTGATAAACAACAAACACTTTTAATTTTGGGGACTGTTTAGCTCATAACAAGCTCATAAAGAAAGTTAAACGGAAAATTGTATGGGTAAATTTAAAGAGATTTTTAAATGCCAGAAGCGGTCTCCTGCCTTATAACCAAAGACACATTTCTGCGACACATCGACGAAAGTGACTTGATGATGCATCCTGGTGCTGATTCTTCTGACGTATGCAAAATCACAGTTAATGAGCGTTGTAGTATACAAGGTTACAGTGAAAGAGTGACGTAAATTTGTATCAGCACAATTGGGCGAACAAGTTTATAAAACTTTAGTTAAATAGTCTCTCGACTAGTTAAGTCTTTATTCCGACCATATGATGTGATGAGCAGTTATGTGATATTGACCATGTTCTCAGTGCTAAGATGTGTGTGTGTGATTACAGGTATGGACATACTCGCTCACCTGTGTCAGGTGGAACAGAATGAGGTGTTGCTGGCAGAGAATCTCGACATGGTCATCTATGAGAATATTGTGCGCATGCTCACACTGCACGACATCCAGCTGATTGTGTTCACACTTGAGACGCTCTACCAGTTGTCGGAGCTCGGTGAACTCGCCAGCACGTGCATCGCTCGTGTCAGGACCGCAGTCGGTTAGTGTTTATCCATGTAGTTTAAGCCTGTCTCCACAAGTCAGTTTTTCATCTACACTAGCTTGTTTGTGATTTAGATAAGATGTTATTTTGCTGTGATAAAAACCAGTGATTTAGTTTTTAAATAAGTATTGAGAAATTGTTTAATTATTTTTGACATGGCCACATCAAAATTCATAGCAACCTATGACTGAATGGTGTTATTTAAACATTGCTTGTTATTTGAGCAACGTTTTTGAAAAATGGTGCTCCATTTTTTATATCAATTGACATGGTCAAACAAGGTGATTTTTTAAATTCTTTTCTAATTGGCAAAACACATGTACGTAACAAATTGGTACATATTAATATGTTACTCTGTGTGCGTGCGTGCGTGCGTGCGTGCGTGCGTGCGTGCATGCATGCCTGCATGCCTGCGTGCGTGTGTATATAGACAGTTTATTCTCATAATTATACTTTTGTTGTTTAATTCCACAGGGATTCCATAGGCAGAGTAAAGATTCTATTCTGACAAACAAATGAAATAGTTGGTGATTATTTATTTTCTCATATAAGCGTTACATGATGACGCTTCTGTGCAGCGACAGAGATGCTTTGACACCCACATGCCGTGACATTGATGCTCTGACTATGACACGCAGAGACACAGACACCTTAACAGTGACATGCAGTGACACTGACATCAACATTCAGTGACATAGACACTGACACCAACAGTCGGTGTCATTGACAGTGATGCAGTGATGGCGACACTAACAAGCATGTCATGTATGTTTCAGACACACTGGTGCACCTGGTGACCGTGGAGGCGCAGTCGTACGGCCCCAACTCCCTGGTGGGGATCAAGGTCGTGGAGCACGTCCCAGCCGTCCCCGTCGGACACATGCAGCAGCACGGGGCGGCCGCGATGACCCCGCAGAAACAGCTGCTGGCCCAGCACTACGGTCACGGGGCTGTCTCGACACCATCGCCCGGCTACGCTCACAGTCAGTGCCTCTCACAATTACTCGTCCATATGGGATGGGGGCTACTTCACTCGATCTGGTCTGCCCTCTTGATGTATCATCTTTCTCATTGGGTGTTCACCCCTCCCCACCACCCCTTCAAGGTCTTCCTCCACACTGTCTCATTCTTCTCGCTAACACCCCCGCCCCACCACCCCTTCAAGGTCTTCCTCCACACTGTCTCATTCTTCTCGCTAACACCCCCACCCCACCACCCCTTCAAGGTCTTCCTCCACACTCTCATTCTTCTCGCTAACACCCCCGCCCCACCACCCCTTTAAGGTCTTCCTCCACACTGTCTCATTCTTCTCGCTAACACCCCCGCCCCACCACCCCTTCAAGGTCTTCCTCCACACTGTCTCATTCTTCTCGCTAACACCCCCGCCCCACCACCCCTTCATGGTCTTCCTCCACACTGTCTCATTCTCCTTGCTAACACCCCCGCCCCACCACCCCTTCATGGTCTTCCTCCACACTGTCTCATTCTCCTTGCTAACACCCCCGCCCCACCACCCCTTCATGGTCTTCCTCCACACTGTCTCATTCTCCTTGCTAACACCCCCACTCCACCACCCCTTCATGGTCTTCCTCCACACTGTCTCATTCTCCTTGCTAACACCCCCGCCCCACCACCCCTTCAAGGTCTTCCTCCACACTGTCTCATTCTCCTTGCTAACACCCCCGCCTCACCACCCCTTCAAGGTCTTCCTCCACACTGTCTCATTCTCCTTGCTAACACCCCCGCCCCACCACCCCTTCAAGGTCTTCCTCCACACTGTCTCATTCTTCTCGCTAACACCCCCACCCCACCACCCCTTCATGGTCTTCCTCCACACTGTCTCATTCTTCTCGCTAACACCCCCACCCCACCACCCCTTCAAGGTCTTCCTCCACACTGTCTCATTCTTCTCGCTAACACCCCCACCCCACCACCCCTTCAAGGTCTTCCTCCACACTGTCTCATTCTTCTCGCTAACACCCCCGCCCCACCACCCCTTCAAGGTCTTCCTCCACACTGTCTCATTCTTCTCGCTAACACCCCCACCCCACCACCCCTTCAAGGTCTTCCTCCACACTGTCTCATTCTTCTCGCTAACACCCCCGCCCCACCACCCCTTCAAGGTCTTCCTCCACACTGTCTCATTCTTCTCGCTAACACCCCCGCCCCACCACCCCTTCAAGGTCTTCCTCCACACTGTCTCATTCTTCTCGCTAACACCCCCGCCCCACCACCCCTTCATGGTCTTCCTCCACACTGTCTCATTCTCCTTGCTAACACCCCCGCCCCACCACCCCTTCATGGTCTTCCTCCACACTGTCTCATTCTCCTTGCTAACACCCCCGCCCCACCACCCCTTCATGGTCTTCCTCCACACTGTCTCATTCTCCTTGCTAACACCCCCACTCCACCACCCCTTCATGGTCTTCCTCCACACTGTCTCATTCTCCTTGCTAACACCCCCGCCCCACCACCCCTTCAAGGTCTTCCTCCACACTGTCTCATTCTTCTCGCTAACACCCCCACCCCACCACCCCTTCAAGGTCTTCCTCCACACTCTCATTCTTCTCGCTAACACCCCCGCCCCACCACCCCTTTAAGGTCTTCCTCCACACTGTCTCATTCTTCTCGCTAACACCCCCGCCCCACCACCCCTTCAAGGTCTTCCTCCACACTGTCTCATTCTTCTCGCTAACACCCCCACCCCACCACCCCTTCAAGGTCTTCCTCCACACTGTCTCATTCTTCTCGCTAACACCCCCGCCCCACCACCCCTTCAAGGTCTTCCTCCACACTGTCTCATTCTCCTAGCCCCTGCTCCCTTGTGACTTGGAGGCCATTTCTCTTGACCTGTTCTACCCTGTCATATGGCTGTTCTCTGGATAAGTTTCTTTATCACAATCTGTTACTGTTCTCCCATAATCTGTGCTGTTCCCTTTCAACACCTCCATCCACCAATATTTCTTCGTTCCCTTGGATGTTTGCGGGCTGGGGATCTTTCACAATGCTCCTTCTTCCATTTCCTCCCAATCTCTTTATTTATATTGATTTTTAACTTGTCGTTTAAATGTAAAGCGTGTGCACATTAATGTATATTTCACTAGTGTTAACTCTATATGTATATGATGGACACTCTTTGTAAGCAGGTGTAGTAATTCAGATACAATTTGCCCGAACAATTGCATACATAAACATCTTTTCTATTCACCAACAGAATACCCCCAAGCCGTGGCGACCCCACCACCACATGGGTCATCGCAACTGGCCAGTCAGCAGGCACCCCAGATGGACAGCGAGACACTGGCATGCAACTGGGTGCAAGCATACTATGAATATGGTGGGCCGGCAGAAAACGTGTCAGCACTGCCGACTATCTCTAAGTCTCAGCTGTATGTGGAGTACCTGTCTACTTGCAAGAGGCAAGGTATCAACTACGTCATCAATGACAGCGCCTTTGACCACTGCATCAGGTACGGTCGTCTTAGTCGTCAGTTTGAATTGTGATGTTGTACATTTCTGCATGTTAAGATGTCGAAAACATGTTTCACAGTAAATTATTGAGTTATTTTTGGAAGGTTATAGTAACATTTGTACAGAGATTAATGTGGTAATTTTGTGGAACTAATTTATATCTGTCTGTCGTTACTGGACTCGGTTGTCTGTTGTTTTAGGGTTGTCTTCCCCAAGGCTGATGTGGGGAAGTTAGAGAAATGTGACACCAATGATGTGTTCTACCGTGGAGTCCGGCGACGGGCGTTACCCCTCGCATTCCCCCCGCAATCACAGCCTATCAGTGGTAAGTTTGCCCACCCTCACAGCCCATCAGTGTTAAGTCATTCACCCAGTGTCACAGCCCATAACTGGTAAGTTTATACTCCATCATCACAGTCCATGGTAAGTCATTCCCATTGTTATGTCTGATAGATGGTAAGTCACACTCCAACATACACAGCCTATCAGTGGTAAGTCATTAACCACCCATGACCATAATCTGAGGCAGACAGTATGATTTTGAACCTGGTCAGGAATTTTTTAAGTCAATTTTTATATTAAATGTTTCAGCATTTGATTCCACTGAGACAATTTGTGTGTTGTGCTTATTTATTTATCCATTCATGTATATTCATCGTTAATTCGTTTACGTTGTTTATGTTTAAAAATGTATTACCTTTAACACCTGTTCTTATTTACCAGCATGCAGGGTGTTTAGCCTGATACAAACACTGATGTCTGTTGGTGTTTTCAGATCTATGTCAAATGCTGCAGCAGTCCGGGGGGACTCAGTACGCCACCCCCGGCTACCCAGGCAGCCCTTCCAACACCCCCATGCAGCACCATATGGGGCACGACGGCGACATCACGACGACCCCACACCGCATGTCGCACCCTGCTGGCGCGGGTTCACCCTTGCGCCCCTCCACGCCCCAGGACATGGCGTACGCCCCCGACGGCAAATCGACCGACTCGAGTCTCATCAAGAGCCTGCTGGCAAACAAAGTGCACATGCACCGGCGTCAACAGGCGGGGGACGGCAGCGACGTGAAGAAGCAGCAGCAGTTCTATCAGCAACAGTTCTACCAGCAGCACATGCAGACTCAGGGACCGTGGGCGTCGCCCCCGATGCACAGGCCGCTCAACAAACACGGCACCGCTGAGAAGCGACCGTTCAACGACCAGCCACGCTCGGCCGACGGCAAGTTCATATCGCGCAAGGTGCTGGCGATGTCGTCGGCGTCGACGTCATCGCTGCAGTCGCGCTCGCCAGTGCAACAGTCGCGCTCACCGGGGCACTTCAGGCAGCAGCTGCCGTTGCCGCGGCGACCGCAACCCAGCCACTCGACGGAGGGCATGGAGGTGTGCTCGAAGAGTGAGCGTGCTCAGGACTTGCTGCACTCAGAGAAGTCGGTGGTTGTCAGCATGATCCAGTGCGTGGAGAACAGCCAGCAGTTGGGCAACGTACCGGGTGCCACGGCGTCGCCGGGGGCGACAGATGAGGGGCGTTATGCAGTGTCTAGGGCAAAGATCGAGCGACTCAACGACCACGCGCTTGGCGCTACCGAGGCGATGATCGAGAAGATCGAGAACCGATACGTGACTCTGCTCGAACAGGAGCTCGAGAAGCAAGCGCAAGCTGACCAGTCATTCAAGAAGCCCAAGCAGGTGACACACACCTTGCCGGATGCCACGTCAGTCACATCATGTCAACAACAACCAGCACCATCGTGTCAGCCGACGGCACCGTCGTGTCAACTGACGACGACATCGTGTCCACTGTCGTGTCAGCCGACGGCGAGTGTGTCACACACTAACGATACGCCAAATGCATCGAACACTGCTATGCAACCAAAACAGGGTGAACAGGATTTATCTGACGTGCCAGTGAAATCGGCCCTCCAGGGCACCATGGACAATGTGTCAAGTACATCAAACCCACATTGTGTCACAGGCAGTGTGTCAAATAAGTCTGTGCAAAACATTGCGGACACAGTGACACACGTATTACCTGTACAGACTGCCACGGACACTGCGTCCTGTAAAACATTTGTACAGAACGTCACAATGGACAGTGCACCAAATAGGGCATCCCCACAGGGTATCACGAACAATGTATGTAGTAACTCCACCGTACAGAGTGTCACAAACAATACGTCGCCAACCATTCAGTGTGCTGACTTGCCTACAGGCTGTGAGCAGAAACTCGGTCCCGAGCTGGGTAATTTAGTGGACGGTGTCGTTAACGGCAATGTCAGTGACACGCCAAATATGACAAAAGACGCAGAATATCACCAAAACGATCACGGATTAAAAGAACGGACTTCTGTCCCATCCACCGACCCCCTGGTGGTCAAGCCAGGGCTGACGAATGGCCTTGGCTCCGACATTCCTTCGCCCGTCGACACCGCAGATAAACGGCATCCGAACGAGCCATCGGAATGCGAGTCGGCCGTGAAATCGACGGTGCTGACAGAGAAACTCAAAGCGTGCGTGGATAAAGAGCTACCCGATGTCGCGGTGACCTCAAAGCTGCGTGCGGAGCAGCGGGTCGAGAAGGTCGCCAACATGCTGCAGGACAACCGCGATTTGAAGGAGCGACTGCTTGGCCTCAACGGCGCCGTGAACCGCATCAGCAACGGCACGTGCCCCGAGCGCTTCAGCAAGGACAGCGACACGTTTGCCACCGACATCCAGGAGGAGCTGCTCGAGAAGGCGGCCATTTTGTCGATGGAGGCGATGGCGAAGAAGAACGAGAAGCTGGAGGTGGACTTACGCACGGCGCTTGAAAATGGCTGCTCGGACGTGGCGTCCGAGCCCAAGCTGAACTCCCATCCGCAGAAGAACTGTCATTCGAATTCCATGCCAGACTGTGTGACGGGTGACAAGTGTGTGGGGGACAAGGGGGACAACCACCCGCATGAATCGCAGCTCAAACAGACGCTCTTACCCAGCAACCCCGTTATAGAGCAGGGTCAGGGCGATGGAGTCTGTCTCGTAGTCACGAACAAGGAACCTAGTCTGGCAGCCAACGTGCTGCAGCAGCAACAACCGCAGCAGCTGCCACAGCAGCAGCTGGTGCTACAACACCAGCAGCAGCTGCAACAGCAGCAGCTGCAACAGCAGCTACAGCAGCAGATCTCATTGGGCGATATCTCAGAGAACTCGAGCGCATCTAGTCAGGGCGAGCTGTCAGCAGCCCTCCTCCAGCAGCCTGCCAATAGTGGCATGTCGGCCCTAGAGAGGGCAGCACTGGCAGCGGACATCCCCGGCGCCGCGGAGGTGGCCGCGCAGTCCGGCGTGTTGCCTGCGCCGGCGGTGCAGGGGCTGGCGGTGCAAGGTGGAGTGATGCAGGCGCAGCAAATGATGACGATAGCGTCGCCGCAGATGGTGATGACAATGCAGCATCCGACGGTGAGTACTGTCGGCGGCGCCATGCAGCCTGTGTCCATCCAGGGCATCATGTCGCAGGCGCAGCTTGTTGGTCACATGATCCAGCAGTCGGGCGGTCAGCCCATCGTCATGCAGGGTCAGGCGATGGCCGCCCAGGGTCAGCAGATCCAGATCCTGCCGGTCAGCAGTCAGCCGTCCAGTAGCACGGGAACGATGGCCTTCCAGCAGCCGGCCGTCGGTCAGCCGCAGGTTCTGCTGCCCAACATCCAGCTCATGGCCGGAGCACAGCCGCTGTTTATTAACGCCCAGCAACAGCAGATGCTGACCGCACCGATGCTCGCTTCGCAGCAGATGGTCGGTCAGCCTCAGGTGCAGCTGTTGCCGTCGGTAACCAGTCAGCCGCAGCAGGTGTTGGTCAGCATCCAGCCCCAGCAGCAGCTGCGCTTTGTGTCGCCGGTCACTGGCCAGCAGACGGACACGCCGACCCAGTTCCACGTGCAGATAGTGTCGGGTGCGGCCACCAGTGTCGCTACTGTGCCGCACACTTCGCAGCAGATCAACGTTGTCAACATCCTGCCACAGCCGCCGATCGTAGCAGCAAAGTCGCAGATCGTTGGCACTCAACACCAGGTGTCAGTAACATTGGCACCGCCGCGTATACAGCCGATGCCATCATCCAGCGCACCGTGCATTGTCAGTGTCGTCACGAGCACAGCTACGCCATCTGGCGGATCTCAGTTATCGCCGACGTCGGCCGCCAAGCGGGCAGCGAAATCGCCACTTGGTGGCAAGCCGAGCAAAAAGAAGAAGGCGGCCCGTAGTCGGAGCAACAGTTCTGAAAATCGGCCGGATGGAACTTCTGCACAGTCGGGCCAGCAGGGGGCAGCAGCAGAGTCAGCCGTGCAATACATGTGCGAATGGGCAGGATGTCAAAGGTAAGAGGTCAACATTTCTATATTTTGACCAGTGTAATTTGTGATTGTTGAATGCAGTGCACTGTTCTGCTAAAAACGCATGAATGTTAGTTCATGGTTAAGTGAATAAAGACAATGTTATGTAAAATGTTGTCTGTTTCAGCAATTGATTGTGCATTTAGGGTGCTAGAAGTGACATGCCTAACACATTTTTGGACTTTCAAAAAGGTTATCGTACGTAAAGGCGTGACATTGTGTGTTTTGTTGCAGGTGCTTTGAGCGGCGTCAGGCGCTGGTGAAACATGCAATGCAGGACCACTTTGACCACAGTTGCTCGACAATCGTGTGTCAGTGGGAAGGCTGTGACACGCTCGGACGACAGAAGTGGTCATTTGTCCAACATCTACAGGTACTGCTTTAGGCTGCTTATATCTTGCTAGAAGTCACTGTAGAATAGCTCGAGAAACACAAGATTTCTTACATGGTTTCTAACAGTAATGCCTCATTTTACAAAGATATTACAGTAATTATCTGTCAGAATTTGCAGTTTGGAAAAGCTCCACAGATTTGGAAAAGATTCTGTATAATGATTGATTTTTATGTGATCGCTCAAAGAAACGGGTCAAGTAATTACATTGACAATGTAAATGCTTTGTCGTATGCAACTGTGTAAAATTGTGTTGTAATTTGCAGGAGCGGCATCTCAGTGAGGTCGCGCAGAAAGTGGCTAGTGTACGGAGGCAACAGACACCGACAGTCTCCACTGACCCCGAGGGTGGGGGCACCGCGGTCACTGTCATTGTACCTAGCAAGCCCTCCCCTGCCCCCACCCCCACCCCGACATCCACTACCGCTCCCACGGCTCCAGTCTACCCCGAGGATGCCGCCCTGCAGGCAGTGCGAAGATTCGCCACTAGGCCACCCTATCAAGAGTTCATGGTATGACCCTTACACATGCCTGTTACTAGAACTCACTAGGTTAATTATTAGCCTTTTGTGATTTGTTCACAAGTTTTCCCACTCTGTCAACTTGTTTTATGTAGTGGTTGTGTGTCTGTCTGTCTGTCTGTCTGACTACCTTGTGTCTGTGTCTTGACCCCAGGAGACATGATGTGGCTGTTTGTGAGTGCGTGTGTGCATGGTAGTGGTGTGTGGTGGATGTCGTGGTGGTGGTGATATGTGGCTTGTGGTGGTGGCATGTGGTGGTGTGTGTGTATGTGTGTGGTGGTGGTGTTTCCGGGTGTGTGGTGTGTAGTGGTAGTGTGTGGTGGTGGTGTGAGTGTGTGTGTTTGGATGTGTGTGTTTGTTTGGATGTGTGTGTGTGTTTGTTTGGATGTGTGTGTGTTTTGATGTGTGTGTTTGGATGTGTGTCTGTGTCATGACCCCCAGGAGACAGGATGTGGTTGTTTGTGTGTGCGTGCATGGTGGTGGATGTGATGGTTATGTGTCGTGGTGGCGGCATGTGGTGGTGGTGGCATGTGGTGGTGTGTGTGGTGGTGGTGTGTGTGTGAGTGTGTATGTTTTGGTGTGTGTGTGTGTGTGAGTGTGTATGTTTTGGTGTGTGTGTGTGTGTGTGTGTGTGTGTGTGTGTGTGTGTGTGTGTGTTTTGGTGTGTGTGTGTGTGTGTGTGTGTGTGTGTGTGTGTGTGTGTGTGTGTGTGTGTGTGTGTGTGTGTGTGTGTGTGTGTGTGTGTACGGATGCGTGTTAAGACTCTAGGAGACACTACATGGTATACAGTGTGTAATTGGCCTGTTGTAGGAGGTGAAGGAAGGTCCAGTCACGAAGCACATCCGCCTCACATCTGCCCTCATCCTGCGCAACCTAGCCAGATACTCCTCACACGGCCGCAGGTGGGTGCTTGTCACCGTAGACTTGTTGTTGTAGGCTGGTCGTTGTAGGCTCGTTATTGTAAAGTCTTCATTGTTGGTTTGTCATGTTTTCTAGGTTCACCAAGTGTAAACTTGTCACTGTAGGCTTGTCATAGCAAGTTTGTCAATATAGGCTAGTCACTAGCATGTCACTGTAGGCTCATCATTGTATGCTTGTCACTGTAGACCCATCATTGTAGGCTTGTCACAGTAGGCTTATCACTGTAGGCTCATCATTGTAGGTTTGTCATTGTAGGTTTGTCATTGTAGGCTTGTCACTATAGGCTTGTCACTGTAGGCTCATCATTGTAAGTTCGTCATTGTAGGCTTGTCACAGTAGGCTTGTCATTGTAGGCTCGTCATTGCATGAGAAATTAATTATGTCAAATTACAAGTTATTGTAATGAAAGTATCATTATTATATTAATGCATTTCATATTATATATATATATATATATATATATATACCAGTATATTTAGTATACATAGTATAATTATATTCATGTAGTATTATATACATATATTGAAATATGATTAATATGATTTTTTTCTTTAAAGATTACTGTAGGAAGACGCTATAATCTCGTACAAAATGTTGTAAAATACAATAATATATCACCATTATTTGCTCCTGTCTTGATTGGACATTTGCCGTCTTGTCGTTGCAGTTTGATCAAACGACACGAGCAGCATCTCGCATACGTGGCCCTCAGCACAGTCGAGGCGTCCACAGCTATCTCCAACTGTCTGTGGGAGATACAGAAGCACTAACTACCAGGTGGCAGCACCTGCCAGACAGATGATACTTTGTCACAACACCATTAGTGTTACACAAGCACAAGTTATGTCAAGCCGCCGATTGGTGGTCGACGCCTGCGCAAGAACGGCAGAAGTACCGTGCCACTCGTGAAGTATTGCTATTACTGCCAGTCAAGACGATAAGACGTTTGTAAAGATGTAGATTTATGTAAGACATGTGGACGGATGCGCTTGCGTCCGGGTGAACAGTTCGTGACGCTGCATTGCGGTCAGCAAGTCAGACCTTCGTTGCTGGAGTTTCTCGCTAAACACTGACAGTTTGCGATGTGCTCGGCTAGATGGTGATATTTTTATATACAAGGCCGCTATCCGGGCGCGAGAGCAACGATGTATGTTTGATGTTAATGCCGTAATTGTAACATGTGCTCTGCTATTCCACATTACAAAGAAGGGGACCACAGTTTGCCATGTCGTGGCCAGTAATTGTTGGCAGAGCTGTAAAACTTGCATTTGTTGCATGCCAACTAACACATGTATGTACATTCTTGGTTTGTGTGCTGTGGATCGATTGCACGCGGATTCGCGCACTTGCAGTTTGTGTACAGGTGTAGTTTAGAATGTGTAGCGTAACTTATTTTAACGGGATTACCGAGCACCCGTCCTACATGCTACATGAGTAAATATTTTCGCCTGAGAGTTATTGCAGAAACAATTCCATGTGTGGCTCAGTAAATATTTGTATAGTGCTTTTGTATGTTGCGTCGGTCATTCGTGGGAGCTGTTGTTTGGTCGTGCAGTGCGTGCCAGATACCTGCATTTCACATGCCAGCCGCGTTGGCGGAAAGTAGGAAACCAAAGAAGTTTGAATGAGTAGGTTCACGGCACAGTCTGTTTTAGTTTGGTGGCTGTCAAATATTCCTGTGCTGATATTGTTCTTTGTACACGCACACAACCCGAGACGATGGGTTGCCATCATACATGTACATCAGAATGTAATGAAATGTGATCTTTAAAATAAATTTTATCGTCCATGTCGTCATGGTTAGATTTGGTTATGTTGTGGTGGCGTATCTGTTAATTTGTCTAGGTCATTGTTTGATGCCTTCTAGAGAACACTATATTTATAAAATAAGACTACAGTTTGTGTTATGAGAATTCGCCAGCTCGTGCAACTCGTTTCATTGTGTGACTGTACATTTTGGCCAGAACGATAATTATTCTGTCTCCAAGTAGATTGTGCTGTCACGTTTTGTTCTTATTATCCTGATCAACAGTAGCATTTTTTGACATCTTAGGCAATCACATACACTACGTTGCTTTAGCAATCTAGAACTGAGGCAATTGGTTGTGTATTTTGAGTTCATGATGAAATAAATTTCGATAATATTGTGATCTGTATTAGTCAAATTATTTTAAAGTGTCTATGCTTGTATGTTCTTGAAGAGCTCCTAGAGTAATTATCTCATTGTGTAGACAATGTAATTTGTTGGCCTGTTTTGTAGACAGTATAAAATTCACAAAGCAATTATTGATATCTTTAAAATCAAATATATATAACAAGGCTTGACAAGGGCAATTACTAAACAAAACACGAATAGTTGACTGTCTATCTGTTTTTTAGCAAGGTCTAAACTTACTAAATACCTCTAATCATCTTGACGCAGTACGAAACGATCTATAGGGCGTGTAAGTCTCGCGCGCAAAAACAAGGCTGGGGGCAGGAAATCCATATTCTCCATGTTAACATTATAGGACTTTGTTTTGTTTGGAATAATCAAACTGTTCCCAAATAGCGTGTTTCAGTTATATTGTCCGAAGGATTATTACAAGCAGAAGCAATGGAACACTTTGCCGGTGACAATGATCACGGAAATCATGAATTTTAATCGGTTATTATGGCTTGGTGGTTGCCATGGGCATGGGCATGGCATTAACGGCAAGTATTGGCGAGCTTGACTAATAATGAAGAGTGCCATTTTTCGTGCAGTACAACCTATTTGGGGCAAACGTATACATGTGTTATGATTATGTGCATTTAGACAACTTGTCAGATATAAGACTATAAGTGCTTATCGAAACCACAACGTAATGTAAAATGCAAATCCCATAAATGATAAGACACATACGGCATAAAATCGTGTTTATTATCTGCACTACGTAAATAGCTACATGTCTATGTCAGACTATGATAGTGTGGTAAACTCAATATTAAATCGGACATTTAAGATAAGACAACTGTCATCCATCGATCGTTAGAATATTAATCTTGTGTCCAGTCCCCAATCAGCTCCAGTCGCGCGGAGTCTCGCCATGTATCGTGACCCACTTACACTATGGCCTGGAGAATATGGATTTCCTGCCCCCAGCCTTGTTTTCGCGCGCGAGACTTACACGCCCTATTCTTTATCATACCACAAAATGGCCACGTCGCCATCTGTCGGAAGGTTTGCATTGCAGCCGTTGTCAGGCAGAGGGCGCCAGGCAGAAATCGATGCAATGCCGTTCAATATTTTGAGACATTTCAATAATTTGATTATAACTAAAAAACAGTGTCGGATTAACTAATTAAGGGCCCACAATAATTTGTGTAGACAATCTTCCAGTTAAGTGACCTACATTTTTAGGGCTTTTTCAAAAACGATTTTACCACCTGTTTTGGATGTGTAGACTATGATGTCAAAGTTCGGATTGTCATTCTTCACCACTTCGATACAAATAATTCAGATATATTTGTGTGTGTTTTAGATCAAATTAGTCTTGCGTCTATGTTAACAAGCCGGAGACATAGGGCGTGAGTTGTTAGCGCATCCCAGACGCATCAAGACCGCAAAGGCGATGTTTTGTGATTAGTGGATAGGGTATAGTGTCCCAAAACCTAAACTAATTTTTATTCTGTATAATGCGGATTTTTTATAGTTTAAATTGGTAAGGTAGTGCTATTTTTCAACATCGCAATGCACACGCAAGACATCGCTTTCAGCAGTGTAACCAGCTTGCACCTTCACGAATAGGGCAATACTCTGCTCACACGGCGCGTCACCGCCGCTTGTGTTTGCGGCTTCCGCTCCCCTCACACCCAAAACACCGATGTCGTCGCTATGGAATTCTTCGTCTCGTTGGTCACAGCGGGATGCATTTTCGCATCGTTCGCGCAAACTCCGATTCGCTCTTGGAGGTGACACAACTTTACAATCCACTGTTGCTTGAATTTTCCATAGATTTGATTTCTGACGCTTTTTGGCCGGCGAGTGCTCGTTCTACCAGGTCCTGAAACGACCGCGAAACTCAAGCCTCAAAGGAGTCCGAAAAACCGTATGGTCATTTTATCAGTAAAACAGCGTTACTTCAGATTTCATGGGGGCAGAACCACACAGAGACCGCAGTGATGTTTTTTTGAATTAAGGCCTGGGGGAATAGGCAGAGACAGTTATTTCAGTGATTTGTTTCCACAAATGTATTGCCGAAGGGAAGAATTAAGGAATGCCTGTGGGAGTCACTACTGGAGCAGGAGTCCTGTAGCTTCTTATGGTGTCCTCTGGTCGCTCTGGAGTCTGACACAAGCATTGACAAAGCCGCCCATGATTTTGTACACCGTGGTGGCCATGCATGGCCATAGTTCGTCGAGGACAGGGGGTCGAGATCCAGCCGGGAGACAAGCGTCGTTGCACTGCTGGTGGGGTAGAAGTCGTGCAGGATCCGTCGAAGGCAGCGGTCTTGTTTGCCTTCGCTGTTGTAGCCCGGATGTACGCTTCCAGTGAAGATCTTTGGAAAGCTGCACACCCTGGCTTTGTTCACCTGCTGTAGTTATTCGCCATTAAGGCGTCAGCCTGTGTAGAAGGGCTTCCTCGTTCGTGTTGCTGTGAAAACATGATCGACACTTGCTGGCATTGAAAGAAATCTCCCATTTTTTCACCCAACGCTCAAGCTGGTCCAAGTCTTCTTGGAGACTGTTGGCATCTGTCTGCGTTTTGCTGATCTGCTGATGAAGGATAGTGTCATCGGCAAACAGCCTCGCCGTGGACCTTATGTTGCTGTCGAAGTCATTGACGTAGCCGTAGAGCAGAGTCGGGCCAACGACAGACCCTTGAGTAACCCAGTCACAGTCTCGAGGCCACTTGGACAATGTTGGAAGCCTGCCCGTCGACAATAACTTGTTGGGCCCTACTGAGGAATTCTTTGAACCAGCGAAGAATCGGTCCACGGATACCGTAGTGTTTCGATCGTTGACCGACAGGCGCATATGTATTATCTCAGTAGAGTGGCAATGGCATCAGCGAAGAACCTCACGCGTTTTGTTAGTTGGTCGGAGCCTTGCGCATATCCGACAGCAGTTTCGTTTTTGTTGTTGTCTGGTCGGAACAAATGGTTTTTAATCAATGGATATCTTATCCATTGGTGCCGATGAGAAACGATCGGAGATCACGGATCGGTATTTCAGTTGTCCCTCGATAGTACTCATTGATCGATCGTCTCGTTTACGTTCGGTTTACTCCAGAACCTGAACTAGAAACTGAGAGAGCAAAAATTCACAGCAGTAATACATTTAAAAGACTTAACAACATGTCGACACGTCCACTGCAATCGTCACCCCCCAGTTGTCGTTATAAAGCTAAAACTAAAATAATTCTAAAACCGAACCTGAATGGCAACTTGTCGAAGCAAGTGTGTCTGCGTTACCGCTGTTGTTGCTTCGCCGATATTCGCGTTCGAATACGGTCGGCCGGTAACAACGATCCTGTCGGCGAACTGGACGGACACTGGGGCACCTGAAATGCAAAGACATATTTGTTTAATGATATGAAGGTCCTTGCTCCTTGCTAAATCATGCAGTCACCTAGAGGATGAGGAAATGACTAGGGTGCATGCCACGCTCGATTTTGAATTTAAAGGACATTTTGACGATCACGCAGTTAACATCAAAGTTTTTACGATTACGACAAGTATACAGTTGGTTGATATATAAAGTGTTAAACTTTGCATATACACAGATATCTATAAGATAATGCAACACAAACATGATTATCTCGAAACGTGTTTTTCCTGTATGTAAAAGTTATTTGCATATCCATTATTGTCAAGTTAGTCTGTTTTCAAAACCCTACACATACAGTATACATGTCAGTATACATAACTCCATTCGCCTGCTACCGTGGTGTGAAGGACACCAACTACCATACACAGCTATCTGGCGCATCAAATGGCAAATGTTTGAAACATGGCTATCTGAACATGATGAAGTGAATGTTACAAAACGTGCCAAAAATGTGGTCAAATTGTTCCAGGGGAAAGAGGCTATCACACGATGTGAGCTGGATTCTCCGATGCGACAGACGCGAAGTCAACAAGCAGGAGCGAGGTGAAACTACAAGGAAATCACGAAGAAGCTGCCACGAAGCTGATGCCCCACTCGACTGAGGCTGTCGACCAGAGACACTAACGAGTGTTGGTCGTTTGCTGAGACATGGACGTCATGCTGCATCTGGTGCACTTTATTCATATATCAACACAAATAGTAGTCTCGCTTAACCGACTGTCGGTCTGCTGCGCGGAACTACGCCGAGAAGACAGTCTGGTGATTCTGCCGGCTTTTGAATATTTATCCGCGTGATCCAGAGCCTTTGATAGACGTATCTAAGGCTCTGGCGTGATCTATATAATGCTGCCACCTCACGGACACTGGTTAATCCTGCCGTAATTTATATTTTTATAAACAACTGCAAATTTGTATTTCTATTTATTTTCTGTTAATATAAGTTTAATTTTGAATAGTTTTTATAATACAGCATTATTTTATAAAAAGGTATCATTATTTAATTTGTATGCTATCCGTGTGGGGCTAACAATGCTGCCACCTCACGGATACTGGTTAATCCTGCCGTAATTCTTATTTTATAAACAACTGTAAATGTTCATAGGATATCATTATCTTGTAAACGTATATCGTTATTTTAATTTTATTTCATAGTTGGCCTGAGAGCCAATCAGCGTCTCTACCCTAATTTGGGGTAAGGCTAGCCTCGGTTACCCAGGCTCCGTGAGGTGGCAGCACTCAACTCTGCCTGGGGAAAGAAACGCTCTGCATTTGTTACGGCCTTACCCCAGATTAGGGTAGAGACGCTGATTGGCTCTCAGGCCAACTATGAAATTAAAATTAAAATAAAGATATACTTTTATAAGATAATGATATCCTATGAAAAGTATTCAACATTGAAGTTATTTTAACACAGAAATAAATAAAAATTCAAATTTACAGTTGTTTATAAAATAAGGATGACAGCAGGATTAATCAGTATCCGTGAGGTGGCAGCATTGTTTAGCTCCACACGAATAACATACAAATTAAATAAGGATACCATTTTTATCAAATAATACTCTATTATAAAAAAACTATTAAAAATTAAACTTATATTAACACAAAATAAATATAAATACAAATTTGCAGTTGTTTATAAAATATAAATTACGGCAGGATTAACCAGTGTCCGTGAGGTGGCAGCATTGTATAGATCACGCAGATAAACAAACAAAAGCCGACTAAGTAACCAGACTGTCTTCTCGGCGTAGTTCCGCAGCCGACCGACAGTTGGTTAAGGCTCCAACTCTTCGGTAAGGCTGTAGGCATGGTCTGGAGATGTTATCCACAACCAGATGTGTCCTAGCTGGAACTTCACGCCACATGCGCCAACTACCAGGCAAAGATATGGCTGCAGGCAGACCAGGAACATATATTCATCCCTTCTCCCACCGACACCTCTGCATGCATGGACGATGGTGTCAGAATGCTAAACACAATTTCAAACTAAAAACCGTGTTTGGAGAAAAACATACTTTTATGTTTCAATATATAATACTTTTACCTTATAATTGTGGTTCAAATTAATGCAAAACCCCAAAATACAAATGTTGACCTTACTTGTCCCTGAAAATAACCTTTACATTTAAAATCGAGGGTGACATCCACACACACCACTTTCCACATGCTATGAGTGATCTACCTATCGTAGTTTCATGCTATTAACAAAAAATGCCTATAAAAGTTTTATATCACAATTCATATGTTGACTGACCCACTGATTATCGCCATTCGCTACTGCGCCAGCCGTGTGAACAGCGCAAATAGGGCGTGTAAGTATCGTGCGCGAAAACGAGGCTGGGGGCAGTTGGGGGCAGGAAGTCCATATTCTCCATGTTAACATATAGGACTTTGTTTTGTTTTTGGTTGTAATAATCCAACTGTTCCCAAATAGCGTATTTCAGTTATATTGTCCGAAGGGTTATTACAAGCAGAAGCAATGGAACACTTTGCCGGTGACAATGATCTTGGAAATCATGAATTATTATGGTGGTTGCCATGGCATTAACGGCAAGTACTTGTGTTTGGCGATCTTAACTAATAATGAAGAGTGCCGGCGCAGTACAACCTGTTTGGGGCAAACGTGCTTATCGAAACCACAATGTAAAATGCAAATCCCGTAAAAGACACATACGGCCTAAAATCGTGTCTATTATCTGCACTACGTAAATCGCTATATGGCTATGATAGTGTGGTAAACTCAATATTAAATCGGACATTTAAGATAAGAAAGGTATAACACAATATATTTATGACCTGATTTTCATAGTATGCATCAGTCAGAAGCTACAACTGTCTGTCATCCATCGTTAGAATATTATTCTTGTGTCCAGTCCCCATGCAATCATCTCCAGTCGCGGGGAGTCTCGCCATGCATCGTGACCCACTTACAGGCCCTATACTTGCCCCAATTTTAAGACTGGTGGGAGTCCCAATATAATGGCCCATTAACATCTTAAACATTGCTTGTAACATGAGCAGCATATGGTTGATAGCACACAACATTACCACTTGGCCTGAGGCCGACCAGGCAGCTCATGGGCGATTTCGTTAACCGACGTTAAAAGATGAGTTTGTGAAAGGAATGTGCCAAGGATAGGGAAGAGATGACCAGTACTGACGTTGTCGCGCTACATTTTTCCGGGCGTTAAAACGTTCCGGTTGACGTTTCTGCGCATGCGCAATAAATGTAAAATCACTAATGTCCAGCGAAACAAACAAAGCATTTTCAGCATAAATGCCACGAGCTGTTCGTTAACTTACCTGTGATAATTACTATGAAGAGTTTCTTAAAATGTCGTTCAACGCATTAAAATATTACATATTTTTTATAAATCACTGTCACGGATTATGGCGCACTACTGTCACGTGATTTACGCTTGCTATCAAAATATGCCTCAAAACTTGTTTGCCTCGTGTTAATTTGCGACAAATAACTTTGCTGAGAGGTTATATACATCCTAACGAACAACCCGTAATATTCGTACCATAAATGCTTTGTCTTTTCGATGCACATTGATGATTTTATATATATCGCGCATGCGCAGAAACGTCAACCGGAACGTTTTTAACGCCCGGAAAAATGTAAGCGCTACAACGTTATCAGCCGCATCTACCCTGCCCTGACTCTTGTGGATGGTTATCTTTGGGTATTACCTGTTCGGACTGCGCGCATGCGTCAATGTGTATGTGAATAACTACCACGGCAGACAAGACTGAATTAGATATATGAATTCTACAGATTAGTATCGTAACCTTACTTATGAATGTGGGTGTCCCGACCGTGGATGGAGTTGGCCTACTGCGTAAACGGTTGCACACCATATTCGTGTAGTGCCTTCAGTGTCCCATTGTCGTGTGTTAATGTCTGTTCTATGTATGTTCTCATGCGAGAAGTGTCCTGAGCCACGCCACTCCCAGGTTGGTTGCGAGACGGTTGCGAGATGTTGTGGCGTTGGCTAGTATTGAACCGGTCGTAGCGAGTCTCACGTTAGCGATATCGATGTATGCGTTGGTTGCACCCACCCTCCGCCAGCGTGGAGATGTTCCGACCTCGTGACGAGGTTTTGGTTTCGCTCGAGGCCGTGGCAAATCTTAGTTTCTGTGTCGTAAGATTTTCTTTCTCTTGACTATTGCGCTTGCTACAAAATTAATGGTCGCCAAACCGTGGTTACGTTAACGTTTCGTGACGTCATAGACGCATTTGACGGACCATAAGCCAATCAGCGCGGTTTTGGTAATGGTTATTGTATCGTAAGACAACGAGGACGCTACGTTATCCGTTATAATGTGACGTGCGACGTATTGAGAAATATGAGCACAGGACGTTCGGTCCATCCTCTTCCACGCCCTATTGGGGTCAATTAACGGCGGTTTTTTAGCTGAAATTACAGAGAGACCAACACATAGCAAGGAATATAACAAAGCATAAACACAGGCGTTGGAAGCGGAGCCGGGGAAGGAATAAGCACCCCAACGGAGGGAGGGAGGTCATAAGTCATGTTGCTAGCAGTATGTTGCAAATTGTCTACTCTATGCTCTACAGCACCATCACGCTTGGCAGTAGTGTATGTCTAGGTAGTGGCTTCTTGCTAACCACTCATGTATCCAAGTGCCCATTTTGGTTGCTCTTATGTGGAATAAGGTTTAGGGTTATGTTGAAGGTACGTTTGACAAGATTGACATCGTGTTTTACATGCATTTGATGGGCACTTGTACGTGAGTGGTCAGCAAGAAACCACTACCGTATTACTAGGCCTATACATAGTCAAGTACTATGATTAGTTGAACAATTGTTGACAACACTTTTTCGTTATTGTTTTGTATCAGTCACAATCAGATCTGTTTTACATCAAATCAGAGTCACATTTACAGTAACTCTGCATGCAATACCTACATATTAAAAATAATACAAAGAAAGAATGCACATTACGTGTCACAGCATATAGAGAACAAGGGACGAACATTGTATAATGCTTTATTCTGTACATCAGCTAAGAGCCATTGATCAATATATTTGAAACATAGTAGAAAGTGTCGTAATGTTTCATCATCATCAGCGGTCCCTCGAAACGAGGATGACGTCGTCCAGTGGTCGGTCATGTGTCCTGAGGTGACTCAAGAGCCAACTTCTTGACATGCAGATCTTGTTGCAGTGAGGGCAGGAGGTGCCAGGTTGAAGGAGGCGTGAAGATGTTGAGACACCTCCCTCTCTTTTCTCCTCTGCCGTTTCTCTGCCTCGTGAAGTAGACGGTTGGTCTCAAATTTGGCCGTTGCCTAATGTGCGCTACGGCGCCAAATTGGACGATCCGCAGCCATAAGTCCCCAGGCATTTATGTCAACTTGGCATTTCTTCATATTATAATGTTTAGCAGTGTCTTTGAATCGTTTTCTCTGGTCTCCACGTGTTCTGTTCTTGTACCGTGTATTAGTTTATTTATGGCTCGGCATCGATAGGAAATGCCCCCTTAATTCACGATCTACCGTCTATGGCAAAACACACTTACATGCCCATGGAACTGAAACAGAAAACGGTTACAATTGCTACTGAAGTATTTGCGAGAGCTGCCGTAGCTCCCAGTAATCCAGTCGTTGAAATTGTTGAAACCCGATTTGGCGAAGTGCACGTTTTCGTGTAGTTTTATTTAGGTCTCAATTGTGTAGTTTTACTTTCTACAACACACGATCGAATTAAGCAACTAAAGTGTGTTTAAAGAAGACTTATATGAGAACTCCGTTGACAGAAAAGAAAACCAACGAAGAAGTTCTTATGACAGCCAACTATAAAAGCAAAATGATAAAGAATGGAACAAGACCTGAACACATTTTAAAGACGCGCGGATACATGTGCGACTCTTGTGAATGCCAATAATGAATGACCCATTCACATCCTAATGTTTACACGACGTGTAACACGAGCAGCAGGTGGCTGCATGAAGGTATGCAAAATATTATATCACATGATCGGCGATTTCATTGGCTGACATAACAGGAGTTTTTAAAAGGAATGTGCCATGGGTATAGAAAAGATGGTAGGCAGGCCCACTGACTTAATCAGCCGTAGCTACACCTAGCTGACAATATTTAATATACACTAAGTATATTCAGACAGACAATTAGGGAAAGGGCGGGTAAAGTGGGCCGCTTAAGCGCCGATCGACCTTCATTTGACATTTATGTACAAAAATGGTAATTGTTTTGCTACACTACCTAACTATGTATATTGACTAAATACATATTACTCTATCTTAATAAATATAATACGTTAGACGAGTTTTTAAAACACACCCATTTTATTATTTGGTAAAAAAGTGGGCCCCCTCACAACGCTATGCGATGCCACTTAATCGTAGGTGCAAATCTTGCCCATAAACCCGTCACGCTCATACCCAGCACATACATAGTGTGTCCACCAGCCACACTCACCGTAATACATATACGTGTAGTTCATGCTTTTTTTCTGTACGTTGGAATAAAAAAATCCGAACAACACAGACAAGGCGAAGTGTCACTGTCTTCCTTATATGTCTTTTTGACATGTTATCAGCTTGTGTGTCCTCTCTTCAATGAACATAAAACACACATTTGTTACTCACCGTTTTGCATTCGCGCCAAAGAAAACATACGACGTTAAGATACATCCCCTGGAGGGTCTGTAAATACTACTACCGTTGTTCTGACTGCATTGCATACCAGGAATGATGTGACAGAGGGCCCCCTTTGGCCGAGGGGCCCACTTTACCCGCCCTTCCCCTTATTATAAAGAGCGTAATGTGCCGCTGGTAATGACACGTTGGTAATTCAGACTAATTTTTAAGAAAATGGAAACTGGAACCGTTTATTGACCAGTGTTTGCAAATATCATACGGCGGAACATTACTAACTTGCCCCTACCAGATTTGCGCAAGAGGAAAATACCTGCTTGAATATGAAATGGTATTTGATAGTCATACGGGTTTAACATTAATTTAATCAACATTTAGCACATATGATTCATTCATGTGCATCCGGTACAGCCATGCATGACAATAAAGACGGTCTGGAACACATATGTACGGAGACTATTTGCGACCCACTACAAATCGCTTGCCGACCCAATTTTGGGTCGCGACCCGCTACTCTAATAAATAGGCCTATAGGTGTAGTGCATGCCTTTACTCCATAGGTGGCGCCCCGGTGGCCCCATAAAAGCCACCGCTTTCGCTGCGGTGGCTGAACGTGACCGCATTTTCTGTGTTGAAAGAAGGACGCCCAGCATAAGATGGATTTCGACAAATTGGAGGTAATCATAGAATATTTTGATAAATTATCTGGCAAGGCACGTGTAGACTACGCGAGCTTGATCGCTTTTTTTTGTTTTGAAGTACTGTCAAGTTGCCGGTGTGTCGCAGTTCTTGAATATTTTGACCGTAATCACAGATCAGTGACAATGTCAGTGTACGTAGTTTGTATATACAATTACAGTCTAGCGGCGTTTTATAGCATCGGGACCAGACAGGCTTTGCGATCAGGCTTAGCGAGATCTCGACGCAATCGTGTTCTTAGTTCTTGCTTCTTGGCGGCATCTTTCTTTTAGTTGTCGATGCTGCAAGTAACAATACATCTTCTTATTGTATTATGTTAAGCTACGGACGATTACTTCTAACGGGGGGTGAGGTCTGAGGAAAGGAAGGGGTAGGCTTACTGCGGGCATGGGCTATGGCACACCCCTCTTCGAGGTACATCAATACTGCAAAAGCCACAGAGGGGGCAGTTGGAGGTTTCAGTTAAGCCCTTAACTTAAGGAGGTGCAGTGTTGGAGATTTTCATGAAAATGAAGAAAAAGGGATGCTATATAGTAGAATAGATCCTTGAAGAGTTAATGCCATAATGGGGTGTTGGAAGTTTTTGGGTACAGTTGGTGGTTAAAAACACCTGCTAAGTAATATGTCATACTACAGGTGTTATATATGCGTTAATTAGTAAATTATTGCACATACAATTTCTGGTCATTATGTAAAGAGCAACTGGACAGACAACAAAAAGGATGGAAGTTCTTAGACTTAGTTGCACATAAGGAAAGCTAGCACTATGATTTATAAGCCAGTGACCAATTTTCAAAAGCTCGCAAAATCCATTGTAAACTGGAGTAAATATTAACACCTGGCCAGATCCGGGTGGCCAAGAGTCAAGGATCTTGGTACACATATAACTTTGTTATTTATATTGTTTCAATAATAAACATTTGTGAGTTAAACATAGCTTGTCTTTTCCACTAACTGGACCCATCCTGAGTGGTGGTCTCCATGATCCCAATTTGCGGTCAGGAACATAGAACCAAATAACTTTATAGCAATATAAGATCAATAAGTTTGATAATTATGCACGTTTTGATTACCTCTATTTTCCAGTATTTGTCCGGGTTTGGGGGCGAATATTCATCAGAGGACCCCCGATGTCCAGGGTCCCTGCCCGTGGGTCAGGTAAGCAGTTATATAAAAATGTCACTGTTCGTCATAATTTCTGTGTTTTGTCAGTTATGTATTTGTAGTTACTTAAAACATGATAAAATAATTTTTATTTGTGGTGTTTTAGTTTCTGTACTTTAGTCTACTTTGAAAATATGTAGACATTTGTTGTTTTATAAAGATGGACCCAAATGGAGACAATTTGCTGTATTCTGTCCCTTGTGTTGAAAAAACCGTCCCCATGTGTGTCTGTATTCTGTCCCCAGATGTGTCTGTATTCTGTCCCTTGTGTTGACAGAACAGTCCCCATGTGTGTCTGTATTCTGTCCCTTGTGTTGACAGAACAGTCCCCAGGTGTGTCTGTATTCTGTCCCTTGTGTTGACAGAACAGTCCCCAGGTGTGTCTGTATTCTGTTCTGTCCCTTGTGTTGACAGAACAGTCCCCAGGTGTGTCTGTATTCTGTCCCTTGTGTTGACAGAACAGTCCCCAGATGTGTCTGTATTCTGTCCCTTGTGTTGACAGAACAGTCCCCAGGTGTGTCTGTATTCTGTCCCTTGTGTTGACAGAACAGTCCCCATGTGTGTCTGTATTCTGTCCCTTGTGTTGACAGAACAGTCCCCAGGTGTGTCTGTATTCTGTCCCTTGTGTTGACAGAACAGTCCCCAGGTGTGTCTGTATTCTGTCCCTTGTGTTGACAGAACAGTCCCCAGGTGTGTCTGTATTCTGTCCCTTGTGTTGACAGAACAGTCCCCAGATGTGTCTGTATTCTGTCCCTTGTGTTGACAGAACAGTCCCCAGGTGTGTCTGTATTCTGTCCCTTGTGTTGACAGAACAGTCCCCAGATGTGTCTGTATTCTGTCCCTTGTATTTACAGAACAGTCCCCAGGTGTGTCTGTATTCTGTCCCTTGTGTTGACAGAACAGTCCCCAGATGTGTCTGTATTCTGTCCCTGTGTTGACAGAACAGTCCCCAGGTGTGTCTGTATTCTGTCCCTTGTGTTGACAGAACAGTCCCCAGATGTGTCTGTATTCTGTCCCTTGTGTTGACAGAACAGTCCCCAGGTGTGTCTGTATTCGGTCCCTTGTGTTGACAGAACAGTCCCCAGGTGTGTCTGTATTCGGTCCCTTGTGTTGACAGAACAGTCCCCAGATGTGTCTGTATTCTGTCCCTTGTATTTACAGAACAGTCCCCAGGTGTGTCTGTATTCTGTCCCTTGTGTTGACAGAACAGTCCCCAGATGTGTCTGTATTCTGTCCCTTGTGTTGACAGAACAGTCCCCAGGTGTGTCTGTATTTGTCCCTTGTGTTGACAGAACAGTCCCCAGGTGTGTCTGTATTCTGTCCCTTGTGTTGACAGAACAGTCCCCAGATGTGTCTGTATTCGGTCCCTTGTGTTGACAGAACAGTCCCCAGATGTGTCCCTATGGTCTTTATGCGGAACAACTGAATGGAACGGCTTTCACTGTACCTCGAGACCAGAATCGACGAAGGTAGAAAACTTAAAACTTTTCCAGCGTATATTTCATTAATGCATGTCTAATATAAAAATGGTGCTTACATGTTTTTTAATTACTATATTCGTGACAGGTACAAATAATAACATTATTAATTGTTAAAAAGACTGAAATCTTGCAGAAGATTGGTTGATGTGTATTTTCCTGCTTTGAGTATTTTCTGTTGTATTCATTTGATTTGCAATCTCTATAATGTATCTCTACTAGATAAATTTTTTGACTTTGAATTTACATTAAGTGACCATGTTTTTTGCACAAATGCATTTTATCAGAAATGGTTATAAAATAATAATGAATGTTTTATTAAGTAAATTTGTTTTTTTTGGTTGTCACAAACTCGGTGAGTTGTGAGTTTTATATTGAATGATTTATGTTGCCAGCTGGTTGTATCGGATTCTGCCAGCAGTTCTACATCATCCATTTAAGGAATTAAAGGAGGGAAACATGACAGCTAACTTCGAGGCAACTAAACCCAATCCATCCCAGGTAAATCTCACGGTTTGAGGCAGATGTAGAAAGAAAGTCACAGGAAATAAAATCAATGGAAAAGTCACAAGTTTAAATAATTGCTTTTTATTTGTGATCTAAATTGAAATACTAATACATGGGGGTGGATATAATAGTAATTTTTTGTTTAACAAAAAGCAAATTATAAGTCTTATTTGTGCTAAAGTCAACAAAAACATGCATAAAACTACTAAGGTTTCTTTGGCGTATTCGCTATGAAAGATATGAGAATTTTGGCTTTATAGTTATACTAACTATGAATACAGTTTTAATACATTCCCTTTAAGTTAATGGTGCAAACCCCCATGGAGCTAGACCCAGTCGTAGATAATAACAACAGTACGACCAGCACTGCATGCTGCTCTCGTCTGATGCTGTGTCTTTGTGTGTGAATGACAGCAATTAGTGTATCTCTGATTGAGGGCACCAGTAGCCTGTCAAAACTGGTCCAACCCCGATTTCTCTCCTGTAAGAGCTGGTTAAATCGATGAATAAATGGTTCTCACCCTTTGGTCAGAGTTCACGTCTGAAGGGCAGTTTCTGAATAGTGTTTGTTTGGCAGGGTTATTTGCGTTCACGTGTAGGGTTAATTATATGTAACACCCTGTCAGGTTTATGCCCTCTATCTGAGACGTCCTATCTGGAAGAACGATGTAAACATGTTGCTGTTTGAAAGACGTTCTGTTTATAGAAATCTATATGTGTTGGATGTTTTTAACGGTTCAAGGGTTGTTTTTAACCCATTAACACTCAGCCAATTTTAACGTTAAGCTTTAAAAGCCCACATTTAAAAAT
Organism: Ridgeia piscesae; assembly: GCA_025642075.2. Lineage (NCBI taxonomy): Eukaryota > Metazoa > Annelida > Polychaeta > Sabellida > Siboglinidae > Ridgeia > Ridgeia piscesae. The sequence goes on from JAODUO010000584.1 coordinate 107,144, forward strand.
ATTGCTTGCGCCATTGTCTTTGCTCTAGCGTCTTTATTATTCAATTCTCGCAATTGCATGTTGTGTGCATGTTGTAGATATTAAAAGTGCCTACACAGTGACGTCAAAACTGTTGTTGTAACTTTTAAATATGTTTACCATTTCTTGATTGACACTAAGACATTTTGAAACATTTTTTAAAATAAATACTTTGTTGTGGTGTAACTTTTTTATGCTTGGCTTTTTACTGCTACAAGTTGGGTTTTACTTAAAAGAACATTAAATTGTCTACACTCTGGTAGATAACTTGTTATAATATGTTACACATCTTAGCTGTATATGTGGCCAACCTACTAGATGGAGGTCATTTTTAAATGTCCAAAAACAAAACCTATTGCTGTTCAATTTTCAAAAACGCGGTAAATATTTTTGAGAACGGAAGTATCCAAAATAGCCACAATTTAATGTCATATGTCTAGATAGGTGTTGCATTTATTCCATCTCTTAATCACTAGATGCAACCATGTAAACCGAATTCAAACGCTGTGCTGTATTCGCTGGCCGGCTATGGCCTACCTGAGGAGATTCGGGGTGACGGTCAATGCCCGACTTGAGTGCTAATCGGTTAACTAGTACAATTCTAGTGATACATTATACTAACAATAGTGTCCACAATATTCTTGCATTTGATTAACCATTTTATATGGATTACAAGCATCCACAACTGTATTTTGTTTTGGAGTGCTAAATGTTGCTTTATGTTAATTTATATATATATATATATATATATATATATATATATATATATCTTTCATTTCCCACTATGTGGGGTCACGCTCAATTCTTGATTTCCAGAATGTTCTGCCTGGGCATCCTCCAGGGTGATCTAAGTTAATTTATATATATATTATATATATATATATATATATATATATATATATATATATATATATATATATATATATATATATATATAATAATTACTGAGTTAAATATCATCTGGTTGCTTGATCTGGTTGCTGTGAATTATGTTATTAGTAGCTGATAAAATATTGTTTTCCAATGGTAAGTTTTGTAAAGTTCACTTTGTTTCTTTCTATCAAGTGCTGACTCCTTTGTTTAATCAACTTTGCATATCAAAGCCATTCAAACCCCAAGGTTTTGTACAAGGTGATTTACAAAAAGCTACAAAATTGAAATGAGACGATGCTTTGACTAACACTTAATATAGCAGTGAGTGTTGCTTGCATTGTAGGACATAAATTTATGTTTGGTAGTATTATAGTTTTTACGAGTTTGAAATTGAACCATAACTGAAATAAATTTCACATGTCCGTCAGACAGTTAGTGAGAATGTGGCTGAATAATTTATGTGTGTAGTTGAAAATGTTGTTCTTTTATTTTAAGGAAAGTTTGCCTTATATATGCATCATGAATTGTTCTAATTTAGCTAAGATGGCACCCATTCAACATTCCTAAGAAGACAGAGGCGTCCGTCGACTTCCTGCAGGTGTGTATGCATGTGTGTGTTGCGTGCGTGCTGTGCTGTGCTGTGCTGTGTGCGTGCTGCGTGCGTGTGTGCGTGCGTGTGTGTGTGCGTGGTGTATGCATGTGTGTGTGTGTGTTGTGTGTGTGTGTTTTTCATGTGTGTGGTGTGCGAATGTGTGCAGTTGAGTGTGTATAATGTGTGCATGTGAGATGTGTGTGTGTGTGTGTGTGTGTGTGTGTGTGTGTGTGTGTGTGTGTGTGTGTGTGTGTGTGTGTGTGTGTGTGTGTGTGTGTGTGTGTGTGTGTGTGTGTGTGTGTGTGTGTGTGTGTGTGTGTGTGTGTGTGTGTGTGTGTGTGTGTGTGTGTGTGTGTGTGTGTGTGTGTGTGTGTGTGTGTGTGTGTGTGTGTGTGTGTGTGTGTGTGTGTGTGTGTAATTGTGTATGCATGTGTGTATGCATGTGTGTATACTCATGTGTATATGTATGCATTTGTGTATATGCATGTTGTTATGTGTACATGTGTGTGTATGCAAGTGTGTGTATACATGTGTGTGTATACATGTGTGTGTATACATGTGTGTGTGTGCATGTGTGTGTGTGCAATGTGTATGCAGGTGTGTGTATGCATGTATGTGTACACATGTGTGTATGTGCATGTGTGTATGTGCATGTGTGTATGCATGTGTGTGTACACATATGTGTGTGCATGTATATGTAGACATGTGTGTGTATGCATGTGTATGTGTATACATGTGTGTGTGCATGTGTGTATATACAGGTGTGTGTATGCATGTGTGTATACATGTGTGTGTGTATATGCATGTTTGTGTATACATGTGTGTGTATACATGTGTGTGTGTATACATGTGTGTGTGTATACATGTGTGTGTATACATGTGTGTGTGTGTACATGTGTGTGTATGCATGTGTGTGTATACATGTGTGTGTGTGTATATGCATGTGTGTGTATACATGTGTGTGTATACATGTGTGTGTGTATACATGTGTGTGTGTATACATGTGTGTGTATACATGTGTGTGTATACATGTGTGTGTATATGCATGTGTGTGTATACATGTGTGTGTATACATGTGTGTGTGTATACATGTGTGTGTGTATACAGGTGTGTGTATACATGAGTGTGTGTATACATGTGTGGGTATATGCATGTGTGTGTATACATGTGTGTGTATACATGTGTGTGTATACATGTGTGTGTATACATGTGTGTGTGTATACAGGTGTGTGTATACATGAGTGTGTGTATACATGTGTGGGTATATGCATGTGTGTGTATACATGTGTGTGTATACATGTGTGTGTATACATGTGTGTGTGTATACAGGTGTGTGTATACATGAGTGTGTGTATACATGTGTGGGTATATGCATGTGTGTGTATACATGTGTGTGTGTGTACATGTGTGTGTATACATGTGTGTGTATACAGGTGTGTGTATACATGAGTGTGTGTATACATGTGTGGGTATATGCATGTGTGTGTATACATGTGTGTGTATACATGTGTGTGTATACATGTGTGTGTGTATACAGGTGTGTGTATACATGAGTGTGTGTATACATGTGTGGGTATATGCATGTGTGTGTATACATGTGTGTGTACATGTGTGTGTATACATGTGTGTGTATACAGGTGTGTGTATACATGAGTGTGTGTATACATGTGTGGGTATATGCATGTGTGTGTATACATGTGCGTGTATACATGTGTGTGTATACATGTGTGTGTGTATACATGTGTGTGTGTATACATGTGTGTGTGTATACATGAGTGTGTATGCATGTGTGTATATATATATGCATGTGTGTGTACATGTGTGTGCTGGTCTCTGTGTGTCAGTAGTTGTTTGGTTTCTTTCTTTCGACATAATTTCAATGTACTGTTGTGATTACCATGACACAGTTAAAGTGATTCTTTCAGAATTTTCAGAAGTCATACTATACAATTATAGCAGTTGACTTTGCCAGTTGCTACTGCATGAGCTGTGAAACAGCACAAACACCTGTCCCAATTTAAACAGGAATAGACGACTGGTGGGAATCACAGTATAATAACCCACTCTCATGTTGCATCACTTTTGGCCGAAACATATTTATATTTCATTGGCTGAACTTGAAAGACATGTTTTGCAAAGGGATCAGCCAGGGGTGACACTGATGTATTCAGCAGCATTGTGCAAGGGTGGTGTGAAGTAAAGGGTTATGTTCTCGTGCTGCAGGGGCTGAACACCCTGTGTGGGGCAGGGGAAGCGAAAGGACGACACGGCATGGCTGTTCACGTGTACACGTGTAACACGTCAATGACGGACAGGTAAGAACATGATTTTCTTCCAACTACAGTTTGCTTGGCAACATGCCAAGACTGCAGACTGGTAAGTGATAACTAACTATACATAACAAGAATATGTTGTAACTTTTATGTGTCATCAAAGTATATGTTACACAACAAAATGTCATTGCATTTGATAGACACCTGACAAAATAGTATAAAACTCAGGGCACTGCCACCTGGTGGATAACTGCATATACGCTTATAATGAATGCACATTCACAGCTATAACAAATTCGTTAGCTATCCACAAAGTAGTTGGTTATAAGCATGTACTGCATGTATATATATTTTATATATATTGTATATATTCAGTAGAACCTCTCTTCAGTGGCCCCGGCGACGAGCGACCACCTGCAATATATCGACAGTTTTCCGATGTCCCAATCACTTTTCAACGGAAATGTCCCTGAGATGAGCGGCCACTTGGTGGACGTGCACAGCGATTATTTTATTTTTCACCATTTCCACAATGGATGCTGGGAACAGAGAAAGCGCGCGGGATCTCGACCCACAGCTGGTGACCCATTTAAATTTACAGCCGCTCTCGCAGTTGATCTATCCACACTTATTTTTCTCCAAGTTTCTAGTTATGTCGAGCGACATCAAACATAATATAGGCCTACTGAGTTTATGCTAAATTTCATTGTAGTTTAGGATAAACCAGAATTTCTTAAGCTCATTTATGTAGTGACGCCGCGATAAAATACTGACGTTACGCCACGGTAATCTACGGCCTGCGCGTTACCGGTGCTGGTGATGTTGAGTTACCACGATTTTGATTTATGAATTCTATTATTTACAGGAATTTAAATGATTATATTTTGTAACCTAGTGTGTGTATGTGTATATAAGTTATGATGGCTGTAAGAAGTCGTTTTCAAATTTGAAATAACAATCAGATAATAATAATTTATTATATTGTAAAAACTATTTAAAATTAAAGTTATACTGAAACATGTCACACACAAAATAAACAAAAATTAAAATGTTGCTATTGTTAATATGTCATCTCATTTATTTTAATACTTAGCTTTGTTATCAAAACATACATGTTATGTGGACATTAATTATTATGATATGCGTAAACCTATTAATTAACCCTCTAAAATGAGGGGTTCTACTGTGTGTATTAAATGTGATATTATTACACTTCATTTCTAAAGGTAGTATAACTGTGGGCATAAATGTGATTTATGGATATTGTAATGTGGATGTAAATAAAGTTTGTATGTTCGGGATTTTTTCCCCGCAAATTCCTGTCCCTTTGACGAGGGGACACCTATGAAATGTAGGGACACTTGCTTGGACGGACAGGTGTCCCTACAAGACAGATTACTGTATTATATATATATATATATATATATATATATATATATATATATATATATATATATATATTATAAATTTTCTATATTTCATTCCTCATTATTTGTATTAGTATTGTTGTGAACTATATATTTTAATTAAAGCTTTATTATATGTATGTAATAGTGTGGTCCATTGAAAATATTTCACGTGGTGTGGTAACTGTGGTTACCGTCATGACACAAAGCTTTCACTCACACAGACCACTAACGTTTCAGGGCCTTCTACAACTCTGACGGTGACTTCTTGATAGGTAGGATCATCATATTTTCACCTTATTATCATTAATTTGTTAGAGGGGTTATCATTTCACATACCTGGAGTCAGCCCCGGGTAATTATTAGCAGGAAATGGGTTGTTGTGTATAACATGAAAGAATAGTCTAGCTAAGGTTTTACTGTTAACATGGCTTCTGTAATAATACTAATAATAACAGTGGATAGTTCTTCTATAGTGCAAGTCTTTTAATAATTAATAATACAAATATAGTATTGAATAAGAATGGTTTGTTTACAATTTGAACTTTTCATAGGCAATACTGTTGAATTGCAATCATTGGCTTATTAAATGCAATTTGGTAGGCAGTTTATCTTCAAGATATTTAGTCTAGTGATAAAACAATATATAAATGAGTGATAGCAAATGATCATCTGTAATTTGTTATCCTAATAACATATCATGAAATGTTTTTAAATCACGAAATGGAAGTTTAACATTTTATGTTAGTAAATTAATGACTAGCTATAATTCTTATTTTGTAAGCTGTTAAATTTGAATGTAATTTGCAATGAGCTTAGTTAATTGAAGAGGGATTGGTTGTTGCGAGATTTTATTTATGAAAATCATCGCTTTTGATGTTTCAGTGCCTCAGCAGGGCGCGTTGTTTATCACAACTGAATTTGGAAAACTAAAGGTGGAGCCACTGGAGATTTGTGTCATTCAGGTGCGGCCGAAGTTTTAGTGTCATCTTTAGTGCAAAATTCTTGAAGAATCCAAATAATATTTTGGATGTGCGTCACATTTTGCAGATGAAAGTGTTTATAGTCAAATGCCATTTGATGATTTAAAGAAAATATTTAAATAAAAAAGAGAAAGTCTGTTGTCATAATGTGGACAAACCAGGACAGCATTTATCAATATGCTGTACAGTTGTACCTGTAGCTAACAATTCAGTCACTAATGTCCACTCTCTCTCTCTGTTGGTGTCCAGCAAGGTATGAGGTTCACGGTGGCGGTCAATGAAGAGTGTCGAGGCTACGTTCTTGAGGTGTACGATTGTCACTTCAGACTGCCTGACCTGGGACCCATAGGTGATGAATGTTTACTAGTGGCCATAACTCTGTGCAGAAAACTCAGAGCAGAAACAACTGTTAAAGAACAAACCCGCTAACACAGCCTCAAATAAAACTACATCAAAACAATTCTTGCATAATTGGTCACAGAATTTGCACTGATTTAGGTAATCATATTTAAAGCATTAAGATCTGACATAAGATCACATTTCACTTTTCCATAGGCAGCCATTATAATGTTTCCTTCATTTCCTAAAAAAATTGTACTGGTCAGTTACTGAAAATATCACAACATATTTAACCTCCACTGATTAATGTATCATGGAAAATATGTGAAATTTTAATGCCTCAGTTGCCCACCACTAACCACTTTGAAACCTGACATCCCTACATTTCTGATAGAATCAGACAGTTATCTCTCGTGTTGACATCACCAGTATCAATAATGTAGTAAAACACTGACTGTCATTTGTCAAAACATGACAGCTTTGATGCCACACTGCACTATGTATGTCCTCACAGAAATTCAGACAACCTGCTTAATGCTATTTCTGTAGGGTACTCTTTCATAGGGAATGGCTTATAAAAAACTTTTCTGTCCTATCAGTGGGTGGTGGCGCCATCTGGGGAATGACAGCAGAACTGTTGTAGTTTGGTTAATTGACTTTCATGTTATTCTGACTTGTATACGGAAGTGATTACAGCATAAAATAATGTCATAGCCTCATTGTTTTCAGAAATATATCAAGAAAGCCCAAAGTTTTAATTAATCACGTTTTATTTGTCTGGCCGTCCGTCTGTTCATTACTGACCAGTTTAGTGGAATGATGACCCCCCTGCATGGTTGATTTGCAGGTGCCAATGGCCTGGCTAACCCAAGGGACTTCAAGATACCAAAGGCTTGGTATGAAGATCGTGAGGTCAAAGGTTATCAGATCATAAACAAATACCAGGGGGCTCTCTTCGTTGCTGAACAGGTAAGAGGAACTTCAGTGATTGGGAATTCCTAGAAACACTTATTACCATTAACCCATTAGACCCCAGCCGGTTAAATTGACTAGTGCTCCTGTTCCCCAAACTGCAGCCACTTATTTCACAAATTCGGGGTGCTTGCAGATTTTAAGCTGTATCTTCAAAACTAGTGATTTTCTATAATTGCAAGTTGTGTTTATTTTAATATTTATTTAATTATCTTTAAAATGGTGTAACTTTGGTATATGTTGGTAACAAATATGTTATATATAGGTGACAAACATAGAACATTACTATTCTGGACAACAATACAGTAGAATATATCATGTTTTATTCACATAAAATGTATTATATTGTTCTATTTACACATGCTCTGTCTTGTTTAGACATGGTACTATGTAAATCAGTTCACAGCTTGGCAAGACTTCTATCTTGGTTGTCTGAAACAACGAAATGTCAACTAGTAGGAAAATTGACAATGTTACCTAATGATTTGTTATAATAAAGCACTTAATTTTCATATATCAACGCATAATCAACAGTTTCGGTGCTAAAAACCCAACTGCTGGTCACCCAACCTGGACAACGCTTATTCCTTTTATCGCTTATTCAGTTATATTTCGAATGTAATGTAAACTTACCTTCAGTTCAATGCCAGAAGTGTCCAATCCAATGATATATAAGCACAGACCTAATCAGTAGTAAACAGCTACGATGTCCAAGGCGCCGCCATTTTTGAAGGTCCACAGATGATGAACTTCAATCACAAAAAATCACAATTGTTCAATGCAAACCCATGTCAAAATTACCCAGGATTCATAGCTGAAATATCAAAGAATCAGCGAGTGGGAATTAGTCTCTTAAGTATCCGCAAGATGGGGCCACCGTTAGAGGCTTTATCTCCACCGGACGCTTTCGGATGCTCCGGGGAGGAGCCACCCGGACGCTTTCGGACACGTGGGGTCTAATGGGTTAATAAACAATCTTCACTTTGTGTTTCTTTCTTTGATTTCTGATCAGTTCAGTCACTGTTATAATTCTAAGACAGTTTCTAGAATATGTCACATTCTATTTATGAGTTCTCGTTGTTCAGAACTTTTTACTAACACACTTCAAATGAAACCTACACTCCATGCAATGATCACACTGAAAAATTATTGATGATGATGTTATTCATCATCAATAATGGATGATTATATTAATTATACTGGTCTACTGAATTAATAATAATAATACCATAATGTTTTTTGTTAATTTATTAAGACAACATACTTTTGATAATAGGAAACCTAGCAGGTTTTATACAATGTAGCTATATTTCACGGTCAAGAGAGAGAGATGTGGTGTTTAATCTTTCCTGGTGAAAACCTTTTCTTAACACTGATATTGAGTTGTTGCTCCCAACACTGGAATTTGCTCCATTTAAGAGTTGATTCAGCAGTGAAAACGTTACTTTTACAACCCCGCTTATCCACCATAACTCTGTGCATGTGTATCCACCTATCTGTTGACAATTACTTGTATATTGATTATTAATTTTGAGATTGCTAAGCTCTTGTCGTGGTTTCTGATGATTTAGACACAGAAAAGATGACCTTGAGATTATATTCTTTGTCATTTGTTTGCTACAGGATCACTCGCCGTATGACGTTGTGGCGTGGCATGGCAACTACACGCCATACAAATACAACCTCACCAACTTCATGGTCATCAACTCAGTGTCCTATGACCATGCCGTGAGTTATTTATCTATTATTCAGTAAATTTAACAACCTACTTATTTTTATAGCAGAAAATAGTTAATTTAGTTAGTAATATATAGCCGATATTTAGGTAATGGTTTAGTTTACTTTGTTACTTATTTTAAGTAAAATTACCTACTTTAAATTATTTATATATGTACGTTTATTTTATGTGAACAAATTGTTTATGCTGATTAAATTTTTAACAACATTATGTTTTAATTGCCTTTAAACTGAGTTTCATTAACCCCCGATGGCTGGAAAATTGTGAGTGAAATTATAGTTGTGTCTGAAGAAAAAATCGTTTTAAAGTAATTATTCATCCAACTTTTTCATGAATATATTCTAGGTGAGTGTATGACAGATGAATTAATGCCTCATAGGACATGTAGATAGATGTCCTATGTGTCCACTGTCCTGAGTGACAGTCCTGCTTGTAGTAGCACAGTGACTCAATGGCAAGAGGTCTCAACTCTTGACTATGAGAACCCGGGTTCAAATCCTGTGTCGCGGTGTCGAACCTTGGGCATGTTTGTTCACTCTTCATTGCTTCAATTTACTTGGCTGTCTGAAGGAGTGCCTGGCTATAGACAGTGGTGGATATTTGTGTACGAATAGTCATCACTCATTAATTGCAGCATGGCTGGATGCTTCTCAGAGAAGTCGACATGTGTAAAATGCGTAAAGTGAGAGTAAAGTGTAAAATACTTTGAGCAGTCCTGAGCACTGGATTCTGCGCTGTATAAGAACTTACCTTTACTTTTGTGTAATTCTCAGGATCCCAGCATCTTCACTGTCCTCACCTGTCCATCTGGGAAGCCAGGTGTTGCCATAGCTGACTTTGTCATCTTCCCCCCTCGATGGGGGGTGGCCGAGCATACATTTCGACCCCCCTACTATCACCGTAAGTGCTCACTATGTCCTGCAAAGCAGACGTTTTTGGAAAACGTATCTTTTACCAACAAAATATTTTGTCAGAAATTCTAGTTGAATATATAAGCCTATCTGGTTGGATATTCACGGTGTGTGTTATGTAAGCACTCTTATGGGAATATGTGTGTTAAACACACACCTCATATTCAACTGTCAGAGAGTGTATATTCATCATTACCGTACTGATGCTCATGGGGTATTTAGGTGTAAGTTATGAACACCACAGAATACGTCTGTATTAGATTACATAAGAAACTACCACGTTTGGAAGAATCTGTATGCTGATAAATTGATAAAGTACCTTGTATTATATATGTTTTATTTAGTTAAAACGTTGTTATAATTTTGTTAGTGCTTTGCAGTAATAAGTTACAGATTGTTTCACTAACCTGATAAATATTGAATTTTAGCATGGTTTTTCTAGTTATATAAATTGTACAACTAATAGTAACGTAACATGCTGCACTCTATAACAACATTACTGACTGACATGGTTTGCTTTCAGGAAATATTATGAGTGAATTTATGGGCCTTATAAGAGGACATTATGAAGCAAAGGTAGGAAATTACAGATAAAAAATGGTATATGTTCACATGTAACATTTAATTTAAATATTTCATTACATTCATTTCATTGCTTGATTAATTTTACCCTATAACTATATTTCTGGGTCGTGTTTTGCCCTTAAATCTGAACACTTAGTCTAGTTTCTATTTCTATTCAGGTTTTATTGAGTGGAAACCGTTATAACTTACAACGTAGGTTTCTGGTGTGGCAGTTACAGCCATATGTGAAAGGATCATGAACAAAAAGGGCAAAATCGCATAAAAATGGCAGCAGGCGAGGCTTGTGTGTCCTATTATGACAATATTAAACTGTACTTGCATGTGGTATGCACCTCTTCCTATTTCTGAAACTTATATTATTATGGGAAGGCATCATGGTGGAGTGAAGGTACACTCACCTATACTAAAACTAATATAGCTAAATAAAAAATTAAATAACAATATATGCATGGTGTGTATCATATAATATTTATGATATTGCGAAAGAATTTACGGAATAATTTATGTTGGTATTCGTCAGCCGGAAGGCTTCCAGCCAGGGGGTGCCACCCTCCACAGCATGATGACCCCACACGGACCTGACACGAACTGTTTCGAGAAGAACTCTTCTGGAAAGTTGGAGCCGGAGAGGATTGCTGAAGGCACCATGGTCTGTCTTGTAGTTCTATTACCCACTTTGTATAAGGATTGAATACATAAAACCCCAGGATTGTTAGTTTATATGTGTTTTTGCATGGATTGTGAATACAAATAATTACGGTTGATAATGTTACATAAGGAATAGGGTAGAGTGGGATAAACGGATCTGTGATGATAAATTAATCTTCCTGGTGTTTTATGCTTACGTTCCAGGCTTGTCGTTATATATATGTGATCCATTAGTTTGGCCTGATCAGTCATTTAGATAAAATCTTAGATTCAAATCAGTGGAAACATTTATGTCAAATTGATACTGACAATTTTATTAGTTATAGTTGATTGTAACGAGTTTTATTTATTTAGATTATGTCATAATTATTATATTATGCATGATATAAAATCTTGCATTTCAGATATTGTAGTGAAATATAGTGAGAAGCACTATTTTTGATAGCACTATTTTTGATTCTGTCTGTATATATATATTATATATATATATATATATATATATATACAGACAGAATCAAAAATCCCTGGAACTCACAATTCTGTCTGTTCAAAAGAACGGCTTGAACACATTATATGTCAGTAAATTGCAACTGGTTTATTATGTCAAAACCTTTAACACACATTTACAGGCAGAGCTGAAAATATATTTAACGAGCAGAATTTGTCCACTCCGCATTGTGTGTCCTCTGTGGACAACTAAACCAACTTTTATTTTTTATTCCAAATGGACCCTCCACCCACCCACCCACATCCAATTTTTTTATTACTAGTTTTTTATATCTACAAAACCCGTTAGGAAGTATGTATAGCTAATGTGCAGAGTAACTGAATGTGACATAGATGTCGTAGTACCGGGTAAACTTAAAGTTCCGTTGTGGCTGTACTCCCAGGCCTTCATGTTTGAGACGTGTCTGGGCCTGGCTGTGACGGAGTGGGGAGAGACGTCCTGCGAGAAACTGGACCACGCTTACTACAAATGCTGGCAGTCTCTGAAGAAACACTTCAACCCGAATGCAAAGCCTCAGTAAGTATTAGATCATGTTCTAATCATGTGTGTCGCCATTCATGGTGTTGCCTACTAATTGTTATACATTTCAAGCCATTATGCAGGAAAACATTAAAAATATTCAAAAAATGTTGTGGTAGACATGTGTGCCAGCTGACATACATTTGTCTAAATGTGTATTATTACATGAAATAAACACCAACACACATGTAAAAAAGAGCTTTTTTGCTCCTAGATTTTTACCCATCCACTATCCTTCCAGTAAAATTCCTATCCATCCCAAACAGATTTTGCTAGGGAACAGATCAGTTGTGTAGCATAGAAATGTCTGATATCTCTGCCTATGGAAATACAGAATCTCTGACTGACGCATGGAAATGTAAACATGCAGTTTGATGTGGACTCACTGAGCAGGGTTCTTTTTCTCTAAACTCGCTCCTTAGCAATATTGTCTGAAAAGAAAATGGCTCTCCCACTTTATTTGTAGAAGTAGAAAGTGGAAGAAAAGAGAAAATAGTTAAAGCTTCTAGCTATTCCACACGCATGAAAAAAGCGTGAAACCTTTTGTAGCAATCTTAATAAATAGTATGCTGAGAATATCGACTGAAACTAAACTACTTCATTGACATGAAACTGTCAGGGGAACATAACGGAAGTTGGGAAATGGGAAGAAGGTATCAGTTAGCAGTGCACATGTGACTGAATCCGAGAACTGATGTTCCTTGTTTTAGGTGAATTCTGTCTGCAGGCTGGTGTCACCTGGGATGATGGTACCAACAAAGTGAGGTGGAACTTGGATTACAGTATTAGCAAATTTGCACCGTGCACAGTATTTTACTAATGCTACTGATACAGATTTTATATACATGTGTAGTCATGTCTTGTTTATGTGTTCTTTAATAATCAGCTTTCTTTGGTAATTTTTAATCTACAGTTTAAAAGAAACATGTACACTGCTTTGTTTTATCTATTTGTGATTATTAAATATTAGTGTTAATATAAAAAGGTGTGGGCAGATATATAAGACATGCTTGTATTTACTGTGTATTTTTTTGTATTTACATATATACTCTTATGTGATAGATATTTTTAAAGATGCAACGTTAAAGATTTATATTTTAATGATACATGTTTTTGTTATTGAATGCAGGTCTAATATTAAATTAATGTGAACATGTTGAAGATTATATGACTGTAATCTTTAGAAAATAAAAAATCAGAAATATACTGGGTATATGTCACATTTACATTAACATGGGTGCAAAAACAGGTGGCTTTAATCATAATCATTTACTTTAAAAGTGCAACCATTTGAAATAAATGGTTTTTACCCTGCAAAGATGTATTCATGTGCAAAGATACAATCAGATTTTAGAGATGAAGTCGGTCACCTAGGAATGTTTACACTTTTTAATATTTTTCATAGGAGAATTAACTGGTGGGTGGGCAAAACAACAGTTTTGAGGAGAAACCATTTGATGCTTTATATACATCTTGAGTTCAAGGGGATATATAGTTAGTCTTTCTGATGTTATACTGTGTGGAATACAGGGCATACATTTAAAATGTTGATAGTTTTGTTGACTATGATTATGACTGAGATGCTGGTCTGTTGGATAAGTATACGTGACATTCGTGGCTTATGATTGTCACAAGCACTGATTGTCAAGGCACTATTTCTGAGGCATAGTGCCAACTGATTATTAACACATTTTATGTGCGAAGTAGAGAGATGGTTATCAATGGTAGAATACCATATATTATTAGTAACTGTACTAACACACAAACAGGATGATATTTGATAAATAAAGGTGTCTGAACATGTGTCGTGTTTGTGTGATGGATGACTTGTAGTTGACCTGTTTAGATCAGCTGTAGGTAGATGTAACGCCCATAAAAAATCGGTCATGGTCTGGTGGTTTTCCAGCTAAGATGTAACCCAGTGCATACACATGCCCACATTATAATGTCACCATGTATGTTTTTATTTTTCACACATGAAAAATGTTGCTACACCTTGACTCAGTTCCTCTAATTTATTACAGACTTCACATTTGTTTGTTTACATCACAACAACATTCATATGACCCACCTACACAATGATACTCCAATTAAGTGCAGAGATCTACATATACACTGTCGTAGCATACTTATTGTAAAGACTCTCGCAGTTGTTGATTCAACACATGATCCAGCCGGTGTATGTAGCCTGTAGGCCGCAGATTGCATGACTAAGCTTGCTGTGGGTGTTATCAATGCTTTAGTGTTCCAAAGTCCATGTTTTGGTCGTCTCTCATGTCCTTGTATGCGTAGCCTGTGTGTAACATGGTGGAGGCGACAAAACCCAGGCGGTTTCCTTTCTATAGATACATGGCGTTAACAAAAGGTAAGGATCTTGTCATTCATGCAGCCAGTATACACAAACACCTGTTCTGCATGGCTTAGCTTTGATATACCTGAGACTAGTCACCCCTAGTGTAAATAGTGTCCTTACTGGGGTAGAGGCACTATTTATATCTATGGGTAGAGGTAAGTCATGTTAGGCCAAACTAAACATTCCGAGTTTCTCATCTGCTGCATGGTACATCTTGAAAATTTGTGCCAGGACGTATTTTTAGTCCTTTTGGCCTTTCCAATTTGTATGGCAGTGGTGGGTGCATGGATGGCATATCAACGTTACCCAATAGTTTATTATTGGAATTATATATCTATATACATATATAGATAAATATATTATATATTTATAAATCCCCTAAGTGAAAACAATGATTTGTGTTAATTAATCCAAATGAATTTGTCAGTGACCAATTTGCTGCGTGTAAGAAAAACATCTTAAATTGTTGCTTGTTGAAAATAATTAATCACTGGTTTTATTTCATGTCAGCATAAAAGATACAAACTGCATGCTTTATTAACATTTTGAAAAAATTCTTATGAATATTGGGAATGTTTTCACACATGCTTAAGCTGATCTTTGAATGTAACGATTTCTTGGCTTATTTCAATAATAAAAAATATGTTAAATATTTTGACTACAGTATTTATAATTGCTTTTCTCCTTTTGATCTGTTAAGGATGCAAGTGCCTTTATCGGGGAGTAAATTTGCATCATGGCCTACTAGCAGTAAAGAAAACAGCTTGATTATAATTTATGATTTAGTGTAAAACATGTTCGATACGTGGCTAGCAACTGTCATAGGAGAATGTTTCATTGATAAATTGAAAGGACATATTTCACATGGGATTCTGACTTTAAGTGACTACATATCTTAATTTCCACTTTGATGTCACTGCTAGCCACAATATGGCAGCACCATAGGTGATGGATATTGTTAAATTCTTTATTTTAGGAAACTTGCTTTTCATGGTTTTATTACCATTGATTATAATTATATTTAAATAATTATAATCATTGCTTAACCAGTTACTTCAATCATTGATCAACCAGTTTTTAGATAAACTATTTCCAGTGACACTGGTCACATACGTGTGCATGTGTTTGACCAAATTTTGGTAGGGCAGCTGTTTACTAGGCTGGGTCTGTTTCAAATGACAAGGAGACATTTCATTTTGGAAGGAGTCATGCCTCATGAATGAAGCAGTGTTCGTTTTTTATGTATGTGTTCAAACGTAAGACTACAAACAAAGAAATGAGAAATGATAGGAGCCAATTTGATGTTTTGTAAAAAAAAAAGTGAATCTGTATGCAGTGCTGCATGTTGATTAACATAAATAAAAAATATGATATCAGAATGCAATTTTAATTAATAATGCCAATTATATTATAGAATCCCATGTGAATTATATGTCCTTTCAATCAGTTACCGGGTAGTAGTAGAGCAGTGGTTCAGGGGTAGAGCAGTGGTTCAGGGGTAGAGCAGTGGTTCAGGGGTAGAGCAGTGGTTCAGGGGTAGAGCAGTGGTTCAGGGGTAGAGCAGTGGTTCAGGGTTAGAGCAGTGGTTCAGGGGTAGAGCAGTGGTTCAGGGGTAGAGCAGTGGTTCAGGGGTAGAGCTTTGGACTCTCGACTAAGAGAACCTGGGTTCGAATCCTGTGCTGTGGTGTTAAAACCTTCGGCAAGTTTTTTCACTCTACATTGCTCCAATTCACATAGCTGTATAAATGAGAACCTGCCTATAGACAAGTGGTGGATATGTGTACAAACAGCCTTTATGCATTAATTGTAGGCTATGGCAGGATGCTTCCAAGATTAGTTGAGATGGTGTTTAATTGATTGAACAGGTCTGCCAGGGAAGTAAAGTGTAAAGCGCTTTGAGCAATCCTGAGGATTGGATACTGCACTATATAAGAACTTACCTTTTTTAATTTAACCTTTCATTTTAACATATAATATATATATATATATATATATATATATATATGCATACATGTTAAGTCTCCCGCATTCAGCGGGAGACTCCCGCAATTACAGAAAATCTCCCGATCTCCCGCGCGGGACAAACAATCTCCCGCAATTTCATCGAAACATAAGTGAAAACAATTGCGGGAGCATCCGGCTCTTTCCGGTTTTCAGTCCACCCAAAACAAACAAATTGTACGTAATTTACCTTACTGGGTGCGGATAATTGGTTTATTTCTGGCTGGGTATTGTCTCAAGTATTTTTCAGAGTCGCCTCACAATGAATAGCAATGCCAGTTAACTAATTGCATTCGAATCTGAGACTGAGCTAATGCTCACAGACACCGCGGGGCGCTCGCAGGCGCGGACAACGATTTGAACAATGACCTGAATTGGAATTATTTAAATCACGTCTTACTGTGATAACTGAACATTAAAAACAGTCTAATAAATACCTAAGTACAAGATCTACACCTTGTCTGTCGCTGACATTGGTTATCAGCTTTATAGAAATGCCGCGAGCCGCTTCGATACCATATTATCGCCCACCGTGTACGTTCCAGTCTTGTAGAATAAACTGCAATCCGTTTACATCTATACAAATAATGTCCATCCATACATCTACATTACATGTGCATGTTTGTAAATGTATGTACCTTTGCTAAGCGCTTTATTATTTGAATACATTTGACATGTAAATGGAAAACATCGTTAACAGACGAAAACATGCTTATTTAAATATCTCCAGTCGGGCCTGTGTCATCATGGCTCAGTCCAGCTCATGAAAATGAATTCCATATTCAAGTTTTACATGTAAAGATTATGTTAATTGTGTAACAAAATATCATGTAGATGCTGCTGCTTTTCATGCAATGGATTCTTTGCAACCTATGATACATATCAGAAGCTGAGGCCTATACCTAGAACACAAGAAGTAAATTACTGAACATTATAATATTTATTGTTCTATCACCAAGGCTAAGCCTTCTTTTTAATTCACGAGGGCCAAACAGCAACACATCATTTTTTATATGAGATTACCAGGGGATTTATTATATTTGTGGTATTATATAGTGATAATAAAACATATATGTTAATATTGAATATTGTTCATGGCTCCAAGAATGGTTTTGCTCCAGAGTAAGTTCATTCATATAACAATATCTATGTCAATATCTTAATCAGTGGAATTTATTCCTTTTTGTATTATATTCTTTGCATTTATGGTTAAAAACAGAATTTACATATAATAGCCCCATTTTCCAAGAGCCTCCGATTTACATATAAAATACCGTTTTCCCCTGAGACGGAGGATTTACGTATAAATCTCCCACATTGGCATTTCCAAAACTTAACATGTATGTATATGACGGTGCCAACTTGTACAAACAAATCGGATCCAATAATTTCTCTGTTCTATATTTGTAGTCTTACTTTGACACACACCTTAATAAAAACCAACACTGCTCTGGAGACTCATTAATGACCATCACATCTTTCATATGTGGCTTTTTCCTAAATTAAATGTCTCCTTTTTGTTAGAAACCCGAGCACGTGCTTGTCTTTGTCCCACCGAGCAAAGCGTTAAGCGGAGCTGCGATCGTGGAAAATCCAGGCACCATGCATCTATAAAACCCAGCAAGTGTTAAGAAAC
Source organism: Ridgeia piscesae (assembly GCA_025642075.2). Lineage (NCBI taxonomy): Eukaryota > Metazoa > Annelida > Polychaeta > Sabellida > Siboglinidae > Ridgeia > Ridgeia piscesae. Next base: position 125,499 of record JAODUO010000584.1, read on the forward strand.
TCCTCAGCTCTGTCTCGGATGTTGGTGTTGGCCAACTGTCTATGGCCTCAGTCTTCTGAGGGTCACAGGATAAACCTTCTTCTGAAACTACGTGTGTTCTAGGTAGTTTATCTTCTGCTTGAAGAAATGACATTTCGATGGTTTGAGTTTCAAACTGTGCTCTTCGAGTACAACATCCCGATTGGTTACCATATCTTCTATACTCGCTGAATACAACGAAATGCAGTCTTCTGTATGTCTTTTCTTCCATGGCACATTGCATGTATCGTTGGGCGGCATCCAAGGTGCAGAAATATCTGGTTCCTCTGAGTGCTTCCAATGCCTCGTCAATTCTGGGCGCGGGTGTGCGTCTTTCTGCGTCCGTAGGTTTAACTTATTCCTCACTAGAATTGCCTGGAACGCCTACGAACTGTTGCTCTTTCTGACAACGCTTTGCCGCATCTTACTCTCTAGATGTTGACGCACTTCCTGCTGCCAATTGGGCGGCAGTCGACGACATGGGATTCTTATAGGTGTTTCGTCCGTTACTGAGTTATCCCGTGTTTCACAGTGTCAATGTAGCCTAAGTAGTCATCAGCAAGACGTACTGAACGTACCGACATGCCTGAGTAGCGGGCGTGTAACAACTTCTTCTGTTCTTCACCGAGGTTGTCCTACTCCATGTTCAAACTAAATGGATCGAGGTAAAGGTAGATCTTCAGTCTTCGGTGTGATAAATTCTCGTAGTGGTCCCAACACCACCTTGTCTTCTCCCACCTGATGGACCTGACAGTCACGCTCCAGTTGACCATCTACTACCATTAACAAATCAGCATACCGCTTGCAACAGTGTTCAATTTGTCATTAGAGGAGGGAATAGTTCCGTTAGAATGGAAAGAAGCAAACATTATACCATTATTTAAAAAAGGTTCGAGAAACAAGTCAGAGAACTATAGACCAGTGAGTTTAACATCGGTGATTTGCAAACTATTAGAAAGACTAATTAAAGATCACCTGGTTGATTTTCTTGTTAAAAATAAATTGATAAACCCATCTCAACATGGGTTTTTTAAAGCGAGGTCATGCTTAACAAATATGTTATGTTTTTTGGAAGATGTCACAAAGTGGCTAGATGAGGGATCACCAGTAGATATAATCTACTTAGATTTAAAAAAAGCCTTTGACCAAGTGCCACACCAAAGACTACTACTTAAACTAAAGGCCCATGGCATAGGAAATGGAATGATCAACTGGATAGAAAAATGGCTTATTGATAGAAGACAAAGAGTAGTAGTTGATGGGGAGGTTTCAAACTGGAAAGCGGTTTTGAGGGAGTACCGCAGGGATCAGTACTGGGTCCTATTTTATTCTTAATATATATCAATGATTTGGATGATGACATAACAAGCAAGGTGTTGAAGTTTGCGGACGACACAAAAGTGTTTAGGAAAATTAAAAGTGATGCAGATAGACAGCATTTACAAGATGATCTTAATAAGTTGATAGAATGATCTGAGAAGTGGCAAATGCTGTTTAATTTTGGAAAGTGTAAGTGCCTTCACACAGGACATGGGAATGAAGATGCACAATATACAATGGGTGATACTGTACTAAATACTACCTTAAAGGAAAAGGACTTAGGGTTAACTATTAGTGCTGACATGAAGGTATCAGAGCAGTGTGGAATTGCAGCAGCGAAGGGAAACCAAATTCTTGGATTACTTAGGCGAAATATAGTGTACAAAGAAAAAGAACTAATAATACCGCTGTATAAAACAATAGTTAGGCCTCACTTAGAATATTGTATACAAGCATGGAGGCCATATCGCAAGAAGGATATTGATATGCTAGAAAGAGTACAAAGGAGAGCAACCAAAATGATACAAAAACTCAGGAATATTAGTTATGAAATGCGTCTAAAAGAATGTGGTTTAACAACACTAGAAACCAGAAGATTGAGAGGAGATCAGATTGAGATGTTTAAAATATTGAATGGATATGAAAATATTGACAGAAATATTTTATTTTTTTCACAGTCAAGGAAGAGAGAAGGACTAGAGGACATGGAGTTACATTAGCAAAGAAGCAATGTAGACTAGATATTAGAAAATTTTAATTTTCACAAAGAACAGTAAACGAATGGAACAGATTATCGGCTGATTGTGTAGGTGCTAGTAGTGTTAATATATTTAAAAATAAAATATACCTAAGAAGGGCGGGGTATACTTAGATAGATAGGTTGGACTCTCGATAAGCCAAATGGCTTCCTAGTCCACCTATAATCTAGAGTTGAATCTCTAGGTGGCAATCTTGTTAAATCTTGTTAAATCTTGTTAAATTACTTTGGTCATTAATCGAAGTCGCATTCATGGGTTTTGCCAAATGTTCTGTTTGATTTCATTGGTAACACACATAACAACTCTTCCCTTCTCGAGAACGGTCAAGCTATCGTGCACCTTGATCCCTTGAGGTAGATGTATTCCACCTCCAACTTGCTCCACCAACACCTCGACTGACATTTTCTTATTGCCAGTACACTGTCCGTGCTGGTAGACGTTTTAACACCTTATGACTAAATGATTTATGTCTGTAATTAGATGTGTTATTTATTATAACCGAATTTATGACTTCATAAATAGCCCAACTCTACACCTTTATGTATTTGTCCTTTGCAAGATAGATTGCTGAGCATGTATATGGGATTATCTTCCCAATGGTAATACGACCAATTCTGTACTGATACTCCAGAGATTGGTACCTGTTACCTGTAGGACATATATCATGAAATAATAACTTGCATTAGTAAAACTAATTGTGTGAACTAATATTACTAGTCACAAGTATTGCAGTGGTTATATTTTATCAGGGTGGGAGGAATCCAGAGTGGATTAAGTGTTCAGTGCATTTCTTTGACATGTATTTATATACGTTCAAAATTAGATTCATACCATGCACTATTTCGGGATGGGTCACATTCCGGAACAGATGTTTGTGTGGTTGATTGGTTTTCAAATATATATGTGCCCTAGATTCCTGTTGCAAAAATTCATAATAAATTATCATTCCTTCGTAGAGTTTGTAATAAATCAATCACTGCATTACTTGATTACTAAGTTTCAGCATCAAATCCCTATTATCATCCACTAATTAAGTTTCTTTCTCTGAATTAGGATTCTAGTAAAGCAAAGTGAGGTGTGTTCGACACTTATTATAATCATAATGTTGCTAGAATGTCAATTGCAGTTCAGTTAGCCAAATTTGTGTAAACCAATTTACAATGTTATTGTTGTATGCACGAAATATTCCATCAATGTATACTGCTGATCATACCGATAGAAATTGCAACTTATTTAGCAAACATAGTGATAATAATTATCTACCCTAGCTAATCAAGCGACAGACAGCCTCGTTTTAAATTAAGCCAAGATGACCATCTCATAGGGCGCCGTAGCCGAGTGGTTAGAGAGCGTCACTCTCGACTAGAGGGAGCGGGGTTCGAATCCCGGTTCCGGCAAATCAGTGGTTCGGTACTGATACAGCCACCGTGTCGAAACTTGGGCAATTTCGTTCACCCTATATCGCCTGCCCCTTCCAGCCCGCATTGGCCAGCGTGGAAGGGTAGGCCAACAACACCAGCATGCAAAGAAAGCACTACAAAACCATGGCCCCAGTCCCCAGCGGCACCGAAAGAGTCCACGACCAGGATGTAGCTCTGGTCAACTAGGACTACGTGCAGGGGGTGCTAAGAATCTCTGGGTCAAAAAGAGCCGCCGAAAGAGGGTAAGTAGACTAAAGATAGCGACCTACAACGTCAGAACTCTACTAAGAGATGAACACATACAAGAACTCGAAGAAGAACTTAGGAAGCCAGGTTGATATGGGATGTAATAGGGATCTCCGAAGTGGGAAGACCAGAGGAATGTTTCACTACCTTACAAAGCGGCCACCTATTATACAACAAGGCAAACAACGGTCAAGCAGGAGTCGGCTTTCTCATAAACAGGAAATGGAAAGACCACACAGTGAGGGTAAACAGCATCAGCCCCAGAGTAGCAGAATGTGTTCTGTTCATAACAAAGCGCTACAAACTAAGATAGTGCAAGTATAAGCACTAACAGCATCATACTCCGACGAAGACATCAATGACTTATACAACGACGTCGATGAGACTTCAGGGAAACCAAACCACTATACTGTAGTGCTCAAATAGGGAAAAAGAACAAACCTTATGGAAAGGGCAACGGGCAAATTTCGGCTCGGATTGAGAAACGAAAGAGGCGACACCTTGGTAGAATGGGCAACATCAAGAAAGTACAAACTCATGAATACCATGTTCCAGGGAGGAGATGGGCTTGGAAAATCCCAAATGGTGTAACGAAGACCGAAATTGACTACATCCTAACAAACAGGCCAGACATCATCACAGACGTAACAGTCATCAACCAAGTCAACATTGGAAGTGATCACAGACTGGTTATGAGCAACATCAAACTGGACGTAGAGGTGGGAAGTAAAAATGGATGACCAAGGGGCCACCAAGAGTAGATGCCCCACGAATAGGATAAAAGAAGATCGAATTCCAGCTTGAACTGAAATCGAATCGAGACACTACAAGAAGTATACGACATCGACATCATGAGCAAGACCGTCACAGACATGATCCAACAAAGCGCGTCAAGGGTTGTTAAGCCAATTAACAAGCCACACAAATCGAGGATATCATAACCAACACGATCCCTGATGACGAAACGACGAGAAATGGTTGGAAAGGCGACAAGAAACAACGAATAAAGTACGCAGAAATATGCAAGACCATCAAAAAGAAAGCAAGAGAGGACATCAGGAAATACAACCAAGATGTCATACGAGAAACGATCATAGCATCAAAGAGCCTGAAGAAAGTACGAAAAACGCAGATGATAGGCCAAGACAGACTGATCACACTCCTGGACAAGCAGGGTAGAGAAATCCGTGATCAAGATACCATCATAGAGGAATAGAGGAATTCTAAATCGAGCTATACGACAGTGAACAGAATACCATAATCTACACAGACCCAAAAGAGGTACCAGAGATAAGATCATGAGAGGTGGAAGCAGCACTACGAGATATGAAGAATGGGAAAGCAACAGGCATCGACCATTGAAAGCAGGAGAAGATACCATCTTGCTAAGCTGTACACTAAATTCTTACCAGAAAGACGAATTCCCACAGCGTGGAAGAACGCTAAGATGATGATAATCTTCAAGAATTACAGACCGATATGAACTACTGTCAAGCATCTATAAAATACTCACGAAAGTACTAACGAAAAGGCTAGAGAAGATACTCGACGAAAAGGAGCCACGAGAGCTGAATTCAGAAGCGGATACTCAAAGACAAACCACATCCACGTCGTAAACCAACTGAAGGAGAAATGCGGAGAATATAATATCCCACTCTGCATCGCATTTGTCGACTACGAGAAAGCCCTCGACTCAGTGCAAAGACCTCGGTGACAGTCCACCTACATAAAGAAAGCAACAAGATCAACATCAGGAGAGGTGTACGACAAGATACCATATCGCCCAAGCTGTTCACGGCAGCACTCGAAAGCATATTTCGACGACTGACTTGGGAAACCAGACGCTTGAAGATAGACGGCGAATATCTTAGTCATATTCGCTTCGCCGACGACATACTCACATGAGCTACAACAAATGCTGCATGAATTAGCTGATGAAAGTGACAATCAGGGTCTGAAGATGAACAAGTCGAAGACAAAGGTGATGATAGAAACCGACACACCAATATATGCCGACAACACTCAGATCGAGAACGTTAAAAGCTATATCTACCTAGGATAGGGATACAGCACCAGAGACAAAAACCAAGACAAGGAGATTCAAAGAAGAATCACGCCCGGATAGACAGCATTCGCCAAACACCGCGACATCTTCAAGGGTAACATTGGAACATGCTTGAAGAGACAAATCTACAACTCATGCGTACTTTCAGCAATGACATACGGCGCGGAAACATGGACACTCGCCACCCATGCAAAGAACAAGCTAGCAGCCGCAAAAACAAAGATGGAAAGGAGTATGTTAAACATCACATGCCGGGACAGAAAAATAATCGTCTGGGTAAGAGAAAACACCAAGGTCACAGACAAGTCAGAAGACGGAAGTGGACCTGCGTCAGCAGGATACAAGATAACCGATGGACACTGCGTATCACCACCTGGAAACCATACGAAAGGAAAAGACCTAGAGGAAGACCAGCGAGACGTTGGAGAGACGAACTAGTCGACTACTGGAAGGTTACCAGGAGCATGTTGAGGACTTCGCCCAACCCCGGGACATTAAGGTTAAAATTGTGGTTAAAAATGCTAAATCAAACATTTCGCGTTAATTACAATTAATGTATACACCACCTACATGAAAAACATTTGTTCTAACCGCATTTCTGCCCATATGACTCCACCAGGAGTGTTGACCAATATTCCAACAAGACAAGATTTCGTTCTCACCGCTTTTCATTTCTGTATAGCATACCTTGGTAGGTTAGGTAGGCCATCTTTGACAACAAACTAGTGACTAAGCTATGTCTGAAATTTAGCAACATGCACCAATATTCGCGTGGCCACCAGATTCAGGCTATTTGTCAATAAATAGACACGCCATACCTGCGCAATCTGCAGATGGTTGCTGCTTGAGATCTCTGTAGATTGCACAGGTCCAGCTAATGCTCCAATCATTTATCAGTTCTGTATTAATTTTGTGATCTTACTTTTGACACATACCTCAAAACAAACCAACACTGCTCTGAAGACTCATTAATGACGTCACCACATTCATATGAGGTATGTCTTCTTGCAAAATTAAATGTCTCCTCCTTGTTGTTTGAAACCCGAGCCCATGCTTGTCGTTTGTCCCACCGAGAAAAGCGTTAAGCGGAGCTTCGATCTTGGAAAATCCAGGCACCATGCATCTATAAAACCCAGCAAGTCCCAAGAAACTCCTCAGCACTTTCTCGGAGGTTGGTGTCGGCCAACTGTCTATGGCCTCAGTCTTCTGAGGTCACATGATAAGCCTTCTTCTGAAACTACGTGTGTTCTAGGTAGTTTATCTTCTGCTTGAAGAAATTACATTTCGATGGTTTGAGTTTGAAACTTTGCTCTTCAAATAAAATGTCCAGATTGGTTACCATATCTTCTATACTCTCTGAATACAACAAAATGTTGTCAAGGTATATCAGTAGATTCTGGTAATTCAAATCGCCTAACAAGATTTCCAAGTGACGTTGATACGTGGCAGGACCATTGCAAAGACCAAATGGCATTCTTGTGAACTGGAAGAGTCCCTCAGTGCCTACACGAAAGGCAGTCTTCTGTATGTCATTTTCTTCCATGGCACATTGCATGTATTGTTGGGCGGCATCCAAGGTGCAGATATATCTTGCCAGGGAGTATGCGTCTTTCGGCGATCGTAGGTTTAACGGACGGTATACGTAGTCGAAGTCGTCATCACTGACAATGAATGCATCGACATGCCTGCGTAGCATGGCGTGTGACAACTTCTTCTGTTCTTCACCAAGGTTGTCCTCGTCTTTGTCCAAACTGAATGGAGGTTCATGTAGATCTTCAAGTCTTTGGTGTGATGTCTTCTCGTAGTGGTCCCAACACTACCTTGAATTGTCTTCTCCCAGTTGGCCGTCTCCTACCAGTACTTGGTCATTAGTCCAAGTCGCGTTCGTGGGTTTAGCCAAATGTCCTACTGTTTGGTTTCATTGGTAACACACATAACAACTCTTCCCTTCTCGAGAACGGTCAAGGTATTATGCACCTTAAATTGATCCCTTGAGGTAGAAGTATTTCACCTCCAACTTGCTCCACCAACACCTTGCCTGATATTTTCTTAATAATTCACTACACACACACTTAATTTTTAAATAAATGTATTTAATTTTATATGTAAAACACCACAAAACAAATTAAGTAGATGATCAAAATAAAAAAAATAAAAAAATAAAACATGTCAAAGTCCATTTACAATCACCATTCAACTGCGATATTGATAAACAGTTGTAAACAGGTACACCCAGTGCCATGCCAGTGGCCTCACCTATGCAGTATATCGCGGGATGAATCACTCTTGAATGCGATTGTAAATATTTACACATGTAAATATTTACGCTGTTGTAAATGTAATAATAACCGAGGGGCAGGTGGCAGCACTTGTCTATGCTAACAGAACGCACCAAGTAACCAGTCCAGGGCAGAAGTATGCATCAGCCATTACTATGGACACCCATAAATCAAAGTGGAACACGCAACTGGTAAACAGGAATACAATGAAATAGTAAGCGGCTCCGCGAAAGCAGTCGCCATGAGACGAACGGTGCTACCATCTGACGGGTCTTGTAGACAAGACGGCAGCGACGTAAACAAGACTAAACACGCGCTGTCGTCACGGTCACCGACCAGTCGGCCCCACCTACATCGTCATTCGGGCGTAACGGCCAAAAGTCAGTGTCGGTGATGCCCCGTAGGTAGGGATTCCACAAGTAATAGGGCAAGTAAGACGCACAGGGTGTGTCGACTGCGGGAATCGTCACAACGGAGAAAGCGGACGAGCGAAAGCCGCACCCAGTGAGTGGCGTTAGCATTCGAGCCGTACAGTTCCACGGTCTAACCACGGATCCGTCTAGTCGCGAATCGTCGATCACCCCTGTGGACGATCGTATACCTGACAGCATGGCGACCGTTATTTCAGTCGGCGGCGTCAGGGACGAGTTGCAGCCGCCGAATGACGAAAGGACGAACGGAAACGGCCGCCATCCGAGGAAGGGGTCGACTCTGTTGGAGGAGACGGCGGGAGACGCCATGGAAATGGCGACGGTCCTTAACGAGCCGGGCATGAAACGAGCTGAGAGCTCCGAAATACTACATCTAACGCTGCACCAGGTGAGTCGTTTTGTTGTAAATGTTGCATCCACTCCAGGTGTGTTTGTGTGATTGACATGGAATGAATACACTGAGACGCCCAATAGCAATAGGCCTACACATCGATACACAATCACAATACAGATCTACTATACACGTATTAAATTTGTGTTAAATTTAAATAATATGATAAACTTGTAAGATATTTCTTTTCTTTTATTATTACATGATAGCTATGTATTGATATAACTATGATATAGCATATTTGACTAAAAATAAAATATCTTAACTTTCAATTATTCTTAACCGTTTAAAAAAATTAATTGAGCTGTGAATTGACCTTCGCCTAATAACAGGATTGGTTTGTATACATGTAAGCATGTGCCATTGTGTGACTATTGCCGCTAATGTGCCGGTTGCATAATTATATGCATTGAGAAGACTACAGAAAGGTTGATCATTTCTAGGGATAGCAATCTGAATGGGATACGTCGTAAAGAAGCCAATAGTGGCTGTTATATACAACGGGGGTGTGTGCGCATGTTATTGAGTGTTTGAGCCGCAGGTCAGGCGACTGAAATCAGAAAAAAGCAATTACCTGACATTCTCTAGTTAGCCAATGGCAGTAAACAAATGTCATGCTAGTGTGCATGCATGCATGTTCTATCAGACCTTCCAGCATTTTATTATATTATAAAGAAGCAGAAGATCTTCCTCATTCTACAAAATAATTCTGAAGATTTAAAAGACCAACATCTTCTAGTCTTCTAGAACTTTACCTAAATGATTGTAGGTCTAAGTATTGGAATCTAGGTGCTCTTGTGCGATGAAATCCTTGATTAACTTGTATTCAGGCCATTGTCCAGTTTGTTGTAAGTACATTAGTCAGGCACATTAGCTCAGTCTGAATTAGACTTAATTGCAATTAGATAACTGGCATTTTTAGCATGGAAGTCTGAGAGGTCGTTTTTTTTTATTTGTCCAAACAGGAATTTGATCGATTTCCGACAGTAGTCTTATGAATTTGGGAGACTTAATATGCATTTATTAGTATGCGTATTGGAAAATTTGGAAGGTCTGGTAGTATATCAAGTATAACATCAGGTCTTTTCTGTAAGTTGTGCACACAATCAAACACATCTCAAAACACGCACCTAATTGTATACATAATTACACATATGACAACACTGTAATTGTGAGAAAAAATATATTGAGAAGGGTTGTTTTATTCAAGTTAAATTAGATACTCTCAAAAGTGTTCAACAGATAGTAACATATGCATGGTCACACGATCAAGGAATGATAACATTAGTGAAATGTATGCGTGACCTACCAATGTCAATATTTAACTTTGTGTGAGCTGAAAGGATCTATTGTTGTCTCGATATCAACTTGTTGACATTTGGCCAACGTGTTTCATTCATACAATGTTCCCTACATTCATAGGCATCCAAAACAATGCAGCAGAGAAATTGAAATTATTTTTAAATTATCTCTTAAAAGGTTGATCCTTCTATTTGTATGTTTGCTTTGGTTGATAACCTTTGTAGGTTGATTTTGGTTGTAGGTTGACTTTGTTGATAAGAATGTGTGCATAAGTGATTGTTAAAAGCTGCATTTAAAACAACCTTTTCTTAACCGATTATAACCATGCAAGGTAAATCCATTCACCACAACCGTTTTGATAACCAGTAAGATGAAAGTATGCTATAATCAAAGTAGTAACTGAGTAAACTGACCACTCACACCAGCATTTAAATTCTAGAATAACCATTTTCATTACTACTTATTATCATAAGTTTTGTTATTATTTTATTAGCAGTAGCATTAAGAACTTTAAAAAAATCTTACAGTATTTCTTTATCATGAATATCATTAACAAACCACCATGCTAAGTAAAAACTTCTTTGTCTGTCAGAGAAGAACATCAACAACAATGCACTTAATCGTATCTTTAGTATTGCATGGAATGACAAACAAGCCTTTTTTAGCACATGGTTATGGAACCCATTTCACTGTATGAAATATTTAATGTGGGGAAATATGTAAACAATTCAGAATCATAAAATGCATTATATTTAATTTATTTACAATCAGTTTGCACAAACATGTTGGTTCAATGGGAACTTAATGTCATGTGTGATCTTGATGACTGTTAACCAGACATTCTTGATCTATCTATAATTTTATACCAAAAGATATATACTAATATAACTTGTAACAGTTGTATATGGGGCTAGTCTAAGATGGATACAAAGGTACTGTTTCTCAACAATATGGTGTTTAACAGTCCATAAATAAACCATAGGAAATACCATTTACCATGTGTACATTTGAACAGACATAAACAAACGGAGGTCACACTGACCCAGAACATGACGATCTGAAATGTTGGTGACAACAATCCTCACACAGTGTACACAAAATGAATGAACGAACAAATGAATGCACACATTGAATGAATGAATGGGGGATCGGGGATCTTAGGTCCACATATCATCCAGTTGTCTTTATTGGCCCTGGCATGACAAGACTCTGGTGTTTAATGTCTCTTAAAATTTAGACATTTTTTAACTTCTTTCCCACCAGTAGTGGAATATGTAGTTGCAGTATGCGGCCCCATCCAGTTAATTATGTGGAACTTCTTTGGCACCAGGGCTTTATGCAGGATAAAATTATTGCCGGTCACACATGTTCTGGTGTACACACGGATGTTAACTGTTAAGCCAGTTTACAAACTTTTAAATGTGTCTGATGACCTTAAATGGACTACAAACACACATGTGACACCATTTTCACTCACTTTCAATGCATAACTAACAATATCTATGGTTTTGGAAGACCTATTTTTGCGCCTTCATTTTTTACACGTCCACCACCCATCCACCATATTTCTACCCGTCCAGATTCGTTTTTACACGTCCAAATGACGGGTGGACGGGTCTTTACATAAAGCTATGTTGGTCACGTTACAATGCTTCATAACATTTATGAATGGCAGTATGATGTTGCTGGCAGTGTGCGGGGGGTGGCACTCATCATAGGAGTATGTTGTTGTTTGCAGTCTATAAGGGATGTAGCCATTTACAAGATATGTTGTTGTTGCAGTGTGCAAGGGGTGTTGTTTGCATGGGGTGTATGATGTTGTTGTGATATGTGTGGGATGTTGTGTAGTATGCAAAGGAAGTTGTTGCAGTGAGCATGGGATGTTGTTACATGTGTGAATGATGATGTTGCATTATGTGAGTTATATTGTTGTTGCAGTCACTGGTATATTGTGTACAAGTGGCATTGTTGTTGCAGGGTATGCATGATTGGTGTTGCGGTGTGTGAGTGATATTGTTACAATGTGTGAATGGTATTGTTGTTGCTGTGTGCAAGTTATGTTGTTACCTGGTTCTTATACGGTGTGTGAGTGATGGTGTTATTGCAGTATGTGAGTGATGTTGTTACACTGCGAGTGATGTTGTTGTAGTGTGCAAGTGATGTTGTTGTAGTGTGCGAGTGATGTTGTAGCAGTGTGTGAGTGATAATGTTGTTGCAGCATTTGAGTGATGTTTTGTGTGCAAGTTATATTGTTGCACTAACAGCACTATGCAAAAGATGTTATTGCAGTGTGTGAGTGATGTTGATGCAGTGTGTGAGTGACGTTGGTGCAGTGTGTGAGTGACATTGGTGCAGTGTGTGAGTGACATTGATGCAGTGTGTGAGTGACATTGGTGCAGTGTGTGAGTGATGTTGATGCACTGTGTGAATGATGTTGATGCAGTGTGTGAGTGATGTTGATGCAGTGTGAGTGACATTGATGCAGTGTTGTGAGTGATGCTGTGTGTGAGTGATGTTGATGCTGTGTGTGAGTGATGTTGATGCAGTGTGTGAGTGATGTTGATGCAGTGTGTGAGTGATGTTGATGCTGTGTGAGTGATGTTGATGCAGTGTGTGAGTGATGTTGATGCAGTGTGTGAGTGATGTTGATGCAGTGTGTGAGTGATGTTGATGCAGTGTGTGAGTGATGTTGATGCTGTGTGTGAGTGATGTTGATGAGTGTGTGAGTGCCATTGATGCAGTGTGTGAGTGATGTTGATGCAGTGTGTGAGTGATGTTGATGCTGTGTGTGAGTGACATTGAAGCAGTGTGTGAGTGATGTTGCAGTGTGTGAATGATGTTGATGAGTGTGTGAGTGATGTTGATGCAGTGTGTGTGTGACGTTGGAAGTAGTGTGTGAGTGATGTTGATGCAGTGTGTGAGTGATGTTGATGCAGTGTGTGAGTGATGTTGATGCAGTGTGTGAGTGATGTTGATGCAGTGTGTGAGTGGCGTTGATGCAGTGTGTGAGTGTTGTTGTTGCAGAATGTGACAGTGAGTTATGTTGTTGTAGTGTGCCCGAGATGGCAATGCAGACACGATGCGGAAGCTGCTAGATATGACGGTGAACTTGAAGAAGAAAGTGAACCAACATGATGAGGAGGGGCTGAGTGCGCTGCACTACGCCGCCCGATACAACCACTACCCCATCGTTGTGATGCTCATTACATCTGGTGCCAGTAGGTGCAACACACACATGCACAGATCAGACACAGACATGCACACAGACATAGACACAGACACACACACACAGACATAGACACACAGACGCACACACACACCCAGACACGCACACACAGACACACACATACACCCAGACACACATATACAAACACACACACATAAACACACACACGCACGCACATTGAGATGCCACAGAAGCAGACTGCAGACACGAATGCGGGAAGATGCTAGATGAAGAAGAACATTGCAGAGACAGAAGAGTGAAGGACAACAACAGATGAGACAGAGGCTGAGACACACACTACAGCCACACACATACAACACACCCATCTGAGTGTCATTACACACACACACACACACACACACACACACACACACACACACACACACACATAACACACACACACACACACACACATAACACACACACACATACAAAAAACACACACACACACACACACATATACACACACACACATACATACAAACATACATACATACATACATACATAAATACATATATAGTTTTATATACACACACACACATAAACACACGCACAGACACACACACACACACATTGAGCCCACAAAAAGTTGCTGGACTTAATTTTGGGGAAGATGCTTTTATTTATATGAAGAAAAAACATTGCTAGGGGTTCCAATGAGTGAGCTGTGTGTGTTTTTCAAAATTAGATGAGTACAAGAGGTGAGAACATATATATTTGTTGTGGTGCCAATCATTTATTAGTGCAAAATCTGTTCTTATCAGAAGAAACAAGCAGCAGCCCTCTAGCAAACTTTTTGCAAAACTCTTAATTTTATATTATATTAATGCTTAATTAAATTAAGATAGCGACAATAATGAATGAGTATGCAAAATTAAAGACACTGTGGTGTGCTAAATGTTAAAAAAAATCAAAATGCACCCATCACCCCCTCAGCCAAATGCACCTTTTTATTATTAGATTTGTTTACATTTACAAGGCCCATAAAGTGGACAATCACATTTAGCCAGTTGTTTAAAAACCACTGACTGAACTACTCGATGGTGTCCTAACTGACATGTAAATGCGACACGTATTGTTTCAGACGTCGACGATGCAGATGAAGAGGGCGCCACCCCACTTCACTTCGCAGCCCGCTACAAGCGCATGAGACTGAGGGTGGAAGGAGAGGTGGGAGATCTATTATTTCCCTTCACCCCTTATGGGGTGGGGTCATGCCCCTAGATCTGTTCTCCACCTAATTGATCATTTCTTCCTTTATAAGATTTTTTTGTGGAAACTCCATATTTATTTTCTTCACCCTCATCTAGACTTCTTCCATTTATTCCATCTACAGTAGACATCATCTGTTTTGTGTCCATTATCTAACTCTTGTCATGCTTTCTGTTCTGTCATATTCACACAATCCTGTTTCCTACTACATCACTACGATCATCATGAATTGTAATAGAATATCCTGATAATGACTAAACTATTATTCATGTGTTGACATGGGTTTTGTAGGTTGACTCTAGTTGTGAAGACTGTACCGGACTTGGCGTAAATCACCTTTAAATATAGCAGTTGCTTATTTTTGCATGACAAGCTTTGACCATAATCAGTTGCATTGCTTCACAGAATACTTCGTCACAAGTTGTGGCTGTCAAGTTTGTTTGATCTCCAGGTAGAAATACGATGGTTTTGTTGTGACTTGTTTTGCAAGGTTACAAAGAACCATCAGTCCGCTCAGTTTGAGAAATATTGCTCGCTTTGTGGCTATAAAGAATTCAGTGGGGTAGCTTTGTATTGACCAGCGCATGCTTGTAACATATCCCTGCATGAATTCGCTCTTGGCATATATTAGAGGTGCTTACGTAATCAAATTCTTGTTGACGTAAGCACAACTGAGTTAATAGTTAGGATGCTGGGCCCCAGAATCATGCTGTAGTGAGAACCCAGAGTCCCAAGTATCCCATGTTCCCTGGCAAACGTGTCAACCTTAGTATGGCAAACCTACAATCCTTTAATGTACTGGCAAAATGGCATGCTACCAAAACTCAGGAATATTAGTTATGAAATGCGTCTAAAAGAATGTGGTTTAACAACACTAGAAACCAGAAGATTGAGAGGAGATCAGATTGAGGTGTTTAACATTTTGAATGGGTATGAAAATATTGACAGAAATATTTTTTTCACAGTCAAGGAAGAGAGAAGGACTAGAGGACATGGAGCAAAGAAGCAGTGTAGACTGGATATTAGAAAATTTTCATTTTCACAAAGAACAGTAAACGAATGGAACAGATTATCAGCTGATTGTGTAGTTGCTAGTAGTGTTAATATATTTAAAAATAAAATCGACATATACCTAAGACGGGCGGGGTATACTTAGATAGATAGGTTGGACTCTCGATAAGCCAAATGGCTTCCTAGTCCACCTGCCATCTAGAGTTGAATCTCTAGGTGGCAATCTTGTTAAATCTTGTTAAAAACCCAGAAAGCCATAGTATCGGGAACATAGACTGTTTAGTTCTGGGAATGTAGAATTCCTAGTATTAGGAGCCCAGCAGTTGTGAGCATAGAGCTATTGGCACTTAGAATACAAAAAAGCATAGAAAAACCCCACAACTGCTTGCTAAGAATCCCTAGAACCAATACCCTAGAACCCTAGTAATATGAACCTAGAAAAAGCAGTTCTGGGAGCCCAGAATTTCTAGTTCAGTACTAGGTAACATGACAAATTGTTAAGATTAAGATTGTGTATGTAAGAGTGCAAATTCCTTAGCAGTAGGAGCCAAGAATGTTGACATCAGGTGCTCAGCTTCCAAGGAATGAATAATTCTTAGCTTATGTGACTCTTGGTCTGTACTGGCACGGAAAGTTTTTGTTTGTTGAATGTCTTCCTAACCTTGCTTATCCACCTCAGGTCTTTGGTGTATCGCCCATATATTGTCAGCTTGAATGCTGCTTATACATTTTGAGTTTTACCAACACTTTCGTCTCAATGTACCTCTGAGCTAGCTTTCCACAGACTTTAGGCATGCAAATTAGCTCATAATTGTAATTATTAAATTCAGAATGTGAAACTATTGCCTTTATATACTCATACTAGCTGTAGTTATCATCACAAGCTAGTGGTCGTTGTGGTGCGCTTTCAGTACTTCTGGCTGGTCATCTCTGCAAACCATGGGAGTGAGCGGAGTCAATCTATAAAATTATAGCAGTTGACTTCACCAGTAGCTACTGCATCAGCCGTGAGAACAGTGCATATATCCCCTCCAGTCCCATTATAATGACCCGTTCGCATCCTAAACATGGCATATAACACGAGCAGCATGTGGCTGAAATCACACAAAAAATTACATCATATGATCGGAGGCCGATCACACCACATCTTGTGAGTGATTTCATTGGCTGAGCTTAAAAGCTGAGTTTTGTAAATGAATATGCCATGGGTACTGTAGGCTGGTGAGAGTATGGCTGTAGGTAGCACTCAGGAAAGGGTTGGTAAATTATGGAACCAACATGTTCTTGCAAATTTAGTTCAAGGTAGAGCGACAGTATTCCTTGTAATCATGAACTTACGACGAAACTTGGATGCAGTTTGAAATGTCTGTTGTGATTTCTAGGAGAGTGAAGACGTTGGCAATTTACCCGTGGTGGAGTACGAGTCTACTGTTGACAACAGTGTCATCCTCTGCTTAGTGAACCGGGGTGCCAACGTCAATGTACCTGACATCTACGGCAGTACGCCCCTCCACTTCGCAGCCATGAGGGGCAATGAGATTGCGTGCAAGGAACTGATGGAGTGTAAGGGGGTTAATGTTGAGGTGAGTCACTCACATTGTTAACCCGGCACATGACCACTGCAAATGTTCTGTAGCGAATGTTTCTATACAAACCCTATAACTTTGCTAATATTTGACAAAAAGATATGATTGATAATTTTAATGCTAAATTAATGTTTTGTTGTAATAAAATAAGTTAGACAAATGTAGCCTTGTGTGTTTAGCTGCCAAATAAAACAAAAATAAAATATCCAAATTGCATACAAACCTTGAATGTCACAAAGAAACTTGCACTGTAGACTCACGTTTGAAAGTGAATCGGCATTTTAGAGTAAACCGAAGTAACACACTCTGACAACTCAACTCGTCTTACCCACAATGCATTGCAGGCGGAAGATAAGCAACAGATGCGACCATTGCATCTTGCTGCATCCCACAATGAGGCTGAGATCGTGAGCATGCTCATTGAGGCCGGAGCGGAGCTACGATGTTTTGACGAGGAGAACGGAACGCCCTTGCACTACGCCTGCATGGAGGGAAACGTCAAGATTGTGAATTTGCTGTTTTGACGCAGCCGAGAGGCAGGGCTGGGTCGCTGTGCAACAGGCAAGTGGCGCCAGCTAGTGGCAGACATTCATAACGTAATAAATGTAGGTTTAAATATCGGGTGGTTTGTTCTTCGTCAGTTTTCATAAATGGTAATTGATATGTCAATAATGTGACCTGTTGCCTAGCAATATGACCAGTTTGTTGTATACTTTGTTAAAATAAATGTAATATATATATATATATATATATATATATATATATATATATATATATATATATATATATATATGACAAGTGGTGCTTTTTAACCAAGTCTGAATACATATTTTTCTTCTTATTATTTCCTATATGTGTCTATGTTAAGCGCTATGAATGTTCTTGATATACACAATTTCTTTTAACATTATTATTATTTTAACACCACTGGACAAAGTTGTTCTTTGGATTTCAGATTTTTAAAGTAAATGTCATTATTGTCATTAGATGGTGACGGATGAGGACAGTGAGAAGAATGCGGCACTTCATATGGCAGTCGAGAACCGCAGCTTTGATGTCACACGCATACTCATTGACAAAGGTATACACAAGTGTCATTGCCACATGTCAGTCTACAACCTGTCCTAATAACTGTGTGTTCCAACACCCTAAAAATCACCCAAAAACATAAGAGCACATGATGACTGTATGTTTTTGGGGTATGTCTTTTGGGATAACTGGCAATTTTATTCCTTTTTGCCATTCAGTTTAGTTTACTGTTATCGTAGCTTGTTGCATATTCTTGCATGAAGATGAAACTTATTGGTGTGTGCGTGCGTGCGTGTGTGTGTATAATATGTATAATGTGTGCGAGTGTGTATAATGTGAGTGTGTGTGTGTGTGCGCGCGCGTGTGTGTGTGTATAATATGTATAATGTGTGCGAGTGTGTATAATGTGAGTGTGTGTGTGTGTGTGTGTCCACATATATGTATGTTTATGCAGGCAGGTGTGTTTTTGCAAGATACAAAACATTAAATCTGAAATGGAAAATTTTAAACATCTTCATAGAAACATGTGTGCACTAATGAACAAGCCATTGTTCAAGATCATAGCTGTTCAGTTTACCTTCAAAGGTTTCCAGTACCACATACCTACGTGGTCCTAATATTAACACAATTACATGAATCATGCATGGTGCATGATGATCATTTGTAATGTGCCACTGTCTAAGTCAGGCCAGGGCTGTTCTGCCTATCAATTTTAACGGTATTCAGACTAATGAACTAGTGAATACAATATGACAACACAAGCAACAATTTATTGTTGACAGAAACAGCAATGTTGCAAATTACAATAAACACAGCTGCTGGGAACTACTCAGAACCATTGCCGATCATCTGTAGGAGCTGTTTAGTTGAGGTTGTGCTTTAGCATTTTAAGTTACAACTGGCAGTTAAAAATAAAATTACACATTTCAACCCCTTTTTTTCAAACACCAAACCCCAAAACCAACCAAATCAACACATCAACACATCAACACATCAACACATCAACACATCAACACATCAACACATCAACACATCAACACATCAACACATCAACACATCAACACAAAAGGGTTAAATTGTATCAGAGTTGATAAACAATTCTAGTTGTCATTAGATTGATTGATATGCCAGGGAGCTATAGTGGATAGGCAAGGTTGGAACAGGTACATCTTTAAATGACGGCAGAATTTAGCAATATTTTCAACTGACAACACTAGAAGGAAAGCTTATTCCAAAGAATACGTGCACCCCCCAGCAACAAGCCCTAGTCCCAATATTAGTATTGACTTTAAAGGAACAAAATGTAATTCGGAACCTAGTTGATTGAAGCTGAACATATGCCACCTTAGGATTACAGCCCTGGTGGCGTATACTGGCATTGACGGTTTTCAGTGCACTGTTAAAGAGTGAAATCAATTGAAAGAGTAAAATCTGGCTGATACCCTCATAAATTAAATGACCCCCATCCATTGATGACATCAAATGCACAGACACACACACAAACCAAAATGATACAAAACTCAGGAATATTAGTTATGAAATGCGTCTAAAGGAATGTGGATTAACAACACTAGAAACCAGGAGACTGAGAGGAGATCAGATAGAAGTATTTAAAATATTGAATGGGTATGAAAATATTGACAGAAATATTTTTTTCTCGGTTAAGGAAGAGAGAAGGACTAGAGGACATGGAATTACATTAGCAAAGAAGCAGTGTAGACTAGATATTAGAAAAGTCTCATTTTCACAAAGAACAGTAAATGAATGGAACAGATTATCGGTTTAAAAATAAAATTGACATATACCTAAGAAGGGCGGAGTACATTTAGATAGATAGGTTGGACTCTGGATAAGCCAAAGGGCTTCCTAGTCCACCTGCCATCTAGAGTTGAATCTCTAGGTGGCAAAACTTGTTAAAAATTATTGTTTCATTTGCATGATTACTTGTTCGTCTGCATGAGTGTTTACCAGATTGCATTATTGTTTGGCAATCTTGTTAAATCTTGTTAAATGTTACTTGCAGGAGCTGCAGTCAATGTGACGACAGCCAACTACAGTACTCCCCTCCACCTGGCGGCAGTCGCTGGAGACGTTGAAATTCTTCAACTTCTCATCGACAACAACGCGCGTCTTGATGCCTTAGACATCAACCAGATGACGCCACTACATAGGGCCGCCGCTCACAACCAATCAGAAGCTGTCGAATTCTTGCTTAAGAGGTGAGATTTTGTGGTATTAAAAATAAGCTAATAATAGTAATGTGTTGTTAAAGAGTTAATTCGCAACAGATGGATTTATGTGTTGTTCACACAAAATGGTACAAAAAAGCTAAAGCTATTAATGTAACTCCTACAGTAGACCACAGATAAATGTGTATAAACAATTAAGATTATAAAAATAAATTATACTAAGTGTTCAAATAATGTTCATCATGATAAAGCATAAAAAACTGAAATTAGTAATTTCTCGGAGAAACGGAGAGAGCAGAAAAAAATTGCCACAGAGAGAAAGAGAATTGCATGTATCTAAACCCAGCAATATTGCATTATTAAATACCTTTTATAATTTATTATAAAGGCTATATGTGCATACATATATCAGTTGGTATGAATTTACGTACACTAAATAATATCTGGAATGATATAACAATAAACAACAACATAATTGTTTTTACACGCTTGGCTCACATAAATTAAATTACTATGGCATACAAAACATAGAAACCTCAAATCACCCAAACAGAGTTGAGTGACTAAGATTATAAGTCAGAGTACAATTAAACATATAAACACAAAGCTTAACTTTTTTTGAGTTTTCTTGAATTTCTTTGCAGGGGAGCAAATATCAACATACACGACAAGGACAACTTCAGCCCCCTGTTGTTGGCAGCCTGCAACGGACATGCAGAGACAATCGAAACATTGCTCAGCTGTGGAGCAAATGTTAACGATGTCGACAAGAATGACAAGACTGCCCTCTACTGGGCTGCAGAGGAAGATCATTTGGAAGCACTGAAAGTAAGTAGTACTATGTGCAGACAATAGTTGTATCTATGGTATTAATTTGTGTGTGTTTAAAGACAGTTTAGACACAGTTTTGAAGAATACTAAGATAAAAATTTGTCATAATATATTGAAATTAAGAAAAAAAATATTATAAATAACTATGTTGATATATTACTAAATTACATGTTCTTACAAAAGTGACAGTCCACTGTGCAGATCTACAGTTGATTTTAATATGGAAACATGGCTACATGTTTGTGACATTTGGTACTTTTAAGGCCACAGGTATGGTTCCTTGAAAATAACCTAATTTGTCTCGTGACACAGGTTCTGCTCAAGAGGAAGGCGGTCAAGAAACTGGTCAACGTCCCAGATCGTTACGAGAATACGCCACTTCATATTGCTGCCCAAAACGGATTTGTTCCTTGTGTTCAGGTGTGTGCAATCGAGCTGGTCGATAGATGGGTGATGATCGGTAATAAATGTCCGTGTCATTAGTATTATAAAACTTGTTAGTTAGTGTAATGCCAGTGTTCTTGACGATTGTGTTTTAAGATTTTGTTGTATGCACGATATTATAGTACACGTCTATGAAGACCATACTTACTATGATATAGTTGGTAATTCACACAATTTAAATTATTATAAATATGAAACAAGCCCACTATATAATATGTTCAACATATGTTGGGTTCTTGAGAGAATCGGTTATGTGTTAAATCAATTGTTTCATATGACACAATGGACACCTACGATTTACAGGCATTGCTGGATGCTGGCGCTGACCTGGATGCCAAAAATGAAGAAGAACAGACACCACTCCACCTGGCGGCCAAAAATGGCAAAACCAAGTATGCTGTTTGTTTCTGTTATTTCTTGTCTGACGTATGTCGAAAAATATGCACACACACACCACACACACACACACACACACACACACACACACCCCAACACACACACACACCCCACACCACACCACACACACACACACACTGCTCTAATTTTACACAGCTCAAATGTTATTAACATAAAAAAGAATTACAACCAGGCCTCGTTTAGAACACTGTTTGATTAACCTGTTTGACCTTTAACCTAATATAAATACTTGTCATCTGCTGTGGGTTCTCTTACAGAGTGGTCAAGGAGCTGGTCAAGAAGGACTACATGGTGATTAATGATGAGGACGAAGACTCCAATACAGCCCTTCATCTGGCCGCCCTCAACGGCTACAGCAAAACCGCCCTTGCCCTCATAGACGCTAGGGCGAATGTCGAGGCCAGGTACGAGTGTTGTGCCAGTTGCAGTCAAACCTCGGTTTACAGTCACCTTTTTAATACAGCCACCTTGGAGTTAAGGTCAAATAGTCGAAAACTAACAGAAAAGAACATATCGGAAATTAGTTTCACTAATAGGGTCACCTTGCCATTTGGGTCACAATCAACAGTCAACGTTGGCTTTACCTTTATCTTCAAAGACCCCTGTCATGGTGTTATATGCTGCTAAAATGGGGAACGTATGCTTAATAGGGCACTGTACACTTAACCTACTGGTCACGGTACAAATCAGTGCCTACTGAATCGTTTTGCTTGTAACACAATATGGCATGATACCAAGTAATTTTAATGTTAACATTTTCGTAACAGGAACTGCACCCTATGGACCCCCCTCGACTGTGCTGCGGCCAAGGGGTTTGCAAAGACGGTGAAGGTGCTGCTGGAAGCTGATGCCCCTATCGACCCTCTCGACCGAACTAGGGTAGGTGACATCCCAGTGCAGTGACACAGGTGATGTGTGAAGGCCATGTGACAGCTCAATGTTTCTAAGAATGTCATCAAAGTGTTGTGTCGGACGTTAGGGTGTCATGATCAGGGAGGGAGCCTCGCTTTGAATCCCTCCGATGTCAGTTCAAATTTGGGTAGTTTCATTCACCCCAACTGTGGTGTGTTTCGTACAAGGCATCATCATTGGATGCGGTGGTGGGGAAGCGAAATGTCTCATAGGGTGAATGTGCAACTCGGACTTGCCATGTTTTAACAACCAATAATAAGATGCCATCATCAGCAAATACATGATACTTACTTTATAGTAAATAAAACAGTTATAAACATGAAGAAGTTAAAACAAGTTAGAATGTAACATTCAATGAATGTAAAA
Source organism: Ridgeia piscesae (assembly GCA_025642075.2). NCBI lineage: Eukaryota > Metazoa > Annelida > Polychaeta > Sabellida > Siboglinidae > Ridgeia > Ridgeia piscesae. Next base: position 148,954 of record JAODUO010000584.1, read on the forward strand.
TATATGTATAATAATAATGTATTATGCATGTATGTATATATATATATATATATATATATATATATATATATATATATATATATATATATATGTATGTATATATATATTTTAATATATATATATATATATATATATATATATATATATATATATATATATATATATAAACAAACATAATATAAATAATAATTGATACATAATATATATATATATATATATATATATATATATATATATATATATATAATTATAATAAATAAAATTAGCTGTGAATAATTGATGAAATTCAGAAAATTTATTCAATATTTTAGTCTGTTTTGAAAGATTCCAGTTCCAACATGCCATGTCATTGCAGACGACACCTCTACATCTGGCCTGCAGTCGGGGTCACGTGTCTGTGGTAAACATGCTCATTGAATGGGGCGCAAACGTCGCCCAGAGAGACACAGACAGCATGAACTGTCTCGACCTCGCCATCAACCATGGCCACAAGTAAGTAGGGATTGTTGGTGTGGGTGTTCTCATCTTTCATTGGATGCCCAGAGAGAGGCTGGCTTCAGTACTAGTGCACCATTTCTTTGTCATCCCCTCCCTGTTCTCATACTGCTGTATCCACTACAATCTCTTCCCTCCATCTACAATCTCCACCCTCCATCTACAATCTCCACCCTCCATCTACAATCTCCACCCTCCATCTACAATCTCCACCCTCCATCTACAATCTCCACCCTCCATCTACAATCTCCACCCTCCATCTACAATCTCCACCCTCCATCTACAATCTCCACCTACAATATCCACTCTACACATACAATCTCCACCTACAATCTCAGCTCTCCGTCTATAAACTCCACATACAATCTTTGCTCTCCGTCTACAATCTCCACTTACAATATCCACTCTCCATCTACAGTCTCCACCTGCAATATCCACCATACACATACAATCTCCACCTACAATCTCCGCTCTCCGTCTACAATCTCCACATACAATGTCTGCTCTCCGTCTACAATCTCCACTCTCCGTCTACAATCTCCACTTACAATCTCCGCTCTCCGTATACAATCTCTACTATCCATCTACAATCACCTCCCACTCTCCATCTTTAGGTCTCATTCTCCACTTCTCCCTGAATCTTTGAGATCGAACATGTTTATTTTTCACATCCTCGGGTTAAGACGAAAGCTGGGACCCGAGCTTTCTCGGTTGCTGCACCAACTCTGTGGAATTTGCTTCCTGTCAGTGTCAAGTCGGAAGGTAATATAGTTTCCTTCCGCCGACGTCTAAAAACATATCTCTTTAATGCTGCCTATCCTCCTTAGCTTCCTAGAACCTTCGTCCATCCATCAACGACTCACGCACTGTTCTACGTTTACGCAATTGCTTAACCCCTTGGTTTTGTCGCGCCACTGAGCGTGATTTTTGAGGATATTGGCGCATAAGAAGTTATTATTATTATTAAATCAAGGTGTTTCGTTTACTTGTAAGGACTCATTGAATGTTATAAGTTGACTTTATCAGTACTAGTGAGGAATGATGTCATCACGGGGTAGCTCTTAATTGCTCTCATCTCTGTTAATTGGTATATTCATCTTCCTAATCCAGATGGCTTCCTTTATCTGTCGGGTTCTCCTATTTGCCTCTTTATCAACGATTTTTGCTCCATCCCAGTCTATGATGAAGTTTTCAGTTGCCATGTGGTCTATTAGGGAAGATTTATTGATGTTAGACATTGATCTTGTTTTCCCAGCCCTTGTGTCATTCTTCATGATGTTTATGTCCTTCGTGTGTTCGTCCAATCGTGCTCATAGCAGCCTCCCAATATACTCAGCACCACAGTTCTTGCAGGGTATCTGGTAGAACTGTCCTGAGAAATGTTAGGTGATCTATGAATCTTTCGTTACACAGTCCTTCAGTCTATGTGGTCCATGTGTCCTTTTCTCTTCCTCTCTCTGTAAAGGTAAAGGTGAGTTCTTATACATCGCAGTATCCAATCCTCAGGACTACTCAAAGCGCTTTACACTTTACTCCCTGGCAGACCTGTTCAATCAGACACCATCTCGACTTCTCTGGGAAGCATCCAGCTATATGTTAAATTAATGTGCAAAGACTGTTCGTACACATATCCACCACTGTCTGTAGCCATGTACTCATTTATACAGGCGAGAGAACTGAAGCAATGCAGAGTGAAAAAACTTGCCCAAAGTTCTAACACCGCAGCACAGGATTCAAACCGGGGTCCTTTTAGTCGAGAGTCCGAAGCTCTACCCCTGAACCACTCGCTCTACACCAATTTTTTTTGTATCTGTTGTGTCTGCTTTCTTTGACAACTGTTTTATTTCCGTTCAATACAGAAATGTTTAATGCACTTTAGTCGACACCAGAACTTGTTTATACCAATATCCTAAAACATCTGTTGGCCAATCAATGGTTCTCATTTTTCATATCCAAGTTCAAGATCTTAAATTTCTTTTTACCTGTAGAGGCTTTCATCTGAACATTTCACGTTGACTTCAGTATTACAGTGGAACCCCTCACGAACGTCCACCCTCATTTACGACCACCCGCTTTTTACGACCGTTTTTTCATTGACGGAATGTCTACGCTGTATAAACGTTCCCTCACCAACGACCACCCGGCAGACGCGACCAACGACCATGGCAATTTGAATTTTACCCCTGACGAACGACCATCCGATAGGTGGCCAAGCACATTTGTTAACCTAAATATCGCAATGAACTCTTAAATGCATGACTAACGCGCACGGACGCGCATAATGCCATAAAAACAATAAATCGCCTGATGACGACCATTCATTTTGGCGATCTTTACTTTCTGCCGAATTATGAAAACGACATCTAACAGCCGCTAGACTTTCCTCACATATCTTATATATTTATAAACACACACTATGTTATAAAATTAAATCACTTACATTATTGAAACAAATAAAATTCATGAAACAAAGTCGCGCAAGAACTCGCCGGCAAGACATCACGGCGGACATGGTCACTGTCAGTGGTTACGCGTAACTGTGCGATTAAATATCCATATTGTGTATGACTAAAGTTTAGAAACTTGTGTATGATTAAAGTTTAGAAACTTATGCTAAATTTTAGGTTAGTTTAGGATAAAACCGGAATCCAGATTTTGCGACACCGCGATAAAATATCGACGTAACGCCACGGTAATCTACGGCCTGCGCGTAACAGCCGCACGGCGATGTCGACTTTAGTTTAGCTCGATTTAGATTTGTGAATTTTATTCTTCACAGCAATTTAAATGATTTAATTTTATGACCTAGCATATGTATATGTAATATGAGTTATTAGAGAGGAAGTTTCGCAGCTGTAAGAGGTCGTTTTCATGATTAGATCAGAAAGTAAAAGATCGTTTTGCGGCGCTGGAAAGAACAACAAAATGGCGACCGCGGTGCGATTACCCAGACGCCGTGAGGTGGCAGCACTTTTTAGCCCCTCAGACCGAATTAAAAATATAATAAAAAACGATTCAAAATGAGGATACTTTTTATCAGATATTATTTAGAAAAAATGATTCAAAATTAAACTCATACTGAAACTTGTCACACATCAAATAAAGAGAATAAATAATTGTGTTGTTGTTAATATGTTATCTCATTTTTAATTTTCTACTTTTTATTTTGTGTATTTTACTACTTAGTGGTTGTAAGCGCCACCTAGTGTTGATGTTAGTCGTTATAAGCGCCCTCTAGTGTTGAATGTTGCAAACCCCTCACGAGAGACCACCCCTCTTTTAAGAACGCCCCACTTTGATTTGGGGGGCGGTCTTAAATGAGGGGTTCCACTGTAATGACAAATGACGTCATTGTATGCATCGGGAGTTCGTAATTGCCATTGTCTCTGTTCATTGGTGTCGTTGTCTTTCGGCTCCAGATGGCCTCCTTTATTTATCGGTTCTTTTGTTTGGATCTTTATCAATGATTTGTGAGCTACCCCGCGTGTACAATGGCGTCATCCATCATTAGTACTAAAGAAGTCAATGTGATATGTTCAGGCGAAAGCATTTACAGGCAAAAAGAAATTTAAGATCTTGAACTTGGATATGAAAAATGAAAACCATTGATTGGAAAAGACCTATCCTCAGAATGTTCAGTCATCTGTCTGTCAATTCATGACCTGACATTGCACACAATCACATGAATACGCAATTTGTTTGTCTTGTTGCACTGCTCAATAAGGATTCTCCACAAATTTGTTTCAATAAAATATTTTTATTATTACTTAGGCTTTGAGAATGTCAAACTCTGAATCATGCAAACCTAATTTCAAACAAATATTGTGAATGTTCCTGTCGCAGGGATGTCGCAGTTGCCCTGATCAACTCGGCCAAGTGGCGGGAAGTTTTACAAAACGAAACAAGGAGTTCAAAGGGGTACCGAGAGACACCGATGAGGAAGCTCATCCGCAAGATGCCTGGTGAGTTACCCTTGGGGGCGGGGAAGTTGGGCAGGTGGGAAAGTTCAAATTATCTTGCTGTAAATGTCAACATTGCTGTTTATTATTGGATATATTAAGGATGAACTAAATGAGTACTGGAAGGCCACCATCTGGCACACGATATCACGATCTGGAAACTACATGGCACTATGGCTAATACAGTAATATCTGTTAATAATTCTTCAATTAATGCTTTGTTTGATGTTAAAATATTTAAAAATATTATTTCGTGCTCACACGAAACAATATAGATACTGGGCAGGCAGGGCAGGTTTACTTTCTTCACAAAATTTACTTGAATTAAGATGAGTGAAAAAATCAGATGTACGAGGCACCTTTAATGAAGAATTGTTTGTGATTGTGTTCTCCGACAGATGTCGCGGAGGTGGCGTTTAACAAATGCACCACTTCCAATACCAACAACGTGGACGATGCAGATTATGCCATCACATTCAACTACGAGTTCCTTGATGATGTCTATGCTGATTGGCAAAGCAAAGACGCAAGTGACACATTGAGCACAGCAAGTCAGTTGTCATGGTTACTCTTTGCAAATTTGCAACATTTGTTTGGTTGACACATGTATTTTTCTTGGAGTTGCTGTTAAATCTGTATGACGTTTTGTCATCAGCAAGACTAGAAAGTATACTCATAAAATACATTTATGATAATTTATCAGAAGTCAGCCTGGCATCAGAATGATTTTTCATTAGTGGCAGTGAGTTTGTCCGTCAGTGTTAAGTTTGTGTGCTTAATGCAAAACATAAATATGTGTACCATTCACCGCAACAAAATTGTAGTTGTTTGAAATGTGTATCACTTCACAGCAATATTGTACTAGTATACACCATCCTGATGAGTAACAAAGTCTTATCACTAAACTACTTTTATGATGTACTTGAGTAGAAACAACTGACAGTAAAACTACTAAGTGAAAATACAAATACATTGAATAAAAAATTACTTAAGTAAAAGGAAAAGTAACTTTCAAAACTACATAAAGTAAAAAGTACAATTCAATATTTTGATACAAACATTGCTGGTTGCACAACATTACAAGGCTTAAAATAGCTATATTTCTTGCAGCGAAGCTTAACCTAATACTAGATACAAATAAAAAACAACTACAATAACTACTTTTAGTGTGATTTTATTTTCATTTTATTTTTTGTGTTTTATTTACCTTTGCATGTGTATATTTGTATGCAACACACAAGCAGAATTGTAATTTCCCTGCAGGGATTAAATAAAGTATTCTTATTCTTATTGTATTCAAATACAATTGCGACCTCCCGGTGAATTGCCATGATTGCATACTGTTAATAGATGTTGACACAGTGACAGGGTCCCTCTGGTGATCAGACGCGGAAATATTGTAACTAAAATATGTTGCTGAGTAAATGAAAGTAACATAGTAAATGTATTGTTTTTCAAGACCTTGGTTTATGGTTTAGGAATATATCAATCCCCTCTTGTGTATCATCATGTTATTCTTTCAGAAACATCTGATATGGTTTTAAAGAGAAGGTGCCAACTCTTCTGCCCAGAATTGGCAAAGAAGTAATTTATAACGGGAAGCCAACTGTCTAAAACGTGGGAAAGTTAAACATCAAAGGGTATTGCAGTTAACTCTACTCACCTCATTTTGCCGGTCAATTTTTTTTTCAAACCAGATGTTTTGTGTACCATTTAAATGTGTTGCAGGCGGAATCTATCAAATTGTGAACATTGTTCTTACCTTAATAAAGTAACTAAATATAAAGTAAACAGTAAAACTTCAACATCCATAAGAACGTAAAACCCTAGGAGCTGGCACTTTGATTTAGTTGACACACTCATGTAATCAAGAGCATGGACACTCTTGACTCCAGGCAGCAACGTTTATGATGACGAAGACCGACTGAAGCCAGAGGCCGAGCCGTACTCAACGGACTCGACTATTCTGAAGAAGAATCACCCACTGATGATCATGGTGAAACACCACCAGGAGGACCTTCTCGCCCACCCCCTCGTCACCTCGCTACTGCGATACAAGTGGGATAGTTTCGGCCGATACTTCTACTACATGAACCTGTTCCTCTACTGCGTGTTCATCACGTTCCTCACCGGATACGTCGTCACCACGACAGCCCCCTACATGTACAAGTGAGTACTAAACGCTTTCTCAACTCATCGTTGTAATTGATTGTGATGGTGAAATAACTCTAGAAGTACATTGACACGTTCAGTCCTGAGCTTATGCAGGTTCTTCCTGTTCATCATGACCCATTTTGAGCACGCTCTTCAAACTTTCTGCATCATAATTTATGTAGCCGGGAAATATTACATTTCACCCTAAATTCACCACTATCTGAAATCCTATCGCTCTATTATCACTTCTCCGTAGCTTTTTAGGACACCCGTATGTCGACAAACCTTGCAAATCGCAATAAACACGAATACAAGGCTGCTTAATCCTTTGGTTTTGTTGACCTCAGATTTCTCTGAGGATTTTGGTACATAAATCATTTGTTATTAATTATAATAGTGGGATTGGCTGTTAGAGAAATAGCCCTTTAATCAGTGTATATTGACAGGGTATTTCTCTGTTGATACAGGGGAGTCAACAGTACTTCCTCAGGAAATTTCTGCGAAGCTGTAGTAGCGTCTCTGAAGGAACGAGGTCAGCCGAACGAGAAACAGACGTTGTTTGCTTTAATTGGCAAATATGTGATCATGGGGCTGGCGGCTTTGAATCTAGTCCGAGAGGTGGGTGTCTCACTGCAGCCACAGAGTGTTTAAATTGAACTACCACAACATTGGCACACTTACATAATTGTCACGGATTGGTTGTAATTTTACTATGTTTTATGTCGTAGCTATACTGATAGTCTCACAGAGTAATGAAAACATTGGGAAAGCAATCCCAAGCTGTTATTTGTAGGTGATGCCATTCTGTTGGTATTTAAATATTTTGTAAATTAATATTTTTTTATTATTGGTTTATCATTGCCATGTCAAATTCAGTGACATTGTTAGTTTTTTAGGTGTTTCATGACGTTGTGGGTGTATAATTTTATTAAAATTAGTGTTAGTTGTAGATCTTCAGTGGCATTGTTGATGGTTGTTGTAGAACTTTAGTGATGTTATCAGTTATTGTACAACTTCACTGATGCTGTCAGTTATTGTAGCTATTTGATGATGTTATCATGTTGCTGTGGATCTTCCGTGATGTTGTTGTTGGTTGTTGATGTAGATATTCTGTGAAGTCGTGGATCTTCAGTGATGCTGTTGTTGTTGTAGATTTTCTGTCATGTTGTGGATCTTCCATGACATAGTTGTTGGTTGTTGATGTAGATCATCTATAATGTTGTGGATCTTCCATGACATTGTTGTTGGTTGTTGATGTAGATCATCTATAATGTTGTGGATCTTCCGTGACGTTGTTGTTGGTTGTTGTAGATCTTCCAGCTGTTCACGGCCAAGTGGAACTACTTTGGGTGGGAGAACCTAATGGAGTGGGTGACATACATCAGTGCACTGCTCCTGGTCATAGACTTTGACAAGTGCCAGGAGGACACAGGAATCAGAATGGTCAGTGAAAACAATACGCCGTGTAAAACAATATATATTCTGATTTGGAAAAAAGTTGGTGGTAAATACATACATATATAATGTGGTATATGATCGATGTAGCTGCAGGTTTTTTTTACATATTTTACTATCAAACATAGCGTATTGTCCCTAATAGACACGCAGTACGTTTTACCATCAAACATCGAACATACCGTATTGTCCCTAATAGACGCGCAGTATGTTTTACTATCAAACATCAAACATACCGTATTGTCCCTTATAGACACGCAGTATGTTTTACCCTAAATCAAACATCAAACATACCGTATTGTCCCTAATAGACACGCAGTATGTTTTACAATCAAACATCAAACATACCGTATTGTCCCTTATAGACACGCAGTATGTTTTACCATCAAACATCAAACACACCGTATTGTCCCTAATAGACACGCAGTGTGTTTTACAATTAAACATCAAACATACCGTATTGTCTCTTATAGACACGCAGTATGTTTTACTATCAATCATCAAACATACCGTATTGTCCCTAATAGACACGCAGTGTGTTTTAAATCAAACATCAAACATACCGTATTGTCTCTTATAGACACGCAGTATGTTTTACTATCAATCATCAAACATACCGTATTGTCCCTAATAGACACGCAGTATGTTTTACAATCAAACATCAAACATACCGTATTGTCCCTTATAGACACGCAGTATGTTTTACCATCAAACATCAAACACACCGTATTGTCCCTAATAGACACGCAGTGTGTTTTAAATCAAACATCAAACATACCGTATTGTCTCTTATAGACACGCAGTATGTTTTACTATCAATCATCAAACATACCGTATTGTCCCTTAATAGACACGCAGTATGTTTTACAATCAAACATCAAACATACCGTATTGTCCCTTATAGACACGCAGTATGTTTTACCATCAAACATCAAACACACCGTATTGTCCCTAATAGACACGCAGTGTGTTTTACAATTAAACATCAAACATACCGTATTGTCTCTTATAGACACGCAGTATGTTTTACTATCAATCATCAAACATACCGTATTGTCCCTAATAGACACGCAGTGTGTTTTAAATCAAACATCAAACATACCGTATTGTCTCTTATAGACACGCAGTATGTTTTACTATCAATCATCAAACATACCGTATTGTCCCTTATAGACACGCAGTATGTTTTACAATCAAACATATCGTATTGTCTCTTATAGACACGCAGTATGTTTTACTATAATCATCAAACATACCGTTTGTCCCTAATAGACACGCAGTGTGTTTTAAATCAAACATCAAACATACCGTATTGTCTCTTATAGACACGCAGTATGTTTTACTATCAATCATCAAACATACCGTATTGTCCCTTATAGACACGCAGTATGTTTTACAATCAAACATCAAACATACCGTATTGTCTCTTATAGACACGCAGTATGTTTTACTATCAATCATCAAACATACCGTATTGTCTCTTATAGACATGCAGTGTGTTTTACAATCAAACATCAAACATACCGTATTGTCTCTTATAGACACGCAGTATGTTTTACTATCAATCATCAAACATACCGTATTGTCCCTTATAGACACGCAGTATGTTTTACAATCAAACATACCGTATTGTCTCTTATAGACACGCAGTATGTTTTACTATCAATCATCAAACATACCGTATTGTCTCTTATAGACACGCAGTATGTTTTACTATCAATCATCAAACATACCGTATTGTCCCTTATAGACACGCAGTATGTTTTACTATCAAACATCAAACATACCGTATTGTCCCTAATAGACACGCAGTATGTTTTACTATCAAACATCAAACATACCGTATTGTCCCTTATAGACACGCAGTATGTTTTACTATCAAACATCAAACATACCGTATTGTCTCTTATAGACACGCAGTATGTTTTACTATCAATCATCAAACATACCGTATTGTCCCTTATAGACACGCAGTATGTTTTACAATCAAACATCAAACATACCGTATTGTCCCTTATAGACGCACAGTATGTTTTACTATCAATCATCAAACATACCGTATTGTCCCTTATAGACACGCAGTATGTTTTACTATCAAACATCAAACATACCGTATTGTCCCTTATAGACACGCAGTATGTTTTACAATCAAACATCAAACATACCGTATTGTCTCTTATAGACACGCAGTGTGTTTTACTATCAAACATCAAACATACCGTATTGTCCCTTATAGACACGCAGTATGTTTTACAATCAAACATCAAACATACCGTATTGTCCCTTATAGACACGCAGTGTGTTTTACTATCAATCATCAAACATACCGTATTGTCTCTTATAGACATGCAGTGTGTTTTACTATCAAACATCAAACATACCGTATTGTCCCTTATAGACACGCAGTGTGTTTTACAATCAAACATCAAACATACCGTATTGTCCCTTATAGACACGCAGTATGTTTTACTATCAAACATCAGACATACCGTATTGTCCCTTATAGACACGCAGTATGTTTTACTATCAAACATCAAACATACCGTATTGTCCCTTATAGACACGCAGTATGTTTTACTATCAAACATCAAACATACCGTATTGTCCCTTATAGACACGCAGTATGTTTTACTATCAAACATCAAACATACCGTATTGACCGAGTGCGCGAGTAGGAAGACGTGGGTGTGCATCTATTAATTTCTCAAAAGTGGGCCGAATGTGGTTGCTAAATCGGCTTCTAAATAGAGTAAATAACTAATCCGCCACATGGTGGCACTGAGGTATGCATAATATGTTTGACACACGATATTGACGTTTGTGGCCCTGACTAGAACTGTATAGAACTATGAGTCATAACAGGCACACTTATTCAAAATATCAACTTTTCGATTTATTCAAAGAAGCAACACTTACTTGTTGAAACACAGATGCCTGAATATGAATTTGTATGACAATTACTCTGAGTTCTTCGTGTTATCAAAGTTGGTTGACAACAGTCAAACTCCGTGTCTAGAATTTGTAACACGAATGACAATTTCAACTTTGTCTCTCGTCAAATCTGGTTACTTAAATCCATCAAATTTGTTGTGTTTGTCTTGATTGATGCAGTAAAATACGTAAACGACACCATCTGTTGTTTCCACTGTTGTTGCTCAGAAACCTTATGTGTAGGGTATGCGTTTAATTTAACGTAAAGAAATCGGCGTCAAATTAAAACATTGATTACTGTATTTATAGTTGTCATATGTGGAATGCAACCTTTATGATAGCCACAACTTGCACTGTTTGGAAACAAAGTACAATACAAACACTAAGTGCACTCGTACGTTTCACATTAGTGCTGTGCTGCAGGGTTTCGGAGTGCATTTAAAAAAGACATGGTAACTGAAGGGTTAACGGGGGTGCTTATGCCATGTCACATGACGTGTTGTAGGCATGGCAGTGGCAGTTGGCGGCCGTCTCGGTCTTCCTCGCCTGGATGGACCTCGTGCTGTTCATTCGCAAGTTGCCTCGGTTTGGCATCTACGTGGTGATGTTCACCGACATTCTGAGGACCTTCACGCAGTTCTTCCCGGTCTTCTTCCTCTTCATCGTTGCCTTTGGCCTCGCCTTCTTTGTCCTCTTACAGAACCAGGTCAGTTCCACGATGGTCTGTACGATAGAAACCGTGTGTCAGTTTATTTAATATTTTATTTTACCTATTGTTGTATGTTTTTTTCACAAATTTTACACAATGTCTTCACTCATTTAGTATCAATATAGCCTTTATTTTAATAGTCATATTTCGGTGTAACTTATTTATAATTTATTACTGTTATTTTATACATATTTTATGTATTGTCGTTTGCTTTAATATATTTAGTTTTATTAATTTTAAGTAGCATATTAATATTCTGCATATATACATGTATACAGATTTATATATTCACAGTGAATGGATTTTATCTAGATTTATTGTGCTATATGTGTTCTTCTTCTTATTATTATGTCTTAGTCTTAATATGTGAATTGTGTGATGTTATGAACTATTTATATATGTGTTACTTATTTTATCCACTTGTAGTTACTGAGCTATTTATTTACTTATTTTCCTTTATTTACTCATTTGTGTGTCTTATCAAAAATGGTTTTAAGTTGATGCTATCATGTTGTTATTGTCAAAGAAGCCCACCCCAGTTATTAAAAACAATCTTAAGTCTGCTGTAAGCTTAACAGAGTAAATACTTTATATAAGTTTGTAAAATAATCAGTGTGTTTGTTTCTAGTTTGCCTTCCATCGACCGGAGTTCTCACTGCTGAAGACGTCGGTGATGATGATAGGCGAGTTTGAGTTTGACAGTGTCTTCTTCACTAACTCGAATGAACACGGGGATAAGCTGTACTACCCAGGGGTATCGTATGCCATCTTCGTCGTCTTTCTCGTTCTCATGGCCATCCTCGTCACCAACCTGTTGGTCGGTCTCGCTGTCGATGACATCAAAGCCGTGCAGGAACAGGCAGTCCTCAAGAGACTGGCTATGCAGGTATGACTAGTGATGATTTTGAATTTTAATTGGGTGACATGTTGATTTAGTTAAATTTCTGTCACAATTGGCTGCTCGACAGCAATTACCACATTATCAGGGGGTCTTACCTTCTTTATGTTATTTCTTATACAGTATAATGTATTTAGCATAAGTTTGTTGTGTATTTGTGTTATTTTTTCAGTGTTTGATGTGGATATACTGTAGAACCCGTCATTTAAGACCCCCCCATCAAATCGGAGTGGAGCGGTCTTAAAAGAGGGGTGGTCTCTCGTGAGGGGTTTGGTTATTTTGATGTTTTGGATTAATTCATACATTTACGCATATCATAATAAGTAATGTCCATATAGCATGACAAAAAGCTAAGAAGTAAAATACACACTAGAAAAATACAATTAGACGACACATTAACAACAACAAAATTATCTATTCTGTTTATTTTATGTGTAACATGTTTCAGTATAAGTTTAATTTTTTTATTATATTATCTGATAAAAAGTATCCTCATTTTTAATAGTTTTTTAATAATATCTGATAAAAAATATTCTCATTTAATTATTTGTTATTAAAATTGTCAAATTCAGTCTGAGGGCTAAAAAGTGCTGCCACCTCACGGCGTCTGGGTAATCACACCGCGGTCGCCCTTTTTTGGTGTTTCCAGCGACGCAAAATGACCTTTTACTTTCTGATCTAATCATGAAAAAGACCTCTTACAGCCGTGAAACTTTCCCACTAATAACTCATATTACATATGCACATGCTAGGTCATAAAATAAAATCATAAAAATTCTTGTGAAGAATAAAATCCACAAATGAAAATCGTGATAAACAATATATAGTCGACATCGCCGGCAGCGGTTACGTGCAGGCCATAGATTACTGGGGGTGATAAACGTGGTATCGTAAACTATCCTAAACTAACCTAAAACTTAGCCTAAGTTTCTCAACTTAATCATACACAATATGGATATTACAGTAATCACAGAGCTATGTGTAGCCATCGACGATGTCGATGTCTGCCATGTCTTACCAGCGAGTTCTTGCACGAGTTTGTTTTGTGAATTTTATTTGTTTCAGCTATGTAAGTGATTTAATTTTATATCATAGTGTGTGTGTGTGTGTGTGTGTGTGTGTGTGTGTGTATATATATAAGATATGTGAGGAAAGTCTAGCGGCTGTTAGTTGTTGTTTTCATAGTTCGTTCAGAAAGTAAAAGATCGCCAAAATTAATGGTCGTTATCATGCGATTTAATGTTTTTGTGGCATTATGCAACTCTGTGCCCCGTTAGTCATGCATTTAATGAGAGTTTGTTGCCACATTTAGGTTAAAAACGTGCTGGCCACCTATCGGATGGTCGTTGGTCAGGGGTAAAATTCAAATTGCCATGGTCGCTGGTCGCGTTTGCCGGGTGGTCGTTCATGAGGGACATTTATACAGCGAAGTCGGTCAGTTAGTGAAAAAACGGTATTAAAAAGTGGGTGGTCATTAATCAGGGTGGTCGTTCATGGAGAGTTCTACTGTATTGTGAAATGTTTTGGGTGGAATAAAAACAATGTGTTAAAATAATGTATGTGATGGTTACTGACGCACCACTCACGCATGCACACACATGCACACCCATGCACATGCATGCACACCCATGTTCACGCATGCACACGCATGTACATGCACGCATGTGCACACACACACACATATACACACACCACACACACCACACACACACACCACACACACATACACACACCACACACATGCACCACACACACGCACACTCACATGCACACACACCACACACACCACACACACCACACATACACACACACCACACAGACACACACCAAACATACCACACCACACGCACACGCACACGCACACGCACACACACACACATACACACACACATACAACACACACATACAACACACACAACACACATACACACACAACACACACAAAACACACACACACACACACAACACACACACACACACACACACACACACACACACACACACACACAACACACACACACACATCACACACACACACACACACACAACACACACATACAACACACACACACATACAACACACACACACACACAACATACCACACACACACACACACAACACACAACACACACATACACACACACACACATCACACACATACACGCACACAGCACACACACACAGCACGACACACACAACACACAACACACACACACACACACACACACACACACACACATACACACACACACACACACACACACGCACACACACCGCACACACGCACACACACACACACACACACACACACACACACACACACACACACACAAAACACACCACATATACACACACACAAGCACACATCACACACATACACATACACACACATACAACACACACACATACACATACAACACACACATACACACACATACAACACACACACACACACACACACATACAACTTACACACACACACACATACAACACACACACATACACACACACATACAACACACACACACACATACATACACACACACACAACACACACACAACACACAAACACACCCAAACACACACGCACGCACGCACGAACACACATGCAACACACACTCTGTGGTCCATGTTATTTATAACTTTTGATATCTACTCTAGCTACTCATCCATCTTCTGTCTGTTACAGGTGGAGCTGGCCTTAGATGTGGAGAGTATTGTGCCTCAGTTTATCCGTCGACGTTTTGTCGTCAAGTGTCGCACAATTCGACCAAATGCAAGCCGCCGTCACTGCAGTGTATTCCGCCATCTCATGGCTGAGTCTGAGTTGTCATCGGAAGCCATTGTCAAGGCACTCAATCCGGAGCTGGTAGGTTTACAAACATTACTGACTGTCACTATTATTAACTCTTGCTTTTGCTACTTAGTTGTTTTTACTTGTGTCCTTAAACCCTCTTAAACATCGAAGGCAGAGAACAGTTGACATTACCTATAGAGTCTTCTTCATCTCCTTGGTTCGTATTTAGGATGGAGCAGTGTGTTACTGTTGTTGATTGTTTAGGACGAGATGGAGCAGTGTGTTACTGGTGTTGAATGTTTAGGATTAGATGGAGCAGTGTGTTACTGGTTTTGGTTGTTTAGGACGAGATGGAGCATTGTGTTACTGGTGTTGAATGTTTAGGATTAGATGGAGCAGTGTCTTACCGTTTCTGGTTGTTTAGGACGAGATGGAGATGTGTGTTACTGTTGTTGAATGTTTAGGACGAGATGGAGCAGTGTGTAACTGTCGTTGATTGTTTAGGACGAGATGGAGCAGTGTGTTACTGGTGTTGAATGTTTAGGACAAGATGGAGCAGTGTCTTACTGTTGCTGGTTGTTTAGGATGAGATGGAGCAGTGTGTAACTGATGTTGAATGTTTAGGACGAGATGGAGCAGTGTGTTACTGTTGTTGATTGTTTAGGATGAGATGGAACAGTGAGTAACTGTTGTTGTTTGTTTAGGACGAGACAGAACAGTGAGTAACTGTTGTGGTTTGTTTAGAACGAGATAGAACAGTGAGTATCTGTTGTGGTTTGTTTAGGACGAGATAGAACAGTGAGTAACTGTTGTTGTTTGTTTAGGACGATATGGAGCAGCTTCAGGAGAACCAGGAGAAGATGATAGAGCAGATCGATACACTCAAGAAGAAGATGAAGGGCATGACTGTTCAGAACCATCGACTTGAGGAGATGCTTGTTGCCTTATGTAAGGCACAGGGCGTTGATTGTGCAGAGGATGACTTTGCTGGTGACAAGTAGGAACGTGGGAACCAGTACGAACAAGTTGAAACCAGTTAGGACCAATTAGGACCCAGGTGGAACCAACAAGAACCAGTTACAACCAGTATGA
This sequence comes from Ridgeia piscesae, assembly GCA_025642075.2. Lineage (NCBI taxonomy): Eukaryota > Metazoa > Annelida > Polychaeta > Sabellida > Siboglinidae > Ridgeia > Ridgeia piscesae. The sequence goes on from JAODUO010000584.1 coordinate 165,445, forward strand.
ACAGTTGGTAATCAGTTGGAACACGTTGGGAACAAGTAGATACTTAATTCTTGAATCAAATTTTTTCATTCTCTTAGCTGACTAATCTGTATATATTGTGGTTACAATGTTACGGTCTTGTGAGATCTCATTCAACTAGTCAGTCATTCTGAGAATATTATAATCAAACTGACCTTCCTACCCTGGCACTGAGAGTGATCACTGCTAGGGTGCTCGTGGTTCGTTTATGTAACAAATTGAGATGGGACCGACATAACGTGATTTCTGAGTCCCCAGTGTCGACAGGGAGAAGGGAATGGAGGGAGAGATTTGATGTGTAGTGTAGACAACAAGTGGTGTGTTTCTAAACCTGTCTGGTGAAATGAAATATTTCATGATGACACCATCATAAGTTGTCAGAGAAGCTCACGTTTTGTGCCACAATATTAACCACTGTTAGAGTTATACTTAATGCTTTTAATATGTATAGTTTATACTTAATGTGTAATGTAAGCACTGATAACAATGTTGTTCTTTGAGTTTTAGGAAGTAACATATTTGAAAAATGTATATCTTATATTTGAGCAAATACATTACTGATAGAATCAGTAAATGTTAAGAACAGTAAGAGAACATAAAATCAGTGCAGCCATTTGTATGTTTCGTAATTTACTGGCAGCAAAATAGAACCATTTGGTTGCTATTTATTTACTGTTTTACAACTCAAATAATATAACTATTTACAACTTTTCTTGGATGTAATTCATATTTAATGGATATAGTTGTGAGTAACGTAGTATTTTGTATGATGGTACTAATTGAATGTGTTTGCCTACAGATTTGTGGTGGAGTATTTACAAAGGTTTTATGTCCATATGATGCTGTTGGTTACCTTAAATAATGTCTTACATTGTGCAACGAATGTAATAGAGCCACTAGTTTTATATTTCTGACACTATTGTACATGGATTCACTTATTTTACTTCATATAAGTAGTGTGTCTCTGTGATATGTTTGTCAACTTATTGTCAAAATATGTATACAAAATGTATAGGTAGTTTAATCTGTCCTGCATACTATTTAGGGGAGCAGCACTAATTGATACTGTGACAGATGATATCTATTTTTCTAGAAAGATATCCACATAATTATTTTCAGAAGTAATAACATTGATGTTTTCTCACGTTGATTAACTGCACTCAGGGAATACGTCTTTAGCCTCAAGATGATTTAATTTTAGCGTATTGATTTGTGTACCTTTTTCAACTTTATGTGCTAATGAACATGTATGTTAAAAAACGACAATTATGGCATCTGAGCACTTGTTACTCAATGTAAATATATTTGTAGAGTTATTGTTAGCACAACTAATTGCATTTGCTATGACAAAAGCTTAACTGTAATGTGTTGTGTAAATACATTATGCACATAACTGTGATAACCTTATATATATATATGTATATATATATATATATATATATATATATATATATATATATATATATAATATGTATATATAAATATATATATTATATATATATATATATATATATATATATATATATATATATAATAATTATGTAACGGTGGAAGTAAATGACACAGTGGACCATTCACTGTGATAATCCTGCATTGGTATTGCAAGGTCTAGGCCAGAAGACGCACCAGAATCTCAGTAAGACTGATAAAAAGGACCATATATCTCCCTGTATCATGTAACATTCTGTCTAGTTATAGGTGGACATTTTGTAATGAAGAAGATACTATTTTCGATACCATTACATCACGCGGAGAACATGTGGTGTTTTTATAATATACAGTTTTGTGATGTCAATCTATTCCTGGGTTAGGTGAGAGCTGACATTATAAACCAGAGGAAATATCATCATTGCCTTCGAAACATGATACAGGTATCCATTGCTGCTGGGTTTTAAACTGTCTGTGTGGAACACATTATACTGAAATATACACAAGAGATAACATTGTGATATTTACGGTCTTAACAGCAACGTATGTGTCACCGAATTTGCATGTTGTGGTATTTTGACATATTATATTTAATAAATCTGTTGGTATG
>JAODUO010000584.1:172500-177500 GCA_025642075.2 Ridgeia piscesae
TGTGCTTTGATCTCCTCTTCTGTGTTACTTTTCTTTACACTTCTGTCAAATGCACGTGGCAGAGTGTCGGCTACTATCAGGTATTTTCCCGGTTTGAACTCGAGTTTCAAGTCATACCTTCTCAATCGCAGCATCATTCGTTGTAGACGAGCCGTCAGATCGCACAGATTCTTCTTGTGGAGTGAAACCAAGGGCTTGTGGTCGGCTTCTCCTATTACCGTAGCACCATACAAATACTCATGGAACTTATCACATGCAAAGACTAGCCCTAGAAGCTCCTTCTCAATTTGAGCATAGTTCTTTTCTGCAGAGGTCATGGCACGCGAGATAAACGCAATTGGAAGCCAATTTCCATCGTGCTCCTGTAGAAGTACGGCTCCCAAACCATCCTTTGAAGCATCACTCGATATTTTGCTTCTTCTAGCTGGATCATAGAACTTCAGTAGTGGTTCCGTCGTGAAGAAGTCTTTTATGTCTTGCCATTCCTTTGCCTGTTCGGCTTCCCACTGCCAGTCGTTCTTCTCGAGTAGCAGTTGTCTCAGGGCTGTTGTCTTTACCGTCAAGTTCGGCACAAACTTGGCCATGTAGTTTACCATGCCAAGTGCTCTCTGTACTTCCTCTTTGGTCGTGGGTACTGGCATGTTGCAAATTCCAGCAACTTTGTCCGGATCTGGCTTGATTCCCTGGTGTGTTAACTTTTCTCCTAAGTACGTCAATTCTGTGACACCAAATACGCACTTTTTCTCGTTCAGTTTGAGTCCAGAGCGTCTGATGGTGGCCAACGCCCTCTTCAGTCGCTCTTCTCTTGTTCGTCCCCAGACGACTATGTCATCCATGAAGACTTTGACTCCTGTCTCGCTCTCGAACAGTTGCTGAATCTTGGCATGGAATATTTCTGGTGCACAGTTGATCCCATATGGAAGTCTTTTGAAGGAGTATCGGCTGAAAGGCGTAGCGACTGTACATAGCTGTGTATCTCTTCGTCTAGCTGAATTTGGTAGAACCGTTCGTGATGCGTCAATTTTGGTGAAGTACCTTGTATCTGCCATCTCACTGAGGATTTCAGACCTTAAGTCCGTGGTAAAACTATCTATCGTCTCACCTTCACCTTGTACCCGGGTGTGAAACACGTATCGCTCGTAAATGATGTTTTTTCGCGGCACGCAGAACTCGGTGAACTTTCTCACGACTGTGTTAAATTGTTCTGCTGTTTCCGCCGGGACGGCTGGTTGATTACCTACTGCCGCTTTGGCAGGTTCGTACGTGAATGTACGAAACACTTCTTGTGCCTCGGCTCCAGCAACTGTCAACAAGATGGCAACCTTCTTCTTGTCTTCCGATCCGTCCTCTCCGACAGCTGCCAAATACCATCGAAAACGCTCCAGGAACCTTTCCCACCGATCAGCCAGGTTACCACCGGCTATTTTCAGTTCATGTGGTGGCTTCAGTTTGTCCATCTTTTCGGTTCTTTTATTTTAAACGCCAATTCCTGGTACCATGTATCATAAAACAACACGTGTATCAACTTTTACCCTAGTCCACAGTGCCTTTATTACCTCAGTCTTGTATTACCGTAAAGTGCTGTATTTAACACCATGATAATCTCATTACAGTCACTGCTCACTGCTGACAACTCGAGAGCGTTGACTGCTTCATCCGTCGGATGACACGGGAACTTCTAAGTCTAAAATAAATTGGTGTACATAATCCCCTTTGAATCTTTGTCAGTATTGGTGGTATTACTGTCCTTTCATTAAACTATCAATTACCACCATCACTGCGATGCAAGGAATGAATAGATGTGTGAATGGATCTAGTTTACTTTTTTTATAAAAACATTACACTTGCACGTGTGTTTGTGTGTGTTTGTGTGTGTGTGTGTGTGTGTGTGTGTGTGTGTGTGTGTGTGTGTGTGTGTGTGTGTGTGTGTGTGTGTGCGCGCGCGCGTATACTTTTATGTGTGCATGCGGGCATTTATATCTGAGAAAAATGCAACCCATATCCCAATGCTTCGAATTATGAATTCTTAATGCTGCCAATCAGAACATAACTTCATTTCAGACGTCAACGACAAGGATGATGACGGAGCAACTCCACTTCACTGTGCTGCGCGGTACAGGCATAAAGAGGGACATCCTAAAGACTACGAAGTATGAACAATGTAGCGTGTTTAATAGTAATGCTACAAAATCATGTAACAACTTTAGGTGGCATTATTAAGTGACAGTGATCGTATATGATTCTGACAATGTCGCTGAAAGGGCTTTCATTTATTATAGCGTAACGAGTAATCACCTCTGGACTTTTATTTATGAAAATAGTGGTTACTTTGAAACTTGAAGTCATTTGTAGTAATTCACAAGTTTGCAACATGCACCATAAGCGTGGACCGGTATGTGCTTAAAAATTGATTTTGTCCAGAAAAACATATACTATGCACAAGTGTTTAGTTCTTTTTAGAACGTTAGTATTAAGATTACCAAGCTCGATACTGAACCAAAGTTATTTTAAAAGGGGTGACAGCCGGCAAAATTAGTGCTACATAATGAGGCTCGATAGTGTTGCAAAATTATTTTGCAGGTTAATAGACAGTATTTGACAGAATGTATCGTGACCCAGCAGACTGTCATCAGCTATCTAGTTGCCAATGGTGCGAAGATTAACGCGAAGGACAAAGATGGCACCACACCGCTGCACTTCGCGGTCTCTAGGGGCAGCAAAGAGGCGTGTGAGGAGCTCGTCAACTTCGAAAGAATAAACATAGAGGTCAGTAGAAGGATATGCCGACGTAATGTCCTTTTTCTACTTGTGTTTATGTCTGTTCTTCTCGTGCTTCGTGTTCCTCTGTTCTTCTTGCTGTACATCTTCATCGTGTTCTCTGTGTTCTCGTGTTTCTTGTTCTCCGTGTTCGTATTGTTCTTGCGCACGTTTGTTCTTATTGCCTTGTTGGTGGTATTCGCCGGTTGTTCTTCCTGTTCGCATTCTTTGAACTTGAAGATATAAATATAGGGAACAGTTTTTATGCACTGTTACCTTAACGGATCTTTAGGATATGTTGATGATTCGTTATGTAATTCGTATACACAAATCTGCAAGTGCGACAGGTCATGACAAATCGATGTTTACGTGCATGTTGGCGTTGTAACTGTCACACCATAACGAATACGAATACATTTATTTCAGGTAAAAACCCATATACAATTGGTACATACATTAGCACATTTAAGTAGCCTATAAAAGATCAAATATGTTACAAAATTAATAGATAACAATAAATAAGCTTAAAAGTTAGATAAATGTCAAATTGTAGAAAAACAGATAAAATAACGAGCAATATACAGGATGTGATTGTATAATAAATATGCAATTAATTCATGTAAATAAACACCGTTTGAAAAGTAAGTTATATAAACAACTTACTGAATTAAAAAATAATATAATAAATAAATAATAATAAAGTTATATGCGAGACATGATGACTATCTTACAGGTTTACTGTGTACAACGAATTGGCCCAGCTAATCCACATTGGGCCATTTACTATTACAAAGCAACTGTACATAACCCTAATCAAGTCATTGTTTATGTTAAAAATATCCGTCTCCGTCTCCGTCTCCGTCTCCGTCTCCGTCTCCGTCTCCGTCTCCGTCTCCGTCTGTCCGTCTCTCTCTCTCTCTCTCTCCCCCCTCTCTCTCTCTCCCTCCCTTTCTCTCCCTCTCCATCTCTCTCTTCTTCTTCTACCATTGATTGACAAGGTTCACTCCCACCATTAACATCAGCACTTAGCAGGTGTTTCCCTCTGTATTGTTTTGTTTCACTTCCATGAAATAGACATACTGTGGTCACCAAAGATGAATAATTAATTCGGAGTTAATTAAACAGATCTTGGTGTCCCACACAGGAGAAATACCAATAGGGATAACGGATTCAAGGGCTTTAAATACATGCCGTTTTCTCTTAAAAGCATGCCTTGCCTATATTAAAGATGTCCCCTAGTACTTGAAGCTGCCAATTTGCCGAGTGATCCTTTCAATGTTTACCCTATTTACTCCAATTAAGTCCCTTTGGTGCTAACATGAGAATTTTGTTGGCGCGTATTGTAGTAGGTGAAAAAGTTTAAAGAGAAAGTAGTTGAAGTGTCAATACCATCAGACAGACTAATTAAGCTTAAACTAATGATAGCTGGAGAGATATTCAACATAGTGTCAGCATATGCCCCACAGAATGGAGAAACAGAGATGATAAAGGAGGAGTTTTTGAAGGACTGGGAAGATGTGATGTCGAGAGTGCCGAGAACAGAAAAGATTGTAGTAGGAGCTAACCTAAATGGACATGTGGGGGAAAATCCAGGTAGTTTTCAAAGAGTGCACGCAGGAAAGGGATATGGCCAAAGGAACAGAGAAGGGGAGACCACTTTGGAAAGCATGGAGAGCCTAGACTTGGCACTAGTGAACACTTTCTTCAACAAAAACGAAGAGCATCTAATCACTTATAAGAGTGGAGGGAACAGCTCACAAATTGATTTCATCATGGCACGAAGAGCTGATCTGAAGGAAATGCGAGACTGCAAGGTAATACCAGGAGAGGAGGTTGTATCTCGGCATCGGCTGCTATGTGCAGTCCTGAGGACAAAAGAAGCAAAACATAGGAGAAGGACCAGAGAAAAGAGGATTAAGATCTGGACCCTGAAGGGAGAAAAAGTAACGGAATACAGAAACAAAGTGGAAGAGGAATACCAGCTGGAGGCAGACACTACTGCAGAAGAAAGTTGGAAATTATTTAAGAAAGTCGTCATGAGGGCAGCAGAAGAGGTATGTGGAACCACCAAAGGAGGGAAACACCTGGAGAGGGAGACCTGGTGGTGGAATGAAGAGGTGCAGGAGAGCCTGAGAAGGAAAAAGGATGCATTCAAGTATTGTAGTAGGTGAAACGCCACATACAAACTAATATTACAACTCTATATAGACTAGTAGTATATAACCCGGGTATATCACCACTGA
>JAODUO010000584.1:187500-207500 GCA_025642075.2 Ridgeia piscesae
AATGTCAATGTATTTGACCCAATGTCTGCTTAGCATTGTCCTTGTCAAAGTGCTTTACACTTTACTCCCTGGCAGACCTACTTAATTAAACACCATCTCATGACTGTGGGAAGCATCCAGACAAGCTGTAATTAATTAATCAAGACGGTTTGTGTACAAATATCCACCATCGTCTATAGCCAGTTACTTGTTTAAACAGCTGAGTGAATTGGAGCAATGACGGGTGAACAGAGGTTCGACACAGCACCACATGGTTTCGTTCTCGTAGTTGAGAGTCTGAAGCCGAGTCCAAAGCTTTAAACCACTGCGCCACTGTACATAGTTGATATATTTATTTAGGCCTTATTTTATTTCAGGTGTCCAAGTCGGCCATATACAGAGAGGTTTACCTGGTGGATCCATGGCAGGCTTGGTCGAAGGGTACAGAGAGTCATACCAGTGTATACCAGCCATAAGATGGAACTTCTATGCTCTCAGCGGAGAACAAGATATGGGATAACACTCAGCGCTTGTTGACTGCTGCCCTTACAAATTATCAGTTGATTTGTAAATAAGCAGTTGGATTGATTATGAACAAATCAACTGACTCTTGACACCAGCAGATCTTGTTTCAGTAGCTTGGGCATATCTATACCAAGGACTGCAATTCCGACATGGACAGTCATTGTGGGCAGCGGATGTAATTCACCATTCTCTCTTTCTGTCTGCCATGGGCTGGTGGATCTGCCGGTAAACATACAGCTGTAGTGTCTTCTGCAGCTCCAATTGCTTGCGTCCTGACCAGAAAACAGCCATGTTGTCAGGGTTCGCTAGGACTTGGCCGGACGTTCTTGCTAGAGCCATGGTTCCATCCCTATAAATAAACAGGACATGCTGTGGTGCTAAATATTGACTGTTTGAATTTACTATGTTTTTATATGAAAAAGATAATTCAATCTGCGCGAAATAAGCAGCATATATGTTACAGTGTAATAGTGAACAGTGTCCTTTACTTTGGTGCAGTGTGTTGGAAGTGGCAATATCAACAACCAGGACAGGATTAGGCTAGATACATTTATCAAGAAAGCAAATGGGACTGTAAGGATGGAACGGGTCATGGATAGAGTACAGAAGTTTTCTGGCAGATGACATACACTCACTAAGATCTTAATTTGACAGCTGACAGGAGTGACAGATACTGAGTTGCCTTTATTATTGCCCATATTATTGCACAGATAGATAGATGGTGATGCTGCTCCAGCTGCTGTCTTCATTGAATAGAGATGTGTGTATGTTTGTGTGGCGATACATATTACATAAACTAAGGTTTGATAACTGATTACATGATCACTTAGTGTTTATGCACTAGAGTTGACAGTGCTCAGTCATGCAATTTCCTAATGTTGGTAAATGTGGTATTGAATACATAATTGGTAAAATAATACTGCGTCTTACAAACATTTCACTCCACTATGACATTCCTCTCACAAAATGACAATAGCATTTATCGCTACATTGTTTGTGTCATGTTGTATCTTATATTAAGTGCTTTAATTTATATTATCCAATAAACACAAATGTTGGCACCTCAAAATATTAAACGAACAGGAATATCTATGACAATGTATATTGTTAACTGGCAAAATGTCATATTGAGACATCACGCTAATGTGCATGGTGGATCATCTGACTTACTTGCTAAACCATTGGATTAAATTTTTGTTGAATTACATTAGTGATTTGCACGACACAATGGTTGAGGGTAGAGAATTCCACTCATTGTGGTGGAGAAGAAACTGGTTCCAAATGTTTACCGAGTGTTTACCCGAAGATCTAGTGTTGTATTGGATAGAGTGATCTTGTGGGATATCTACAAGTCCACGTTCCATCTAGTATATTATGCTAGTCTAGTCTGTTAATGTTAATGTTTTTTTAGTGTTATTGACATGTAGCTTTACCTTATTTTATGCCTCTGTTGATGCAAACATGATATATATACCATTCAAAGTAGGATAAAATAAAACAAATAATAATGAATAACAATATCGGACGGCCTAACTCGCTTGGACCTAGTTAGCGGCTCCATGATCCCGTGTACATACCTTCTAGAACGTTAACTGTGGTGGACGTTTATGAACAATATCAGTATGTACATAAGTCATATCGACAGACATCGCAATGTGTCTAATGGTACAAGATTCAAATAATTTAGATACAGAAGACTTAATAATATTTACTAACCTTCTTGCGCGCTTTGATGACTTGGCTACGGCGACGGAAGGATTCGACCGGTAACCCGTTTCGACGACTATCGTTGGTGATTAAATATCGCGCTAATATCGTTTGCACAGCTCCATACTTGAAACCTCGACGTCGCCGACGTTTCTGCGGATTTTGACCCAGTATATACGGTGAGAAACATCCTATTCGAAGCAACGTTCTTCGAACGGATGTCCTTCGAAGTTCGCGTATCTTACAACATTGTGTTTACAACGGCGATAGCATTGACGCACGCAATCGGACTCGTGACTTTAAGGACGGTTCTGCGTGCTGAGTGGTCAGACCACGGTCAGACAACAGGAAGAGGCGCATCATGGACGCCTCTATGAAGCCGATGATTTCAGTAAAATTATCCACTTTGGAATTATTTTACTAATAAACCACTGACGTTAAAAATTTGATTACCGTTCAGAATGGTTGCTTTGTATTAGCTCTTTCACGTGCATAGCACGTAATATTTCCCTTTTGGTTCCCTTTAAGGCCTTGTCTGATACTTTTCTAAACATGGACCAACATTTTGTTTTTATTTCCTTTTCGTCGGCTCTTGATGCTGTAGACTATGCATTTTTACTAAATAATGGATACCACCACGCACACTATGGTTCCATCCTGATTCTGTGGACAATAGCCGTGAGTCCATGGAACCGTGCATCAGTGACATAAATGGCTTAATAAATTAACATAATAATTCTAAATATAATTAATTTTAAATCTTAGATGACATTTTAGACATTATTATAATATTTATTTATTTATTTATTAGGTTGACATAATAATTTTAAAATAAATATTAATTTTAAAAGACATTTTAGGTATAGTTATTTATTTACTAGCTTAACATCATCATCATCATCATTGTGCAGCCATAGTGTCCCGTGGTTGGGCGAAGGCTTCCACCACTGCCTATCTTGGGCTATCCTCTGCCAGATGATGACCTTCCTGTAGTCATCTAGTTCGTCTCTCCAACGTCTCGCCGGTCTTCCTCAAGGTCTTTTCCTTTCGTAGGGTTTCCAGGTGGTGATACGCAGTGGTTATCTCGTATCCTGCTGACATGCCCTGCCCAGGTCCACTTCAGTTTTCTGACTTGTTCAATCACGTCTGTGACCTTGGTCTTTTCTCTTACCCAGATGTTTGTTTTTCTGTCCCGGTATGTGATGTTTAACATACTCCTTTCCATCTTAGTTTGTGCGGCAGCTAGCTTGTTCTTTGCATGGGTGGTGAGTGCCCATGTTTCGGCACCGTATGTCATTGCTGGAAGTACGTATGAGTTGTAGATTTGTCTCTTGAAGCATGTTCCAATGTTACCCTTGAAGATGTCGCAGTTCTTGGCGAATGCTGTCAAACCGGGCGTGATTCTTCTTTGAATCTCCTTGTTTTGGTAGATATAGATGTAGATGTAGATGTAGCTTTCAACGTTCTCGATCTGAGTGTTGTTGACATAATATTGGTGTGTCGGTTTCTATCATCACCTTTGTCTTCGACTTGTTCATCTTCAGACCCTGACTGTCACTTTCATCAGCTAATTCCTGTAGCATTTGTTGTAGCTCATGTGGTGTATTTGCGCATATGAGTATGTCGTCAGCGAAACGAAGATGACTAAGATATTCGCCATCTATCTTCAAGCCTCTGATTTACAAAATCAGTCATCGGAATATGCTTTCGAGTGCTGCCGCGAACAGCTGGGCGATATGGTATCTCCCTGTCTTACACCTCTCCTGATGTTGATCTTCTTGCTTTCTTTGTGTAGGTGGACTGTCATCGAGCTGTAGGTGTAGATATCCTTCATGAGCTTGATGTACACATACTCTATCCCCTCTTCTTGAAGCGAGATAAGTCTGCTTGAGTTTGCACTGAGTCGAACGCTTTCTCGTAGTCGACGAATGCAATACAGAGTGGGATATTATATTTTCTGCATTTCTCCTTCTGTTGCTTTACGGCGTGGGTGTGGTCTGTCGTTGAGTATCCGCTTTTGAATCCAGCTTGCTCTCGTGGCTGGTTTAGTTGAGAGTCTTCTCTAGCCTTTTCGTTAGTACTTTCGTGAGTATTTTATAGATGTTTGATAGTAGATATATCGGTCTATAATTCTTGAGGTCTTTCTTATTTCCCTTTTTGAAGATTGTCATCATCTTGGCGTTCTTCCACGCTTAACATAAATAATTTTAAATATATACTCCATCATTTTAAAGGATATCTTAGATATATTATTTGTTTTTAGATCAAAAGAATATTTTATTTAATAATTTTACCTTAACAAAACACTTACTAGATAATAAGCGAAGTTATCTTAGCCGGTTATATATCTATAGCAAAGATATGGCTAGTTGTTCTTGGCATGTGCAGTAGCACATTTGCTTTAACAATTGACTAATTGATAAACAAAAGTTATCTAAAGTGATTACACATTATAAATGAGAGTTCGTTGTGTATTCTCTACACATCATTCTCTACAAATCAAGTCTATGTGATTACATATTATACATTTATAGTTCGTTGTGTATTCTCTACACGTCATTCTATACAAATCAAGTCTCTATGGCTTTCGAACTACCCTGCCAGATCTGGTATGCGTAATGTTCTGGTCAAGAGTCACAGGCGTCTCGTGTTCTTGTGTGATCGTATGTCCTTTCGCCACCGCTGCACTGGGTTCAGGAGATTGCACTTTGTCTGGTTCGCTTGCGCTACCAATATGCTTACGTTGTAGTGTGACAGGCGGCGCGGGTGTTTATTGCTCCCGTCTTGTTCTCTGTCTTGTTCGGAGGAACTGACGGTTACGTCTGTAGGTCTTCTCCTCGGTGGTAGTTACTTCGTACGATCGACTCTTGACCTCTCTGGTCACAACTGCTTCCTTCAAGAGTTTTTTCCGATCGGTTGTATCCTCACCACACCACCTACAGCCAGCAGTGTTAAGTTCCTCTTCCTGTCGTAACGTTCTGCAACAGATGCGCGCTTCTCTTCCATCTTTCATTTTTCTCGTTCCACATAACTGGCGGCGGGTTTAACATCTGTTTCATTGTTGGGATCACGGTCTTGGTTCTTCTTCAGAAGAGCCGCTGTGCAGGGCTTGTCTCGAGTCCCTTTTCAGAAGTGTTCCTAAGGTTGAGCAAACCAAGGTAAGGGTCTTCCTATGCGGTGCCGCACCTTTCCATAAGTCGTTTTGCCACCTTATCTGCGGCTTCAGCAGCTCCGTTGAATTTGCTGTTACTTGGGCTGGAAGTTTCATGAATAAAACCCCATGGCTTCGCGAATGTTTTGAAGAGCTGCGCTGAGTACTTGAGGACCATTGTCACTGAGTACAAAGTCAGGTATGCCATGTCGGGCAAAAAAGGTGCTTCAGCTTTGTCACAACTGCTTCAGCGGTAGCTTCGGGAAGATAGTCTACTTCAAAGAACTGACCGAAGTAGTCGACGATGACCAGTTAGTTCCTACCCTCGATCACGAAAGATATCTGTTCCCACTTTCTCCCACAGGCGACCCGGTACCTCACGCTGGTACAGTGGCTCTGGGGTCTGTTTGTCATTACTTGAAGCACATGTGTCACATGTTTCAATGTACGGGCGTATGTCACTTGGCATTACAGGCCGCCCAGAAGAAAATCAGTCTTCTTTAATATAATAGCCCATTTCACAACTCGTACCTTGTACAACTCTAATCACGTAACACCAGCCTGATTAGGAGACGCAAGTCTCATCTGTCGCCATATAGTGTTTACGTTATTTTGCCATTTTTATTCGTGTTCTAGTCCCTGACGACTCGAGCGAGCTATGTGTTCTTTCGCATACGGGTCTAACTGCCAAAGCAGAAACCTTTGCTGTCAGAGTTATTGGTTTCCACCCAACAAAGAATCATCTAAAAGCTGGACATCTTTATGCAGATAAGTTACTGTTTTCAAACTCGGCGTACAGCAGTCATTTTTATTTTGAATATATTAATCCCGTGCATTATTTGTCAACACTTCACGTTTGTCTGTTTAGGGACGTCGCCCTAGCGATAATAGGGTCACCACAATGGAAGAAGGCGCTGCAAAATGAAAAGACTGACAAAAAGACGGGATACAGGGACACACCAATGAGGAAACTTATCCGTCATATGCCAGGTGATACAGCATTGTTGTAATTTCGGTCATATCGGTTTCCTCGCAAATGCGACTTTTCACAATACTGCTCTTAAAGATATCACAAAATTACAACGTATTCAGAATTACTTAGCAAAAGTTGCGAAAATGGTTTCCACAGTTTACTCCATCTATGCCACTTTTAAAGTCACTACATTGGCTTCCTGTCCAATGTCGTATGATCTATAATTGCTGATCAGGGGCCGGTTTCATAAAGCCTGATCACGACGTCGTAGCGGGCGATAACTCGTCAAAAGCCTAAAACGTCGTAAAGTTACGGTAGTTGCGTTTCACAAGTCTGCTCTAAAGTTGCGCATGTATTTAGTAGGCGGAACTTTACGCTAGTTAATATATTTACGTGATGCTCCCTAAGTTCGTTGGTGCTCCCGACACGCCCACTCTAGACTTATTATATTTAACGTTTACACTGGGTATCCTTTCGGCTTTACATTCATTATAGCTTGTCATTTGCTATGCGAACGGCAAAGGCGGCAGCTAAAGGGAAAATGGGTGTCTGCAGACAGTAGGGCCTGTAAGTGGGTCACGATACATGGCGAGACTCCGCGCGACTGGAGCTGATTGGGGACTGGACACAAGACTAATATTCTAACGATGGATGACAGTTGTAGCTTCCGACTGATGAATACTAGGAAAATCAGATTATAAATATCTTGTGTTATACCTTTCTTAACTTAACTGTCCGATTTAATATTGAGTTTACCACACTATCATAGACTTATAGCGATTTACGTAGTGCAGATAATAGACACGATTTTTGGCCGTACGTGCTTTTACGGGATTTGCATTTTACACTGCTGTACGTTGTGGTTTTGATAAGCATTTATATCTGATAGGTTGTCTAAATGCACATAATCATAACACATGTATACGTTTGCCCCAAACAGGTTATACTACGCGAAAAACGGTACTACGCGAAAAACGGCACTCTTCATTATTAGTCAAGATCGCCAAACACCAGTAGTTGCCGCTAAATGCCATATCAACCACCATAATAACCGATTAAAATTCATGATTTCCTTGATCATTGCCACCGATAAAGTGTTCCATTGCTTCTGCTTGTAATAATCCTTCGGACAATATAACTGAAATACGCTATTTGACAACAGTTCGATTATTACAAAAAAGTCCTATATGTTAACATGGAGAATATGGACTTCCTGCCCCCAACTGCCCCCAGCCTCGTTTTCGCGCGCCTGACTTACACGCCCAATACAAATACAGGGACTCCCCACCCCGACCTAACTAGGTAAATTCTACGTCGATTTGTTTTCGGTAATGCTAAATTGGTCTCATGAAACTGGCTGTAAGCTAACCTGAATAGTAGACCGCATAATTGCTCGTAAAGTTACGCGGCTTTATGAAACCAGCCCCGGCTGTTGAGAGATGATAATTCCATCGGTATGTTTTTTCTACGTATCTGTCGTCTATTTTGCATTCTTTCGAACTGGTTTATACACACTAGTTACGTCCAACTTTATTTTGGAGTAATGTATGTTGACGTGTCTTTGATAGAAGTGGCAGAGGTGGTATTTAGGAAATGCACAAGGGCCCATCCAAACAATCCTGACGATCGGAATTATCAGGTCACCTTCAACTACGAGTTCTTGGACGACGCCTACGAAACTTGGAGCGACGAAGGTTTGTCGATAATTATGTTTTCCTTAGTAACGCAATTTTATGCCAATAATTGTCGTTCTTTCTCGCATGCGTACAAACGTGCGTGCATGTGTGTGTTTAGTTGGTGTGTGTGTGTGTGTGTGTGTGTGTGTGTGTGTGTGTGTGTGTGTGTGCGGCGCGTGCGTGCGTGCGTGCGTGCGTGCGTGCGTTCGTTGCGTGTGTGTATGTATTATAATCTTGCATCAATTGAAAGATGTGTTACTGAATCACATTTCTGTGAATCTAGACAATTCAGCTAGCAGAAAAGACAAACTGCCTACCCCCTATTCTACGAATTCCGCCGTACTGAAGGGAAACCACCCACTCATGATCATGGTGGAGCACAACCAGACGGCGCTACTGGCACATCCTCTGGTGACGTCACTCTTGCAGTTCAAATGGGCCAATTTTGGCAGATACGTCTACTACACGAATTTGGCGATCTACTGCCTGTACCTCACCTTCCTGACTGTCTACATCATGTATACGACTGCTCCCTACATGTACACGTACGTACAATACTATTGGTCACGTTAGCAAGGTTAGTATGAGTAAGATACAATATATATATATATATATATATATATATATATATATATATATATATATATATATATATATATATATATATATATACATTCATTCAAATTTAACATTCCGGAACATTACATCCATATAAAAAGGTAAACTAAAGTATGACTAATAACTGTGTACATAAAGCATTTTCCGCCAATGGCGACACAGTGGTGAAGTATACAGAGCACCACTATTCATGATACTCTGTAGTATTGCATTGCCCGATCTAGCTATATACGTAACAAAACTATACACATACGTTCTTATTAACATTTTACATGTGGGTAAGCCTCTTGACACAAAATAACTCGCACTACAATCTCGAGGTTCATTGCATATAAATCTAAAACACATTATTGTATGCTACACACAGTTTTCTTATTGACTCAGCTCTATAGCATGCACGCCTGGCATGTATATAATGAAGTACAGTAGGATTTAAATAAAGTACATTTTACAGATTCTGTACACACGTAAAACTTTCGGAACAAGGCATTACCCTGAGCATAAATTCTCTTGTATTGTCTAGATATGTCATCATTGTAGCATAGATCTTCTGTGATAATATGCACAAGATTTGAACCCTTGGCATGTTTCACCATTTAGCAAAAAGTTTGGAATGTGTATATCTTTGAACCTTTTACAAGAAAATATCATAACGTTGCTTTTGGTACTATTGTATTTAATATCATGTTCTATCCCATATTCTGAACACACATATAATAACATTGATAGATGAAGGTGCCATGAGCACTAAATCATGAGCATACATCAAATTGTTAATTAACGAGGAACCTATTATACATCCAGCATTGACATTGTTTAATTTGTTACTGAGATTATCCGTGTAAACACAAAAAAGATAAGGAGAGAGAATTCCTCCTTGACGCACCCTTTTAGTAACATAAATTTTTTTGGACATGATATTTTTCCAACGTACATACATATTTTGAGTAGTATACCAAAATATTAAAATCCTAACTACATATACAGGTATGTCCCGCTTTATACATTTTTCTAATAGAACATAATGATTTACACGGTCAAAAGCTTTAGATGCATCCAAAAAACATGAGTATACATTACTATTCAAACTCCTATATTTTAGGATAGCCTCTTTGAAGGCATATATACAAATGTCTGTACTATATTTAGCCTTGAAACCAAACTGATTATCACATATAATTAGGCTGTATGCAATACGGTCATACATATGTTTTTCAAAAACTTTGGACACACTGCTGGCTAAAGCAATAGGTCTGTAATTACTCTTGCTACATATGCAAGCATTTGAATTTTTAACAATGGGCACTAGTACAAGATATACCATTAATTCAGGTAAAATCCTATTAACAAATAGGCTAGTAAAGCACATAGACAACAGTGGAATTATAACATCACTGCAATGTTTCAAATGTTCTGCAGATATACCATCTAAACCACAACACTTGTTGTCTTTCAAATCTTTTATGGCATGGATAATCTCCGAGTGTGACACCTCTACATCCCTTTGATATTTAGCATGTTTACAAATATTATTTACCTCTTTATTGTTACTTAGACAATTAGAATAAATCCTCATAATGGGATTTCCACATCATTATTTTCTATTTTGTGTGACCCAGTTACACCATCAATAACATTTGGAAGAGACAAATAACTGTTATTCATTAGCTTAATTTCTTTCCAAAATGCTTTGTCATTTTTATACAACAGCTTTTTTGCAAGTGATTCCTTCCTTAGTGCATCCTCATTGCTTCTTATGAATCTCATAGCACCTTTAAATCTAGCCTTAGCTCTGTTTTTCATGTCAGAAAGTGGACCTTGCCTGGGACTACCAGCATTTTTCCACATGGTATACGTTTCTCGAGACATATCATAGAGATCAGATGCAAATTTTTTCCAACCTGGCAGGTTAAACATTTTTACCCTTGGATGGTTTGTTTGTTTTTATAGTATTCTGACCAGCAGTGGTTATCGCACACATTATACTGTCATAATATTTTTGCCAGGCTGCTTTATGCTCTACGATTAGTACAGTTGCAGTCTTTTACACAATAAAACGTCAGTTGGTATCTTCAACATCTCTCAATAGGTATTCTGTTTGTACACCATACTCATAAAGTACATTTTTCCTCTTGGCAGACCAATCAATTTTGCATCTCATATCATTGGAAGCCCCATGTTCAACAACAGGAACTAACTGTAAATCAATTTCAACCATGACCGGGATATGGTCAGACAGAATAGTACCATATAATACAGACATATTTGTTATGGCACAGTTGCCATCTTCCGTTGAGATCAAGTGACTAACATATGTATACGTTTCTTCTGGTAATTTAATTATGGCAACTAGTCCACTTATATTTAAATTGGCTGAACAATTCTTTCAACAAAACAACAAAATTTGCATTTTCTTTACACATTAGCATTATAATCTCCAACTACTGTTACACAGGAGCTGTCACATTCATCTACCAAAATTATGAACTTTGGTTAAACGGTCAATATATTCTTCTTCATTATCTTTGTTATCATAAAAATAAATATATACGTTTTATTTTCGCCAGATACAATCTCAATGCTCACCACCCAATCATAGTCATATTCATGTGGAATAATAAATTCATCATATTTATTATTCCAAAGAATAGCTACACCTTCCTTCTTCCTCCCTGCGGCCTAATGTTATACCCAGAGAGTCTCATTGGGGGAGTTGGCTACAGCATTGTACCCCTTTCTCAAAGTGTTTAGCTCTTCTTCCTGTTGTTTAGTTAACCAAGTTTCCTGGAGGCAAACAATATCATTATCAGTGACTAACTGTTCTACTTCTACTCGTTCATAAATTCTATTCGACCCTAATTTCAGTCTAGGACAGTTGTAGCTTACAAGCTTTACTAAATGTTTATTGAATGTCTTTATTCTGCGTCCCCATTCGAGTCATCATCCATGTAGTCTGTCTTTCTGGTGTTCGAGCGTTGCACCTTCTCTGAAGGTTTGAACCATCGGATAAAACTGCCCTCTGGCCAGATGTGTCCATCCAAGAACACCTTGGGATCGTCCACTTCTGCTGACACATAGAAAGTTCGGTAGTACTCTGGGTACTTTGACTTGAGCAGCAAACAGGTTACATTGACATTCAGCTTGCCGTCCAGGTATCGTTTCAGATTATCTGCACTCTGGTCTGGGGGAAAGCGCGTAGCAAATACATTTGCTTTTCTCTTTCGTTTCACAACAGCGGTAATGCTTGCAACTTTTGCGGAGCCAATGACAGGTTTCCGCGCCTTCTTCACAGAGACGACAGGACTCGTCTGTTCAGCTCTCACATTTGATGCACGCTTATTTGTCTTCTTGACGACAGTGCTCCAGCGGCACTGACTGTCAGTCTCTGAATCAGTTTCCACTGGCCCTGGATCAACTGTACTGTCGACATTCCTTGTGGCATCTGGCTCTACAAGGGGCAGAGCAACTGTTACCTTAACCTTAGTAGGGCACACCACAGGCTTCCCCTGAGCTTTACGTTTCTGACAACTTGCTGTTGCCTTCCTGTTGACGTCAGGGCAGCCTGGAGACCTCCCAACATTTCACCCTCGAGCTTGTGCACTCTGGATATTGTCTTAGCACACACTTTGTTGTCAAGGTTTCTGACGTTGTCTGCTGGCATTTCATAGCACCCCTCATCAGTAGCATTTCATCGTTAATGCTCTCAATCTTCGTCAAGAGCACTGATACATTATATATATATATATATATATATATATATATATATATATATATATATATATATATATATATATATATATATATATATATATATATATATATATATATATATAATACATACATATATTACATATATTATATAAATATTTATATAATATTATATATATATATATATATATATATATATATACTAAATAATACCTAGTGATATATGGACACATTTTAATTCATTTGTTTCATAGCATATATATACGCATAATATACATATATATATATATATATATATATATATATATATATATATATATATATATATATATGTATATATATATAATAATACATTATATACATATGTATATAATAATAATACGATAATATATATATATATATATATATATATATATATATATATATATATATATATATATATTATATATATATTATATATATAGACATATACTTTTGAAATAAAAAAAATTAGTTATATACTATATATATACGCATATATATATATATATATATATATATATATATATATATATATATATATTATAATGACGATAGTTGAGTAACACTGTGTTGTTAGGAACGTTACAAACGTTACAGCTGACTTCTGTGAAAACGTAAGCCATCATGAGAGCAATGAAGTGACGCAGCCACTGATAGCCTTTGTGAGCAAATACATCGTCATGGTCTTGGCATTAGTGAACCTCGTGCGGGAGGTATGAACTTTATCTTCCTTCTCACCAACTGGTGTCTACGTGAATGTGATAACAGTGTGCAACGTCTGGATAATGTGTAACATTGTTGTCATGCCTACAATATCTACGATTACTTAATTTGTCTTTAAGTTACATGATTGTCGTATTGCCATTTTGGTACTTGATATGACAGCGAAATCATTCTACGAAATCATTGGATCTATGAAAGACATGCAAACAAAACATAACTTGTATACAAAGGTATACGCTTCTCTCTTCGCCAATAAACATACATTTTTGGAACGTTCAGGATATATACGCTGTCAGAAATGTCACCATTTGTAAAGGGATTTAGCATTACTACCTCCCGTGACCTAACTCCTTCGTCCATGTATTCATCGCTGTTCCCCTGTGACCAACATGACCATCAGTCGTGTTCTTGCGCAGGTTCTACAGTTGCGGTCGGCCAAATGGAGCTATTTCAGCCCGGAGAATGTCATGGAATTGATCGCCTACCTCGGGTCCATTCTTCTCGTTATGGACTTTAGCAAGTGTCAAGAATACAAGGGCATAAGAACGGTCAGTGTCACAGATATAAAACTGCTAAGGTCCCAAATAATTAAACAATGCTCTATGCGGCGATTTTATCATATATAAACATGTTAGTTAAAAATTGAATTATCAGTCGAATTATGAATGCCCAACCGACACGTTTCTGATGGTTGCTGTAGAGTTGTCTTTCAAAATATGCGGTGTCAAAAGCGTGTTGCTATGTTATCATGCGTACATAAAACTGCTCTGATTGTGTCTCGTGTAACTTCGTTTTATGCAATGTACCCATAATATAAGTGTGGGACACACACGCACACACACGCACGTACGCATGCACGCACGCACACACGCACGCACACACACACACACACACGCACACACACACACGTTCACATGTGCTCACATACACACGCTCACACACACGCTCACACACATACGCTCACACACACGCTGACGCACACACATACAAACACACACCATGCAATCAAACGCACACAACATTGCGTGCAATATCCGAAGCTATAATTGTAATGGTTTTTTCCACAATGTGTTGACGTTCTGCAGAGTTGGCAGTGGCAACTTGGAGCTGTGGCCGTCTTTCTGGCTTGGATGAATCTTCTTCTCTTCATCCGCAAGTTTCCACGCTTTGGCATCTACATCGTCATGTTCACGGATATCCTACTGACGTTCCTCACGTTTTTGCCGGTCTTCTTCCTCTTCGTTGTTGCCTTCTCCCTGGCCTTCTTCATGCTCATGCAGAACATGGTGAGTCGTTCTAACTGCCAATTGTGTTATAATATATGCATAAGCTAATCCAAGACACAATTAAAACGCATCTCTTCAAACAGGCAAACGATTCAATCCCACTTTGTGTTATTTTAACGATTAATTTATCAATAACATTAGTTTAAATGCGTGTGTCTTTCCAATTCTGTCTGTAGTATGCGTTTAGACGACCCGAGTTCTCACTTCTCAAAACGTCCATGATGATGATTGGAGAGTTTGACTTCGACAGTGTCTTCTACGGCATGGGGACCTACGACCCGAGTGACTCGGAGGAAGAAGTGCACAAGAAGACGCTCTACTACTCAGCCATCTCGTACACCGTCTTCGTCGTCTTCCTCGTTCTCATGGCCATCCTCGTCACCAACCTGTTGGTCGGTCTCGCTGTCGATGACATCAAAGCCGTGATAATTAAAAAACATTCTTAAGTCTGCTTTAAGCTTAACAGAGTAAATACTTTATATAAGTTTGTAAACTAATCGGTGTGTTTGTTTCTAGTTTTCCTTCCATCGCCCGGAGTTCTCACTGCTGAAGACGTCGGTGATGATGATAGGCGAGTTTGAGTTTGACAGTGTCTTCTTCAGTAACTCGCATGAACACGGGGATAAGCTGTACTACCCAGGGGTGTCGTATGCCCTCTTCGTCGTCTTTCTCGTTCTCATGGCCATCCTCGTCACCAACCTGTTGGTCGGTCTCGCTGTCGATGACATCAAAGCCGTGCAGGAACAGGCTGTCCTCAAGAGACTTGCTATGCAGGTATGACTAGTGATGATTTTGAATTTTAATTGGGTGACATGTTGATTTAGTTCATTTTCTTTCACAAGGTGGTTGCACGACAGCAATTACCACAGTATCTGCCCTTCTTTATGTTATTTCATAATGTGTTTAGCATAAGTTTATTGTGTGTTTGTGTTATGTTTTTCAGTGTTTGATATGGATATATTGTGAAATGGTTTGGGTTGAATAAAAACGAACGTATGTTAAAATAATGTATGTGGTGGTTACTGACGCACCACTCACGTATGCACACATACACCACACCACACCACACCACACCACACCACACCACACCACACCACACCACACCACACCACACCACACCACACCACACCACACCACACCACCACACCACACCACACCACACCACACCACACCACACCACACCACACCACCACCCACACCCACCACACCACACCACACCACACCACACCCACACCACACCACACCACACCACACCACCACCCCACCCCACCCCCACCCCACACCCACACACCACACCACACCACACCACACCACACCACACCACACCACACCACACCACACCACACCACACCACACCACACCACACCACACCACACCACACCACACCACACCACACATACTCACACACACATACTCACACACACACATGGCACGTACACACACACAGACACACACACACACACACACACACACACACACACACACACACACACACACACACACACACACACACCGCACGCAGACACACACACACAAACATAAACACCACACAACAACACATCAACACACACAAACACACACACACGCACGCACGCACGCACGCACGCACGAACACACATGCAACACACACTCTGTGGTCCCTGTTATTTATAACTTTTGATATCTACTCTAGCTACTCATCCATCTTCTGTCTGTTACAGGTGGAGCTGGCTTTAGATGTGGAGAAAATTGTGCCTCAGTTTATCCGTCGACGTTTTGTCGTTAAGTGTCGCACAATTCGACCTAATGAAAACCGCCATCACAGCAGTATATTCCGCTGTCTCATGTCCGAGTCTGAGTTGTCATCGGAAGCCATTGTCAAGGCACTCAATCCAGAACTGGTAGGTTTACATATATTATTGTCTATCACTATTATTAACTCTTACTTTTGTTTATACTAATTTTTTCTTTTACTCTCATTTACTCTGACATACCTTTGCTTCCTCTTACTTAGTTGTTTTGAGCAGTGTTTGACTATTATTATTTGTTTAGGACGAGATAGAGCAGTGTGTAACTGTTGTGTTTTGTTTAGGACAATATAGAGCCCAATGTAACTGTTGTTTATTTAGAGCGAGATAGAACAGTGAGTAACTGTCATTGTTTGTATAAGACAAGATGGAGCCCTGTGTAAACTGTTATTGTTTGTTTAGGACGAGATGGAACAGCTGCAGGAGAACCAGGAGAAGATGATCGAGCAGATCGATATGCTCAAGAAAAAGATGAAGGGCACGACTCATCGACTGGAGAAGATGCTTGTTTCCTTGTGTAAGGCACAGCGCGTTGATTATGCAGAGGATGACGTTGCTGGTGACAAGAAGAAGTTTAAACATGTGGGAACCAGTACGAACGAGTTGTAACCAGTTACGACCAATTAGGAAACAGTTGGAACCAACAACAACCAGTTACAACCAGTCTGGACATTTGGGAGGCAGATTTCAGAGTCCCCAGTGTCGACAGGGAGAAGGGTATGGAGGGAGAGGTTGTATGTGTAGTGTAGACAACCAATGACGTATTTCTGAACCTGTCGATTGATTCACTATTAATGACATGTTTCATGGTGACACCACCAGAAGTTGCCAGAGAAGCTCATGTTTTGTGCCAGAATATTACCCATTGTTAGAACAAAACTTTATGCTTTTTATATGCATAGTTTATACTCAATGTGTAATATATGCACTGTGATAACAATTATTGAATTTTAGAAAGAGGCATATTTGAAAATAATTTTCTCGTATTTGAGCAAATAAATTACTGATAGAATCAGTATATTTTAAGAACAGTAAGAGAATATCAATCAGTGCAGCCATTTGTATGTTTCGTAATTTACTGACAGCAAAATAGAACCGTTTGGTTGCTATTTATTTACTGTTTTAAAACTCATATAACTATTAAAGAAATTCTTGGATGTTTGAATGAAAGGAAATTCACATTTTAATGGGTATAGCTGTGAGTAACATAGTATTTTGTCTGACGTTACTAATTGAATGTGTTTGCCTCTGCCGCGAACTATTTGTGGTAGAGTATTTCAAAGGTTTTATGTCCATATGGTGCTGTTGGTTATCTGAAATAACGTTTCACTACTAACTCTCTGCAACGAATGTAATAAAGCCTCTAGTTTTATATTGCTGTCACCATTGTAAATTGATTCACTTATTTTACTTTATATGCGGTGTGTTTCTGTGATATGTTGGTCAACTTATTGTCAAAATATGTATTTAAAATGTCTAGGTAATTTAATCTGTCCTGCGTACCATTTAGGGAGGCAGTACTAATTAATACTGTGACAGATAATATGTATTTTTCTAGAAAGATATCAACATAATTATTTTCAGAAGTAATATCGTTGATTTTTTCTCATGTTGATTAATTGCACTCAGGAAATACGCCTTTAGCCTAAAGATGATTTGATTTTAGCGTATTGATTTGTGGACTTTTATCAACTTTATGTAGCAGTGAACATGTGTGTTAAAAAACACCACATTTATGGCATCTGAACACTTGTTACTCAATATATTTGTAGATTTGTTGTTAACACAAGTAATTGCATTTGCTGTAACAAAAGCATAACAGGAATGTGTTGTGTAAATACATAACAGTTTAATTGTTAACGGTGGAAGTAAATAACACAGTGGACCATTCACTGGGATAAGCCTGCATTTGTATTGCCAAGTCTAGGCCAGAAGACGCACCAGAATCTCAGTAAAACTGAAACAAGGACATGATATCTCCCCTGAATAGTGGTCATGTAACATTCTCTCTAGTTTTAGGTGGACGTTTTGTAATAAAGGCGATACTATTTTCGATACCATTACATCACGCTTAATTTTTAATATACAGTTACGTGATGTCAAACTATTCCTGTGTTAGGTGAGAGCTGACATTACAAACGAGAGGAAATATCAACTTTGCCTTCGAAACATGATACAGGTATCCATTGCTCCTGGTTTTTAAACTGTCTTTATGGAACACATTATACTGAAATATACATAAGAGATAACATTGTGATATCTACGTTCTTAACAGCAACGTATGTGTCACCGAATTTGCATGTGTTGTGGTATTTTGACATACTGTATTTAATAAATGTGTCAGTATGAATAACGTTTGTTTTTTCATTTGATAATACCCTTTGATCTAGTAGTTTCGGTGTATCTGTCGTCTTTGTGTCTGTCTGGAGATCCCTTCTCCACGTGTTCCTTGGATGACCTCTTTTTATTTTCCTTGTGGGTTCCATTGTCACGGCCTGCCTGGTGCTGGTTTCCGGAGCGTGTGTCACGTCCATCGTCTCCTGATCTCACCTTCAGCAGTCAGTTGGTGCGTTCTCTCCCACAAGTCAATGTTGTTAATGGTGTCTGGCCAGCGGATCTGGAAGATTCTTCTCAGTCAATTGTCTGTACTTTCTTGATGGAGGTGGTAGTTGTCCTCCATGTCTCTGCTCAATACAGTGGTATGGACTTCACGTTGGGATTAAACAGGCGTATCTTTGTGAGTAATGACAACACTTTGGAGCTCTAGGTGTTCTTGAGCCGTATAAATGCTTCTTTCGCCTTGTCAATCCTTGCCTTAACATCCGCATCTGTACCTCCTTGCTTGTCAATAACACTACCCAGGTACGTGGAAATCTCTACCTCCTCAATTTCATTCCCTATCAATGTTACTCGACGTGTATCTTGCCTTTATGTACATTTAGGCCAAGTCGTGAAGAGATGACTGCCACTTCACTGGTCGTCTGCATCTGCTGGTAGCTGTGGGACAGCCACCAACAGATGTAGTGCCAGATCGTCGGCAAAGTCCAGGTCTTCAAGTCCACAGTGTCCACTGGATTCCACTTCTTCTCTGTGTTATGCATGTCTTTGTAATCCAATCGATAACCTGAAAAAAGAGGAATGTGGACAGCAAGCAACCTTGTCTAACTCTGGTCTTCAATTCGAAACGGTTGGTTGTTGTCTTCCATGGAATACTCTGCAGCCTGGTCCTTCATAGCTGTTCTTAATCAGGTTGACCAGTTTGGCTGGTATGTCGTAGTAGTTTCCATAACGTATTCCTGTTAATGCTGTCAAACATCTTTTCGTCGTCAACAAAGTTGATGTAGAGTGAGGAGTTCCATTCAAAGGATTGCTCCACTATGATGCTTAGTGTGACGATCTGATCCACGCAAGATCTGTTTGGGCGGAACAAGCTTGTTGATCTCTCAGCAATGGGTCGATTTCCTCTTTCATTCTTTGTAAGATTATTCTGTTGAATAATTTCCCCGGCGCTGACATAAGTGTGATTCCTCTGTAGTTGGAACAGTTGCTGATGTCTCCTTTCTTGGGAAGTTTTATGAGGTATCCCTCTCTCCAGTCTGATGATACCTCTTCCTTTGCCCAGATCTTTGTAAAGAGACGGTACAATAGCTCCACAAGGAAGTCGGTGTCTGTCTCGAGTGCTTCTGCTGTAATGTCATCCGGCCTTTCTGCTTTATTATTCTTCAACTGCTTTATGACTCTCCCGATTTCTTCCTTGGTAGGTTTGTCACACTTGGTGGGTAGATCCACTTCTGCTGGCTGTGTGTCTGGGGGTCCAGCGGGGCAGGTCTGTTCAGAAGTTCTTTA
>JAODUO010000584.1:217500-220000 GCA_025642075.2 Ridgeia piscesae
ACTCACTCCTACTCCCACACTCACTCCTACTCCCACTCACTCCTACACCCACACTCACTCCAACTCCCACACTCACTCCTACTCCCACACTCACTCCTACTCCCACATTCACTCCTACTCCCTCTCACTCCAACTCCCACACTCACTCCAACTCCCACACTCACTCCTACACCCACACTCACTTCTACTCCCACACTCACTCCTACTCCCCACACTCCCTCATTCCCACACCCACTCCTACTCCCACTCACTCCTACACCCACACTCACTCCAACTCCCACACTCACTCCTACTCCCACACTCACTCCTACACCCACACTCACTTCTACTCCCACACTCACTCCTACTCCCACACTCACTCGTATTCCCACACCCACTCCTACTCCCACTCACTTCTACTCCCACACTCACTCCTACTCCCACACTCACTCGTATTCCCACACCCACTCCTACTCCCACTCACTCCTACACCCACACTCACTTCAACTCCCACACTCACTCCTACTCCCACACTCACTCCTACTCCCACATTCACTCCTACTCCCTCTCACTCCAACTCCCACACTCACTCCAACTCCCACACTCACTCCTACTCCCACACCTACTGCCACACTCAGCCCTACTGCCACACTCACTCCTACTCCAACACTCACTCCTACTCCCACATTCACTCCTACTCCCACCCCTCACTCCCCCTACTCCCACACTCACTCCATCTCCCACACTCACTCCTACTCCCACACTCGCTCCTACTCCCACATTCACTCCTACTCCTCTCACTCAAACTCCCACACTCACTCCAACTCCCACACTCACTCCAACTCCCACATTCACTCCTACTCCCTCTCACTCCAACTCCCACACTCACTCCTACTCCCACACTCGCTTCTACTCCCACATTCACTCCTACTCCCTCTCACTCCAACTCCCACACTCACTCCTACTCCCACACCTATTCCCACACTCAGCCCTACTGCCACACTAACTCCACCTCCCACACTCACTCCTACTCCCACACTCACTCCTACTCCCACACTCACTCCTACTCCCACACCTACTCCCACATTCAGCCCTACTGCCACACTCACTCCATCTCCCAGACTCACTCCTATTCCCACACTCACTCCTACTCCCACACTCACTCCTACACCCACACTCACTTCTACTCCCACACTCACTCCTAATCCCACTCACTCCTACTCCCACACTCACTCCTACTCCCACACCTACTCCCACACTCACTCCAACTCCCACACTCACTCCTATTCCCACACTCACTCCTACTCCCACACTCACTCCAACTCCCACACTCACTCCTACTCCCACACTCACTCCTACTCCCACACTCACTCCTACTCCCACACTCACTCCAACTCCCACACTCACTCCTATTCCCACACTCACTCCTACTCCCACACTCACTCCAACTCCCCCACTACTCCAACTCCCCCCCCTACTCCTATTCCCACACTCACTCCCACTCCCTCACTACTCCCGCTCCACCCTCATCCACTCCTTCCTCTCTCCCCTCTATTTTACTCTTTCCTCTCTCTCTCTCTCTCTCTCTCTCTCTCTCTCTCTCTCTCTCTCTCTCTCTCTCTCTCTCTCTCTCTCTCTCTCTCTCTCTCTCTCTCTCTCTCTCTCTCTCTCTCTCTCTCTCTCTCTCTCTCTCTCTCTCTCTCTCTCTCTCTCTCTCTCTCTCTCTCTCTCTCTCTCTCTCTCTCTCTCTCTCTCTCTCTCTCTCTCTCTCTCTCTCTCTCTCTCTCTCTCTCTCTCTCTCTCTCTCTCTCTCTCTCTCTCTCTCTCTCTCTCTCTCTCTCTCTCTCTCTCTCTCTCTCTCTCTCTCTCTCTCTCTCTCTCTCTCTCTCTCTGTTTCTCTGTTTCTCCGTTTCTCCGTTTCTCCGTTTCTCCGTCTCTCCGTCTCTCCGTCTCTCCGTCTCTCCGTCTCTCCGTCTCTCTCTGTCTCTCCGTCTCTCCGTCTCTCCGTCTCCCCGTCTCCCGTCTCCCCGTCTCCCCGTCTCCCCGTCTCCCCGTCTCCCCGTCTCCCCGTCTCCCCGTCTCCCCGTCTCCCCGTCTCCCTGTCTCCCCGTCTCCCCGTCTCCCCTGTCTCCCGTCTCCCCTGTCTCCCCGTCTCCCCGTCTCCCGTCTCCCCGTCTCCCCTGTCTCCCCGTCTCCCCGTCTCCCCGTCTCCCCGTCTCCCCGTCTCCCCGTCTCCCCGTCTCTCCCTGTCTCTCTGTCTCTCTCTGTCTCTCTCTGTCTCTCTCTGTCTCTCTCTGTCTCTCTCTGTCTCTCTCTGTCTCTCTGTCTCTCTGTCTCTCTCTGTCTCTCTCTGTCTCTCTCTCTCTCTCTTCTCTCTCTCTCTGTCTCTCTCTGTCTCACTCACTCATCTCTCTCTCTCTCTCTCTTTCTCTCTCTGTCTGTCTGTCTGTCTGTCTGTCTCTCTCTTCTCTCTCTCTCTCTCTCTCTCTCTCTCTCTCTCTCTCTCTCTCTCTGTCTATCG
>JAODUO010000584.1:235000-270000 GCA_025642075.2 Ridgeia piscesae
GCATATACATGTGTATACGTACACATGTGCGTACGTACACATGTGCACATGTACATGTGGTATTACATATAAAGCTACACACACAGGTAGGCTTAAACTCGTTTGCTTACATGCTCATTCTCCCAGTAGTCGAGCATGTCGCTGAAAGACTAACATCTGTACGAAGACTCGCTACGTGCTCATTATTGTCATTTCTACATTCACAGGTGAAACTTGTCCTGGACGTTGAAAGTATCATTCCGCAATATTTTCGTCACGGTTGTGTGGCCAAGTCCGAGACATTTAAACCGAATACCAATCCTCAGCACCATGACATGATCAAAGACTTTGCGGAAGAGTCAGATCTCTCTTCAGGCACCATTGCGAATGCTCTCAACCCGCAAAAGGTGAGTACACCGTAATCAGGTAACGGGCGACCGCAGGTCGACGTAAATTCTTCGATCGTAGTACGTACTTGGATTGTAGTACGCTCTTGTCTAAATTAAATAGGAATTTCCTTGGCTAAAACCAATTGATAATCAACCACTTTATAATCAACCAGTAATTTACCAGACGCTGCTCGCAAATACAACACAATGTGTTGTTTTGGGGTACAGCGACTGGTAAATTACTGGTTGACTATCAAGTGGTTTGTGGTCAAAGACATTCCTGATTACACTTTTGCAAACACGGGAACGTTTCGACAATAAATGTAACACAATCCATGTATGTACGTCGATATGCGGTCGCCCATGACCATGCAACAGCGTCATCAAGTCAGATAGCCATTCACTCTCGTCGTGTTCTCGTCGTGTTCTCCTGGTGCCATTGTCTGTGAGTCTTGCTGTGCAAATTTGCAGTCAAGTGACTATCGGTTTTTGAATAATCTCACATTGCGCGAAAGGTATATTTTTATGTAAGGCTATACTGTATTTTGGTATCCAGTCACTAGGACTGCTCAAAGTGTTGATTTCATCCTGGCAGACCGGTTCAGTCGAACACCATCTCGAGTTGTCTCGGAAGTATTCAGTCATGCCGCAACTACTGCAAGTAGTATTCGTTGACATAAAAATGCTATCGATCATTGTTATATTAGTCAATTACTTATTCTTACAACTGAATTGACTACAGCAATGAGGAGTGCTCCGAATATTGCTTATAATGCTTTGTAATGACAACAAGAAAATTCAAAGTTGGATTCTCTCAATTAGTCTAATAATGATATGTTTAATACACACCTATCTCGTCTTAACTATTTTTTTATTTAACTAATTTGATTTGTATACGCATAAAATCATAATGAATATATTTTCATCCGTTATGACAAGAATGTGCACTAAGAAATAACGAACTCCACATATATGAGAAAATGACATGCGAGTTGCTGCATATATTCATTTGAAATGTCAATGCACTACATAAAACCATTTGAGGCCGTGGTGTCAAACTATGTAATTATGCTCTTGCAACGTTTAAATATGAATTAAATATATTTATATTAGTAACCAGTATTAGCTATTTATTTAATTAAGCGTTTTGTGGCAATTTTTAATGAAGTATTTACGAAAGCAGTATTGCCGTGATTCGTGTTTGCACCTTTTTTCGCCCGCACAATCTTTTTGTTTAATGATTCTACTTATACCATGTGATGTAATGTAATTTCACCATTTACATGTATTGTGAGGGTAAACCAGCCATTGTGGCTTTACACCCTCATTATGGAAACAATTATATTTAACAAGATTTAACAAGATTGCCACCCAGAGATTCAACTCTAGACGGCAGGTGGACATGGAAGCCCTTTGGCTTATCGATATTCCAACCTATCTATCTAAGTATACCCGCCCGTTTTAGGTATATGTCGATTTAATGTTTAAATATATTAACACTACTAGCACCTACACAATCAGCTGATAATATGTTCCATTCGTTTACTGTTCTTTGTGAAAATGAAAATATTCTAATATCTTGTCTACACTGTTTCTTTGCTGATGTAACTCCATGTCCTCTAGTCCTTCCCTTTTCCTTGACCGAGAAAAAAATATTTCTGTTAATATTTTCATACCCATTCAATATTGTAAAGACCTCAATCTGATCTCCTCTCAATCTTCTAGTTTCTAGTATTGTTAAACCACATTCCTTTAGACGCATTTCATAACTAATATTCCTAACTCTTGGTATAATTTTTTTGCTCTCCTTTGTACTGTTTCTAGCATATCAATATTCGTTCTTGCGATATGACCTCCATGCTTGTATACAATATTCAAAATGAGGTCTAATGTTTTATACAGCGGTATTATTAGTTCTTTTCTTTGTACACTATAGTTCGCCTAATTAATCCAAGAATTTGGTTTCCCTTCGCTGCTGCAATTCCACACTACTCTGATACCTTCATGTCAGCACTAATAGTTAACCCTAAGTCCTTTTCCTTTAAGGTAATATTTAGTGCCCACCCATTTACCACCCATTGTGTATTGTGCATCTTCATTCTGTGTGGAGGCACTTACACTTCCCAAAATTAAACAGCATTTGCCACTTATCAGACCATTCTGTCAACTTATTAAGATCAACTTGTAAATGCTGTCTATCTGCATCACCTTTAATTTCCCTAAACACTTTTGTGTCGTCCGCAAACTTCAACACCTTGCTTGTTATGTCATCATCCAAATCATCGATAATATTAAGAATAAAATAGGTCCCAATACTGATCCCTGCGGTACTCTACTCAAAAACGATTTCCAGTTTGAAACCTCCCCATCAACTACTACTCTTTGTCTTATATCAATAAACCATTTTTCTATCCAGATACTGATACCTTCATATCCTATGCCGTGGGCCTTTAGTTTAAGTAGTAATCTTGATATGGCACTTTTCCAAAGGTTTAAAAAAATTAAAATAGATTATATCTACTGGAGATCCCTCATCTACTCACTTTGTGATATCTTCCAAAAAACATTTTTTTTAACTTTTAAAAACCCATGTTGAGATGGGTTTATCAATTTTTACTTTTAACAAGAATATCAACCAAAAGATCTTTAATTAGTCTTTCTAATAGTTTGCAAATCACCGATGTTAAACTCACTGGTCTATAGTTCTCTGACTTGTTTCTCGAACCTTGTTTTAAATAATGGAATAATGTTTGCTTCTTCCCATTCTAACGGAACTATTCCCTCCTCTAATGACAAACTGAACATTGTCGCAAGCGGTACGCTGATTTGTTCTTACACTTTTTCCAATAGTAATTTAGGAGGAATCCCATTCACTCCAGGTGATTTATTATCCTTCATATCTCTAATTATCATAGCTACCATTTTTGGGGTTACAATTAGTTGTGCTATATAGTAAGACTCTCTCCCTTCGAACTTAGTCTCTAGTGCTGGTAACATATTGCATTACGACGTCTATGCCATGTATGTACCATTGGATATAGAGGGTGTATGTGCCACGTTTTGGTAATATACCATTATCATTGTCATCATCAACATCGCAACAATGTTAACGAGCATTGTACGACATGGAAACAAAATGCGTAGTTTGATCGATTCGCGCTCGGAAGGTTTAACTAGAAGCAGTCTCGCGCGCCAGGGTTTGCTGGGGCTGATTACGTCGCTACCCCAGGCACACCATTTTGCAAAACTTCGGTTTTAAACTAGTCAATGGAATTGTTTATGAGCTGTTTGGTCGGCCTCCGGTCTTGTGGTATGATTTCGGATGAGTTCAGCCACACGTTAACTGCATGCAATGTTTGGGATGTAGATGCAAATACTCGAATACGCGAGACCGTTCAGCAGCTTGTGCAATTGGGCGGCCGGGTCGTTATACTGGAATTCCCAGAAATTTGTTATCTCTCTTCAAATTGAGGCGGGTATTTGCGTTGTTCTCAGTGGGCAAACAGTCATGATTGGCGAAGTCAATAAACTACTCCGACTCAGCTAGCTAAATCGATCACTTCTCGTAGGGTATCAGCCAGGGCTAGGTTGCATGGCAAACAACACTGGATTACCAGGATGAATAGAAGGGAACAGTGACATAGAACAATAATTGGGGCATGGCGAACCACATGAACCACTCTTGTTTAACATACGTACTTATTACTTAGTTCGCTATGAACTCCAGTTAAGGTGGTGACATCACTGAAATTGCCTGTTCTTAGAGCGAGATGCAGCAGCTGCAGGACCACATTGAGAGACTGAGGAGCGAGACGAACGAGCTCAAGTCGATGTTCAAGGCCTTCTGTGATAGACCCAAACTCGATGGCGCAATCGACCAGTAGCACCACCGGCAAATCGTGACTGATGAAACCTGAACAACCGAGCATGGTGGCGCCATCGTAGTGGTGATTTGTTTAGCACCCGGTAGAGGGCGCAGTGATGAGACAATGTTACATCAGTACTCGATTGCATCATTGATTCTGCTTGATTTGTGAATGGTGTGTTTCCCGTGCTTATTCGGCCGTATTCACACAAACGATCATACAGACAGATACCCACACACGCACGCACGCACGCACGCACCCACGCTCGCACGTACGCACACACCGATCCTTACTAGTGGCGTACCAAAAATAAAGGGAAACAAATTATAGTCACCAATTCGTTTACTTATTAATTTTATTGTTTGGCTCAGAGTCGATGTGGCACTAGTTTCTTTTAGAGGTAAACACAATTGTAGTACACGATTGAATCTTTTCAATGTACAAATATGAGCACGCCTACGCAAAATGCCTCACAAGAAAGAACATTTCCTCATATCAATTAAAAGTAATAACATAAACCACTGTGGTATAAATTACTTATACAATCCACAGACCAGTGATAATTTAAATATATGTTTTGATGAATTAATACAGTTAGAAAAACAATTTCGTTGTCATAAAACAACAAAATGTAAATCTACAAAAACATCCAAATACTTAGAAAAGCGTACAGAAGAAACAGACCAGGTCCGTTTTCAGGATAGGCTAATTGATTTGGCAAGTCCAAATTACAATATGTTGTGTGGGAATGTCAATAATGCGCATATTACCAATCAAGAATGGCCAACTGAAAACGACTACACTGCGGTGCCATGGCCACCAAAACATGTCCCACCACACTGACGTGTTTGGTGTTACGCGTATTAGAGAGCGTCACGCACGTTTGATTCTGTCGAGAAACTAGCGACGACCAATCCACACCACCACCCATAAATACGTCATTATATATACATATTCGATATTGACTTTGGATACTTCTCTACCACTCAGTGATCCATTGTTCACACTACTTTGTGGGAATACACATATGCATGAAAAGTAGTATAGATATTGCTGTAATAATTAAGTGCGGCAATATGATTAGTATAGTTTGAATAATTATGCACTGACCGTGAACTCTACAGTCTCTATTAGTCTCGATTACCCAGGCTCCGTGAGCTAGCAGCACCTTTAGCCTCTCAAATAAGCCTGGTAGATGTGTGCTGTGCCGATGTTAGCGACATCTGCCGATGCAGCCTTACTCCAGAAAAGGGTAGCTACGCTGATTGGTTCTCAGGCCGAATTTGACATAACAAATTAAATAAGGATACCTTTTTTATCAGATAATAAATATAAACAAAACTATTCAAAATTAAACTTACATTCACACTAAACAGATATAGAAAATTGTAGTTATTTATGTAGCCGGAATTATGCCCTCGATTACCCAGGTTCCGTGAGTTGGCAACATTTTACACGGATAACATTCGGAAGCCGACTGAGTGACTAGACTATCTTCTCGGCGAAGTTACGCAGCCGAGCGAGAGTCGGTTAAGCGAGACCACAACCTATTGGCTTACGGATGTATTCGCTGTCCGCCAGGCGGCACTACAGTAGACGCACAGCCAGTGGACGATAGTACAATCAATATCAACGTTCCACTGGGGTGCAACTAAACGGTTGTCCCAGCGACAGTAAGTCTGGAGCCGAACTACGTCAGTGTAGTCAAATGTTGTCTCTCTCTCTCTTCTATCCCTGTATATATGACGCACGCACGCACGCACGCACGCACGCACGCACGCACGCACGAGGCGCTCACTAAGATCTCACACATGTTGACAAATTTGTGTTCCAGATTGTGGGCATGGGGCAACGCATGATAAAACACCCTCCGTAGTTGTCGCATTGTAGATACTGGTGCGGATCCGGCACCGCGAAGTACTTGCCGCCGTTCTCGCCGAAGCAGGGGCTGTGTGTGTTGCAGTCGAATGCCAAAGCTGCAGACAACATGAACACATGTCGTAACATCGCGTACGTTCGAACAGTAACTTCGCATGACAAGTTGACAACGCGTTGCTACACCAACAGAACATTATGTGTTTGCGTTAAAATACACCTCCCATACGACAATATATCAAAGGACAAGTCTGAACGTACAATTGGACAACATATTAAAATGCACACCGACTTGACAACATATCAAACATATCAAAGGAGAACACCCACTTGACAACATATCAACGGACGACAACATATCAACGGACAACACCCACTTGACAACATATCAACGGACAGCACCCACTGGACAACATATCAACGAATATCACACACTGGACAACATATAAATACATCATAGTGTGTCACTTTTTTATCGCTAACTCATTATGTTCTCTGTTAAAAATTCACGTGTAAAGAGAAAATATTCATACCACAGTTAGCCCCGTCATAGCCAGTGGCGCAGTAGCATGTTCCCTGTCTACACGTTCCTCCATTGAGACAGTCAGAATGTGTCTTACAGTTGAACGCTGCAAACAACATTCTCTTGTCGTTCACAACATATTTAAGCTAATACTCTACACGTAGGAAAGGTCATACGAAATTGGTTATACGTTTGCACTGACTTCAACATGTGATTTCCCTATCGCATTCATGTGCAGACACGCTTCGAATCGCGACAGGATGCCAGTCGAATTTCGCGCATCCGCTTAACAAAACAAAAACACATCTGCATCGGTACATATCGAATTTCATCTAGGGAGTATCCCAATTTTTTTTCGCACAACGCATCCTCATTAAGTTTACGTAAATATGAACTATTTGGTTTTAGCTTTTCACGTAAAATAAAACATCTACCAATGACAATAATCCCAGCCAAACGTGATTGCTCATTTTAAACATATCTTCAAGACACTTCTAAACCTGACAAAGCTGAACTAATATATCGCCATCTGTCGGAGGATTGCGATCATTATTCAAAATGATATATTTGTGGAATTTAAATTGTGTAGAAATAAAATAGGTTAAACATGTTCTGGTCAGTTGGAACGATTACCCTACTAAGCGGATCACATGAAACCAGGTTTTTTTGTAGGTGGCAATCTTAAAGCGAGGCAGTTCGGCTACCTGGATTTAATTGGGATAATAATTTGTAACAGGAAATATGTTGTTTTGAACGCAGGAACATGTTAAATTATTCAACTCCTCCCACCTCAGCAATATTTGTCAGTAAATCTGGATTTTGTTTTATATTATTATTGCATATGTCCAGATTCTAAAAACAATTAACATTGTTGCGACTCTACTAAGCAAATTAATATTTTTTTGCGTGCAGCATACTTTCAACATATTTACCACAGACATCAGAACATTATAGTAAGTATATAATTGCTAGATAAAAGCAAAAACTAGGGATATGCAATCTCCTTTTAACAATAATTAGATATAACAGTTTTCTTAAAAATAACATGTTGCGACCCTACTATACACAATTTGGCGAGTAGCATACTTTCAACATATTTACCATAGACTTAAGAACATTATATTAACTATGTAACTGGTAAATAATAACAAATATAGGGATATGCCGTCTCCGTTTAATAATAGTTATATATATATATATATATATATATATATATATATATATATATATATATATATATATATATATATATACGACTGTATTTAACATAGCTGTCACGTACCTATACCACAGTGGGGTCCGACATAATGACTGGTGCAATAACACACGCCGTTATGACAGGTTCCGCCATGTTTGCATTCCATCGAGTCTTCGCAGGGGCTTGCAGCTAGAAATAAATAACACTACTAGTATCATTCATCAAACATTTCAGATAACGTAATTGTGACATCTTGTATAGGTCTTGATACAGTTGTAATATGTGATTGAATGTTTTCAATGTACAAACGTGTACATACCTACGCAAAGTGGTACACAAGAAGAAACATTTCCGCATATCAATTAAAAGTAATACCACAAACCACTAGGGCATAAAATACTTATAAAATCCAAAGTTCAGCGATAATTTAAATATATGTTTCAATAAATAAATAAATACTGTTAGAAAAGTAATCCAATATAAATCTACAATTTTAATCACACATCATTCAGAATATAATCTGAAAGAAATGTTTCAACAAAATATAGGATAGAATGCACGATTATTCCACGAGTTAAGAAAACAATTTGGGATCGTTTCAAATACTTGGTGCTAAGCATAATAAACTAAGCTAAATATGTTAAAATCTGACCAAAAACATACTAGTCCAACTATCGCCCTTAAACGACATGTCCATACACAAGCACGCACGCACGCACGCATGCACGCGCGCGCCGCACACACACACACACACACACACACACACACACACACACACACACACACATACATATATATATATATGTAAATATACACTTGTCTGGAACAAACACATATTTATTTCTCTTAATTTGAAGGTAAACATTATTTTCGTACATACACAATATGTTCAGTTAGAAAGCATTTATACAGATAT
The DNA here is from genome assembly GCA_025642075.2 of Ridgeia piscesae. Classification (NCBI taxonomy): domain Eukaryota; kingdom Metazoa; phylum Annelida; class Polychaeta; order Sabellida; family Siboglinidae; genus Ridgeia; species Ridgeia piscesae. The sequence goes on from JAODUO010000584.1 coordinate 243,747, forward strand.
TGTACAAGAAATATTTAAACATTTGACCCAAAACATACTAATCCAACTATTGCCCTTAAACACATATATATATGTGTTATATATATATATATATATATATATATATATATATATATATATATATATATATATATAATATATATATATATATATATATATATATATGGTGTCACACAGCCCAAATGGAAAGTACCACAACCAGATAGACTACACTGACAGTGGGCGCGGCCATGAGGAAGACTGAGAAGCGAGAGGAATGGAGGGAGCTGGTTGCCAGGTCATCTGTGGGGCCCCAACGGTCCACTAAGACTTCGGGATAGGCAAGGCAAGGCAAATATATATATATTTGCTAAGCTGTATCAGTTAAAATAATATTACATCAGGCCATTCTTGGAAGGAAATTATTAATAATTACGAATGCTAGTACGTTTATGCTTTTATGAATTACTAATACAACCGGTGTTATAATACGCCGCCAGAAGATACGCAAAAATTAATATTACACACAAAACTACTTCAACTAAGGCACATACTACACCCATCTCCAAAACTACCTCGCGTATGTATAACTATCAGCTGTGGTAGTATCAGTTGCACCAATAAAAATTAAACATTCCAATATAGTTTTACTAGAGTATACTTACCTATGCATTTACCATCCTTTTCAAATTTGTCATCTGGACACTTGTCTGGAACAAACACGTATTTATTTCTCGTAATTTGAAGGTAAACATTATTTTCGTATATATACAATATGTTGAGTTTGAAAGCATTTGAACATATTTTGTTCAATGTTATGATGATTTAAAAGAAATATTTTAAAGTGTGACAAAAAAACATACTAATCAAACTATTGCCCTTAAACAATATAAATATATAAACACACATATATATATATATATATATATGTAAATATATATACATACATATATCACATACATCACTATATTTCTATTGTTATAATAATGCACTTTAATAAACGACAAAGTAAAATGACAGTAGATATCATTTATGGTCTGAGCAAAAATACTTGACATACCTTTACAGGTGTTGCCGTCGAGGACTTTTGGGGAATTGCACTCCGTGCAGACATCTTCAGCGGTGCACTTGGCACAGTCTTTCATTGTAGAACATTCTGGATAATGGAAATATAACGTTTGCTATGCTGCATCAGTTAAAATGTTATCGCATAAGGCCATTCTTTGGGAAGAAAATAATTAACAGTCACGAGTGCTATTACATTTCTGCTTTTATCAATAATTAATATAACCAGTATCATAGTATGCCGCCAGAAGATTCGCAACAATAAATATTACAAACAACACTACTTCCACGAAGGCACAGACTACAGCCATCTCCAAAGCTACCTTGCGTATAACTATCAGCTGTGGTAGTATCAGTTGCAATATCAATTAAACATTCCAATATGGTTTTACTAGAGTACCCTTACCTATGCATTTACCATCCTTTTCAAATTTGTCATCTGGACACTTGTCTGGAACAAACACGTATTTAGTTCTCGTAATTTGAAGGTAAACATAATTTTCGTACATATACAATACATTGAGTTTGAAAGCATTTGAACATATTTTGTACAATGTTAACACAATTAAAAAGAAATATTTTAAAGTGTGACAAGAAACATACTAATCAAACTATTGCCCTTAAACAACATAAATATATAAACAAAAAATATATATATATATATATATATATATATATATATATATATATATATATGTAAATATATATACATACATATATCACATACATCACTATATTTCTATTGTTATAATAATGCACATTAATAAACGACAAAGCAAAATGACAGTAGATATCATTTATAGTCTGAGCAAAATTACTTGACATACCTTTACAGGTGTTGCCGTCGAGGACTTTTGGGGAATTGCACTCCGTGCAGACATCTTCAGCGTTGCATTTGGAACAGTCTTTCATCGTAGAACATTCTGAATCATCGAAATATAACGTTTGCTATGCAGCATCAGTTAAAATATTATTGTACGAGGCCATTCTTTGGGGAAAAAATAATTAACCGTCACGAGTGCTATTATGTTTCTCCTTTTATCAATAATTAATATAGCCAGTGTTATAGTACGTCGCCGTCAGAAGTTACGCAAAAATAAATACTACAAACAACACTACTTCCACTAAGGCACAGACTACACTCATCTCCAAAGCTACCTTGCGTATAACTATCAGCTGTGGTAGTTTCAGTTGCAATATAAATTAAACATTTCAATATGGTTTTACTAGAGTACACTTACCTATGCATTTACCATCCTTTTCAAATTTGTCATCTGGACACTTGTCTGGAACAAACACGTATTTAATTCTCGTAATTTGAAGGTAAACATTATTTTCGTACATATACAATATGTTGAGTTTGAAAGCATTTGAACAATTTGTTCAATGGTAAGATGATTTAAAAAAATATTTTAAAGTGACAAAAAAACATACTAATAAACTATTGCCCTTAAAAAAATATTTTAATAAAAAAAAATATAAAATATAATAAACAATATATATATATAAATATATATAATACATATACACATACATCACTATATTTCTATTTTATATAATGCAATTATAAAACGACAAAGTTAAATGACAGTAGATATCATTTATGGTCTGAGCAAAAATACTTGACATACCTTTACAGGTGTTGCCGTCGAGGACTTTTGGGGAATTGCACTCCGAGCAGACATCTTCAGCGGCGCACTTGGCACAGTCTTTCATCGTAGAACATTCTGGATAATGGAAAAATAACGTTTGCTATGCTGCATCAGTTAAAATATTATCGTATAAGACCATTCATTGGGGAGAAAATAATTAACAGTCACGATGGCTATTATGTTTCTCCTTTTATCAATAATTAATATAGCCAGTGTTATAGTACGCCGCCGCCAGAATTTACGCAAAAATAAATACTACAAACAACACTACTTCCACTAAGGCACAGACTACACTCATCTCCAAAGCAACCTTGCGTATAACTATCAGTTGTGTTAATATCAGTTGCACCAATAAAAATTAAACATTCCAATATGTTTTATTAGAGTATACTTACCTTTGCATTTGCCATCCTTTTCAAATTTGTCATCTGGACACTTGTCTGGAAAAAAACACGTATTTATTTCTTATAATTTGAGGGTAAACATTATTTTCGTACATACTCAATATGTTGAGGTAGAAAGCATTTGAACAGATATTGTACAATGGTAAGGTGATTTAAAAAAAATATTTTAAAGTCTGACCAAAAACATACTAATCCAGCTATTGCCCTTAAACAACACATAAAATAATATATATATATATTATATATATATATACATATAACACATACATCACTATATTTCTATTTTTATTATAATGCAAATTGACAGACAATCAAGTAAAATGACGTAGATATCATTCATAGTCTGAGCAAAAATATTTTATATACCTTTACAGGTGTTGCCGTCGAGGACTTTCGGGGAATTGCACTCCGTGCAGACATCTTCAGCGTTGCATTTGGAACAGTCTTTCATCGTAGAACATTCTGAATCATCGAAATATAACGTTTCCTATGCAGCATCAGTTAAAATATTATCGTACGAGGCCATTCTTTGGGGAAAAAATAATTAACCGTCACGAGTGCTATTATGTTTCTGCTTTTATCAATAATTAATATAACCAGTGTCATAGTACGCCGCCGCCAGAAGTTACGCAAAAATAAATACTACAAACAACACTACTTCCACTAAGGCACAGACTACACTCATCTCCAAAGCTACCTTGCGTATAACTATCAGCTGTGGTAGTTTCAGTTGCAATATAAATTAAACATTTCAATATGGTTTTACTAGAGTACACTTACCTATGCATTTACCATCCTTTTCAAATTTGTCATCTGGACACTTGTCTGGAACAAACACGTATTTAATTCTCGTAATTTGAAGGTAAACATTATTTTCGTACATATACAATATGTTGAGTTTGAAAGCATTTGAACATATTTTGTTCAATGTTAAGATGATTTAAAAAAATATTTTAAAGTGTGACAAAAAACATACTAATCAAACTATTGCCCTTAAAAATATAAATATATAAACACACATATATATATATATGTAAATATATATACATACATATATCACATACATCACTATATTTCTATTGTTATAATAATGCACTTTAATAAACGACAAAGTAAAATGACAGTAGATATCATTTATGGTCTGAGCAAAAATACTTGACATACCTTTACAGGTGTTGCCATTCGAGGACTTTTGGGGAATTGCACTCCGTGCAGACATCTTCAGCGGTGCACTTGGCACAGTCTTTCATCGTAGAACATTCTGGATAATGGAAAAATAACGTTTGCTATGCTGCATCAGTTAAAATATTATCGTATAAGACCATTCATTGGGAAAAAATAATTAACAGTCACGATGGCTATTATGTTTCTCCTTTTATCAATAATTAATATAGCCAGTGTTATAGTACGCCGCCGTCAGAAGTTACGCAAAAATAAATACTACAAACAACACTACTTCCACTAAGGCACAGACTACACTCATCTCCAAAGCAGCCTTGCGTATAACTATCAGTTGTGTTAGTATCAGTTGTACCAATAAAAATTAAACATTCCAATATGGTTTTATTAGAGTACACTTACCTATGCATTTACCATCCTTTTCAAATTTGTCATCTGGACACTTGTCTGGAACAAACACGTATTTATTTCTAATAATTTGAGGGTAAACATTATTTTCGTACATACTCAATATGTTGAGGTAGAAAGCATTTGAACAGATATTGTACAATGGTAAGGTGATTTAAAAAAAATATTTTAAAGTCTGACCAAAAACATACTAATCCAGCTATTGCCCTTAAACAACACACACATATATTATTTTTTTTTTAAAAAAAAAAATATATATATATATATATATATATATATATATATATATATATATATATATATATACATATAACACATACATCACTATATTTCTATTTTTATTATAATGCAAATTGACAGACAATCAAGTAAAATGACGTAGATATCATTCATAGTCTGAGCAAAAATATTTTATATACCTTTACAGGTGTTGCCGTCGAGGACTTTTGGGGAATTGCACTCCGTGCAGACATCTTCAGCGTTGCATTTGGAACAGTCTTTCATCGTAGAACATTCTGAATCATCGAAATATAACGTTTCCTATGCAGCATCAGTTAAAATATTATCGTACGAGGCCATTCTTTGGGGAGAAAATAATTAACCGTCACGAGTGCTATTATGTTTCTGCTTTTATCAATAATTAATATAACCAGTGTCATAGTACGCCGCCGCCAGAAGTTACGCAAAAATAAATACTACAAACAACACTACTTCCACTAAGGCACAGACTACACTCATCTCCAAAGCTACCTTGCGTATAACTATCAGCTGTGGTAGTTTCAGTTGCAATATAAATTAAACATTTCAATATGGTTTTACTAGAGTACACTTACCTATGCATTTACCATCCTTTTCAAATTTGTCATCTGGACACTTGTCTGGAACAAACACGTATTTAATTCTCGTAATTTGAAGGTAAACATTATTTTCGTACATATACAATATGTTGAGTTTGAAAGCATTTGAACATATTTTGTTCAATGTTAAGATGATTTAAAAAAATATTTTAAAGTGTGACAAAAAACATACTAATCAAACTATTGCCCTTAAACAATATAAATATATAAACACATATATATATATGTAAATATATATACATACATATATCACATACATCACTATATTTCTATTGTTATAATAATGCACTTTAATAAACGACAAAGTAAAATGACAGTAGATATCATTTATGGTCTGAGCAAAAATACTTGACATACCTTTACAGGTGTTGCCATCGAGGACTTTTGGGGAATTGCACTCCGTGCAGACATCTTCAGCGGTGCACTTGGCACAGTCTTTCATCGTAGAACATTCTGGATAATGGAAAAATAACGTTTGCTATGCTGCATCAGTTAAAATATTATCGTATAAGACCATTCATTGGGGAGAAAATAATTAACAGTCACGATGGCTATTATGTTTCTCCTTTTATCAATAATTAATATAGCCAGTGTTATAGTACGCCGCCGTCAGAAGTTACGCAAAAATAAATACTACAAACAACACTACTTCCACTAAGGCACAGACTACACTCATCTCCAAAGCTACCTTGCGTATAACTATCAGCTGTGGTAGTTTCAGTTGCAATATAAATTAAACATTTCAATATGGTTTTACTAGAGTACACTTACCTATGCATTTACCATCCTTTTCAAATTTGTCATCTGGACACTTGTCTGGAACAAACACGTATTTAATTCTCGTAATTTGAAGGTAAACATTATTTTCGTACATATACAATATGTTGAGTTTGAAAGCATTTGAACATATTTTGTTCAATGTTAAGATGATTTAAAAAAATATTTTAAAGTGTGACAAAAAACATACTAATCAAACTATTGCCCTTAAACAATATAAATATATAAACACATATATATATATATGTAAATATATATACATACATATATCACATACATCACTATATTTCTATTGTTATAATAATGCACTTTAATAAACGACAAAGTAAAATGACAGTAGATATCATTTATGGTCTGAGCAAAAATACTTGACATACCTTTACAGGTGTTGCCGTCGAGGACTTTTGGGGAATTGCACTCCGTGCAGACATCTTCAGCGGTGCACTTGGCACAGTCTTTCATCGTAGAACATTCTGGATAATGGAAAAATAACGTTTGCTATGCTGCATCAGTTAAAATATTATCGTATAAGACCATTCATTGGGGAGAAAATAATTAACAGTCACGATGGCTATTATGTTTCTCCTTTTATCAATAATTAATATAGCCAGTGTTATAGTACGCCGCCGCCAGAAGTTACGCAAAAATAAATACTACAAACAACACTACTTCCACTAAGGCACAGACTACACTCATCTCCAAAGCTACCTTGCGTATAACTATCAGTTGTGTTAGTATCAGTTGCACCAATAAAAATTAAACATTCCAATATGGTTTTATTAGAGTATACTTACCTATTGCATTTACCATCCTTTTCAAATTTGTCATCTGGACACTTGTCTGGAAAAAAACACGTATTTATTTCTAATAATTTGAAGGGTAAACATTATTTTCGTACATACTCAATATGTTGAGGTAGAAAGCATTTGAACAGATATTGTACAATGGTAAGATGATTTAAAAGAAATATTTTAAAGTCTGACCAAAAACATACTAATCCAGCTATTGCCCTTAAACAACAACACACATATATACATATATATATATATATATATATATATATATATATATATATATATAATACATATAACACATACATCACTATATTTCTATTTTTATTATAATGCAAATTGACAGACAATCAAGTAAAATGACGTAGATATCATTCATAGTCTGAGCAAAAATATTTTATATACCTTTACAGGTGTTGCCGTCGAGGACTTTTGGGGAATTGCACTCCGTGCAGACATCTTCAGCGTTGCATTTGGAACAGTCTTTCATCGTAGAACATTCTGAATCATCGAAATATAACGTTTCCTATGCAGCATCAGTTAAAATATTATCGTACGAGGCCATTCTTTGGGGAGAAAAAAAATTAACCGTCACGAGTGCTATTATGTTTCTGCTTTTATCAATAATTAATATAACCAGTGTCATAGTACGCCGCCGCCAGAAGTTACGCAAAAATAAATACTACAAACAACACTACTTCCACTAAGGCACAGACTACACTCATCTCCAAAGCTACCTTGCGTATAACTATCAGCTGTGGTAGTATTCAGTTGCAATATAAATTAAACATTCCAATATGGTTTTACTAGAGTACACTTACCTATGCATTTACCATCCTTTTCAAATTTGTCATCTGGACACTTGTCTGGAACAAACACGTATTTAATTCTCGTAATTTGAAGGTAAACATTATTTTCGTACATATACAATATGTTGAGTTTGAAAGCATTTGAACATATTTTGTTCAATGTTAAGATGATTTAAAAAAATATTTTAAAGAGTGACAAAAAAACATACTAATCAAACTATTGCCCTTAAACAATATAAATATATAAACACACATATATATATGTAAATATATATACATACATATATCACATACATCACTATATTTCTATTGTTATAATAATGCACTTTAATAAACGACAAAGTTAAATGACAGTAGATATCATTTATGGTCTGAGCAAAAATACTTGACATACCTTTACAGGTGTTGCCGTCGAGGACTTTTGGGGAATTGCACTCCGAGCAGACATCTTCAGCGGCGCACTTGGCACAGTCTTTCATCGTAGAACATTCTGGATAATGGAAAAATAACGTTTGCTATGCTGCATCAGTTAAAATATTATCGTATAAGACCATTCATTGGGGAGAAAATAATTAACAGTCACGATGGCTATTATGTTTCTCCTTTTATCAATAATTAATATAGCCAGTGTTATAGTACGCCGCCGCCAGAATTTACGCAAAAATAAATACTACAAACAACACTACTTCCACTAAGGCACAGACTACACTCATCTCCAAAGCAACCTTGCGTATAACTATCAGTTGTGTTAATATCAGTTGCACCAATAAAAATTAAACATTCCAATATAGTTTTATTAGAGTATACTTACCTTTGCATTTGCCATCCTTTTCAAATTTGTCATCTGGACACTTGTCTGGAAAAAAACACGTATTTATTTCTTATAATTTGAGGGTAAACATTATTTTCGTACATACTCAATATGTTGAGGTAGAAAGCATTTGAACAGATATTGTACAATGGTAAGGTGATTTAAAAAAAATATTTTAAAGTCTGACCAAAAACATACTAATCCAGCTATTGCCCTTAAACAACACACACATATATATATTACATATATATATATATACATATAACACATACATCACTATATTTCTATTTTTATTATAATGCAAATTGACAGACAATCAAGTAAAATGACGTAGATATCATTCATAGTCTGAGCAAAAATATTTTATATACCTTTACAGGTGTTGCCGTCGAGGACTTTTGGGGAATTGCACTCCGTGCAGACATCTTCAGCGTTGCATTTGGAACAGTCTTTCATCGTAGAACATTCTGAATCATCGAAATATAACGTTTCCTATGCAGCATCAGTTAAAATATTATCGTTCTTTGGGGAGAAAATAATTAACCGTCACGAGTGCTATTATGTTTCTGCTTTTATCAATAATTAATATAACCAGTGTCATAGTACGCCGCCGCCAGAAGTTACGCAAAAATAAATACTACAAACAACACTACTTCCACTAAGGCACAGACTACACTCATCTCCAAAGCTACCTTGCGTATAACTATCAGCTGTGGTAGTTTCAGTTGCAATATAAATTACTCCCGCACACCCGCATATATAAAAACAAACAAAGGGCAAGAATACAACAAATGGAGTGAAACACAATCTGCGCAAAGCGTACGTGTGCTGCATTAAAACATACTTGAACGAATTGTTTAATTTTACAGAACTCGCACACCAAGTAAAATAGTCTAAGAGGGTGTGGGTGTTTGGCTACATTCCTTTGAAAAATTACTCCCACCGCAGCTGAGGCCAACAACTACTTGTTGCAAACATAACTCCCTCCTATCTCCAAAATAATTAACATTCATATGTTGACTGAGTTTGTGCTCTAATTAAAAAAGAATGTAACAGGTGTTTATAGTAAGTCGCTATTGGATACGTCACAATGTGTGTTATAAACAGTAGTACCATCATTACAGTACCATCAACGACCACCACAGTGTGACCTCATGCATTATTATCTGTTGTGGAAATACCAGCTGCTCTAATCTACATTCCAATAAGGTGACACTATTATTATATATATATATATATATATATATATATATATATATATATATATATATATATATATATATATATATTGACCTTTCTTTGGGTATGTTTTTTAAGCTGGGTGTTCTTGCAAATACTTACCTGCACAGGTGAGATTCGTAATCACGAAGAAGCCGACTGAACATGAAGAGCACACCACAGTGCCGTTGAGTATATCGCATTCCTCACAGTGTTCTGGACATTCTGAAGTGTGCAAAAGTATATATTATCATTTAACAAAATATTTATACCACGTTTAAAACCCGGATCCAAATTGTAAAAGGTCTAAACACAATGTCTAATTGGTTGTCGATTGATGATTGAAATACCGAAGTGGAAATAGATACGACTGAGTGCTTAGACATTTGTCGGTAGATGTTGCCAGATTAACATAACTCTCTCGCACACCCGCATATGTACAACAAATGGATTGAAACACGATCTGCGCAAAGCGTACTTGTATGCGTTTCACATACGTGAACGAATTGTTTAGTTTTACAGAACTCGCACACCAAGTAAAATAGTATAATAGAGTGTGGGTATTTGGCTACATTCATTTGAAAAATGATTCCCACCGCAGCTAAAGCGAACCACTATTTGTTGCAAACATAACTTCCTCCCTACCTCCCTCCCTCCCTCCCTCCCTCACTCACTCACTCACTCACTCACTCACTCACTCACTCACTCACTCACTCACTCAGTCAGTCAGTCAGTCAGTCAGTCAGTCAGTCAGTCAGTCAGTCACACACACCCACCCACCCACCCATCCACTCACCCACTCACTGATAGTGATACCGATGTAATATACGTGTCAATAAAAGTTGGGCTTGCTTCTCTAATACATTCATAAAACAATACGTCTAAATGTAATTTTGATAGGTTTATTCGATATGGCAGTTTCAGATGGTTATTCTCATAGGTGTTAACATTGTGTACATTAACATGTCAAAGTTATAGGTTTCCCCAGAAAGCACGATAATGTGTAATTATAACATCATCATGCCTGTATGGTGGCGGAATAACTAATAATGTTTTGTTCTCTTACTTTGCGTTGACGCGCCTGTGTTCAGTAGAAGAGATTAATTTCTTCCCGTTGAATGTGCGAGGAGAAAATGTAAAAACGAGATGAGACAGTATCACCCTCGCTGGCCAGCGCTGTTAGTCATGCAACACTAGGCCTGGTTGATCCCCTATGCGAAGTGCGGAGTCAAAGTAGTGATTGCCTTACCCAGTCGCGACCTAACAACCAGCGAGCCCTAAAGTAGCGCCACCTACCAGAGTTTCCAGAGATATTAATGTTTACGCGCAACAAAACGAATGAATTTCATGTTCATTTGTTATCGATTAAACTTGATTTAATTTTTTTTAGTAGATGCATACGAAATTTGATGAGTATAAGTGGCTGTTTCATGTTTTTGTCGAGGTGCCGATACTGCAAAATTTACAAAAATGTCACAATTATCTAATCTACGACTACGTGCACGTTTACGAGTACGTGTGACCAACATTACTCTAGGAGCCGCAGTAGACTAGTGCGTTGTCGCGCTTACATTTTTCCGGGCGTTATAAACTCTCCAGGTTGACATTTCTGCTTTATATGAGAGACACCTGAACTTAGAACGCGGCAAAGAAAACGACGCCAAACACTGTTGAAAAGCGTCGAAAGATTAATTTAATTTAAGTACTATTATGTCAGTTTGACGGTGCAGGCAGATTTGGACCGAACCACTATTCCAAAATGGGGGTGTAAGTTTGGGTTAGGGTCAGGGTTAGGGTTAGGGTTAGGGTTAGGGTTAGGGTTAGGGTTAGGGTTAGGGTGAGGTGTATAGTTAGGGTCAGGGCAATACGTTGTACACAAGTCAAGTCGGGCTCCCATTGTTACGGCCCCGCAGCGGCGAAAACCTCACATCCCTATTTTGGAATAGTGGTTTGGTCCAAATCGAGTGTCGGTGCAATAGTCGTGCGTTAATGGGCTGACTGTCGGTGCAATATCCACGGCTTTATTATAAACCGCCAGAGGTGGACAGACTTATCCAAAAAACATTACTGGCACACGGACGACCATCGGTTTCGGGTGTTACATAAAATGAAAGTGCGCGAAACGCGTGCTTACGCACCGTGGTGATCGCCATCCATTCAACTGTCCACTGAAATGTTTGCCCTCGTTACAAACTGTCTACCGAAATGTTCGCCCTTGTTATAAACTGTCCATCGAAATGTTCGTCCCCTCGTTACAAACTGTATATTGGAATGTTCGCCCTCGCTACAAACTGTCTACCGAAATGTTCGCCATCGTTAAAAGCTGTCTACTGAAATGTTCGCCCTCGCTACAAACTGTCTATCGAAATGTTCGTCATCGTTAAATGCTGTCTACTGAAATGTTCGCACTCGTCACAAATTGTGTACTGAAATGTTCGCCATCATTCAAGCCGTCTACTGAAATGTTCGTCGTCGTTACAAACTGTATAATGAAATATTCTTCATCACTACAAGCGACAGCTGGTGTAACATAATCACCTAGCCGCTTAACTATATAATTATTCAGAACGGAGCACTCGTAAACGAGTGTACTGGGCCACCTCGTCCACTTACACTGCAGTAATCACCCGACAGTAATCACCCAGCAATATTCACCCTGCAGAAATAACACCATAGTGTTTGCCAGGTCCACCGTTTGCCCGTCATAGTTACCCCTCTGAAATCACCCGGCTGAAATTACCCCGCAATAGTCAAACGATGCATGCACATCCGTAGTATAGACATCCCTCAGTAATCACCCTCGGCTGCTGTAATCACCCCCACCCTCAGAAGGCACCTGCAGTGGACACATGCTCATTACTCATTGGTCGAAAATGCCCTATTGTGGAATCTACCTGGTGAGTCAAAACGTGTGACCCGGATATAATATCGCCATAACACCGATTGCCACCACGTAACGGGACCAAATAGCATCTCGCGATCTTACCTATTGACACCTCGAAATTGCACTGATTAGCAAATGTACCGAATGCCATGTGATTGCTAGCTCGCTGTGACATTATATGCCACCTCATGGTCATCGCGCAATTGCACCTATTAAAAACGACATAGAGTCTGTCCAGCGACGGCGCCTGTGCTAGAAGCAGCTGCCCGCACATAACGTAACTTGACAAACAGCGGGTTTGCGTAATGAAGTATGCGAGAACGCCCAATGCAGTGCAACGAGGGCTCTACTCCGTCATTTACCTGCTCTGTTTGAAGCTACGCGCAGGAATGTTCCGATACACCCATTACATTTTTGCTGGTATTGTTACGTAAAAATATGCTACTTTATGTTCAGGCTTTTGTAACCACACAGTCACTATGCTTTTTAACGTTGGCATGTACACCTCTGTTAGGGTTACGTTAGTTTTGATGCAAACGTGTAATTAATTATATTGATTATAATAGCAGTAATGACAATACTAATTATATTACTACTACTACTCCTACTCCTACTCCTACTCCTACTACTACTACTACTACTACTACTACTACTACTACTACTACTACTACTACTACTACTACTACTACTACTACTACTACTACTACTACTACTACTACTACTAATTATTATTATTATTATTATTATAACAAAAATGTATATAAAACGCCGTATATCCGGGATCGGCCCGTTCATAGGCGCGTTCATACATTATAAAATGTACATGGAATATATTGTTAAAATATTAGTATCATGGTAAATAGGATTTTTTTAAATTAAAATACTATAATATACTAAGTCATTAAGATACATAACATAGTTTATAAAATAATTAGACAATTACGTAAATAATTATGATATATTAAAAGTAATACATTGTAATTACTATAATTGTTTAATTGATAATATAATAACTAATTAATAACACATTTATTAAATGAATCAATTAATAAAAAATATTATAGGTTCAAAAAAGCGATGTACATAGCAATTCCTCAGTGGTAGTAAGTCAATTTAAATAAATGAGTTTTAATGACAGTCTTGAATCTAGTTAGAGAGTCTGGCTGACGAATGTTTTCTGGCTAATGATAATGATAATGACAACAACACTGATTCGTCGTTTACGCGAAAAATATAGGTCGACGAAGATATTGCAACATCATAGCAGCTACTGTGTCTTAGTTGGAATACCACTGAAATCTGCGAAGAAAATATTTGAATACAATTGCTATATCTGTCTGATACTGGCAGCCTGACGAGCCAACATCTCAAATATTGTTGTATACCCCCTCCCACCCCCATAAAACACTTGGTCTCCCCATAGACCATTACTAATGGGCGTGCCTTAGAAGCACTTTGTGAACGGCCCTTTGGTACTTTGTTTGCGCGCGTTTCAAGAAATCAGACGTAAATTACCGGACACACCCACAATTAATCCGCCTCGTTTGGTGCAATTTATAATTACCGCGAAAAGAACTACCTGGTGTCATTCCTTCTCAACCGCAAAGTGTGTGGCTTGTGAACCGTCTTTTCGCATTGCTCTTTGCATGGCCAATATTATCGTCAAAATAACACGTCGCGCCAACCAGAAAATACCGCTTATAAAAACACGACTTGCAATTACCGTAGCAGGTACAGAGATCATTTGACAATCAAGATTGCTCAAGCCAAAATACATCCATAAATGCCAATCTGTGATCATGTTTACTTTATTCTAAAAGTGATAATTATATTATTAGTAAATCACCAAGTAGTGCTTGATTGTTTCTTGAGACTTATGCGCCAGTGACGTAAACCGCTTACGTCACTGGCGCATGCACGTTCGAACAATGGTATTTGATGTATCCAGTACGTCGCGGATTGTTTACGTCACTATCACAATTATTAGCGAAAATGCGCCAGTGACGTAAACGATTTGGCTAACGTCACTGGCGCATATGTCTCAAGATGGCAGCGCCCTGAATCTAAGATAGCATTTTTTATACCACTTAACTATAAGTAATTGTTTATTAACGATCTTTGTGCACAATTACTCGGCACAACCAATATAGTATAGTTATATAAGTTACTAATGTGAACCACTCACTGTCTGGAGTATCCCTTTAACGTTGGCTTGTACACCCCTGTAAGGGTTACGTTAGTTTTGATGCAAACGTGTAATTAATTATTTTGATTATAATAACAGTAATGAAAATACTACTACTACTACTACTACTACTACTACTACTACTACTACTACTACTACTACTACTACTACTACTACTACTACTACTACTACTACTACTACTACTACTAATTATTATTATTATTATTATTATTATTATTATTATTATTATTATTATTATTATTATTATTATTATTATTATTATTATTATTATTATTATTATTATTATTATTATTATTATTATTATTATTATTATTATTATTATTATAACAAACGTTTATATAAAACGCCGTATATCCGGGATCGGCCCGTTCATAGGCGCATTCACACATTATAAAATGTACATGGAATATATTGTTTAAATATGTGTATCATGGTCAATAATATGATTTTATAACAAATAAAAAATACTATAATATACTAAGTCATTAAGATACATAATATAGTTTATAAAATAATCAGACAATTACATAAATAATTATGATATATTAAAAGTAATACATTGTAATTATTAAAAATTTATAATTGATAATATAATAACTAATTAATAACACATTTATTAAATGAATTTTTTTGAATACAATTGCTATATCTCCCTGATACTGGCAGCCTGACGAGCCAACATTTCAAATATTGTTGTATACCCCCTCCCACCCCCATAAAACACTTGGTCTCCCCATAGACCACTACTAATGGGCGTGCCTTAGAAGCACATTGTGAACGGCCCTTTGGTACTTTGTTTGCGCGCGTTTCAAGAAATCAGACGTAAATTACCGGACACACCCACAATTAATCCGCCTCGTTTGGTGCAATTTATAATTACCGCGAAAAGAACTACCTGGTGTCATTCCTTCTCAACCGCAAAGTGTGTGGCTTGTGAACCGTCTTTTCGCATTGCTCTTTGCATGGCCAATATTATCGTCAAAATAACACGTCGCGCCAACCAGAAAATACCGCTTATAAAAACACGACCTGCAATTACCGTAGCAGGTACAGAGACCATTTGACAATCATGATTGCTCAAGCCAAAATACATCCATAAATGCCAATCTGTGATCATCGCCAAGTAGTGCTTGATTGTTTCAACTTTTTGAGTTAAAATACGTTATTAAACGTTTGCGTCATCAATATCCCAATTCGACTCTATCACACCTATGTTGGAAGGCGCAACGTTTCGTTGGAACATAGAATTACAACACATTTAGTGGTTAGTTAGTTATTAGCCTTGTGAATCGTCAACAACATTTTCATTTGATGTTTTTTGCACTTACTTTTAGAGGTCGCTGATGAAATGGACTTGCCAGTATGCCCCCATTGGTCTGGAGACTTGGCTGAAAAATACAGGAATAAACATACGTTTAGTGGTAACTGTCGCCTGAGTGATGGTTCTAAACATAACAGTGTATGGAAATTCCGATATCTGAATAATATAAGTTGCGTGTGTGCGCGTGCGCGTGCGCGTGCGCGTGCGCGTGCGCGTGCGCGTGCGCGTGCGCGTGCGCGTGCGCGTGCGCGTGCGCGTGCGCGTGCGCGTGCGCGTGCGGCGTGCGTGCGTGCGTGCGTGTGTGCGTGTGTGTATGTGTGCATCAGCACGCGATTCGAGTGTACCTATGATGACGGGCACATATACCCCGGCGGCGTCCGGGACTACAGATGGCGCTATAATATATTATAACAGTTATCGTTGTTATTTGTTGTATGATTACAATGTCTCCATGCAGGTGACGGCAAGCAGTGAGGATTCGCAAGGGGTGTTAATTTCTAAAGACCTGTCACATATTCGACGACTCAATATACAAAGACATGTATTGATAAGGAATAAATACCTGTCTTTGTATATTCGTCGACATTCGCCTCTTTTTGTTGCAAAAGTGATTGTAACTGCGCTACAAGTCACTAGTGTGCTGGACGTTTTGTCGCTAAAGTAAATATTAATATTGGGACTAAGGCTTTTGCTGTGGGTGCACCTACTCTGTCGAATACGCTTCCTTCTAGTGTTAAATATGTTTAAAATACTGCTAAATTCTGCCGTCATTTAAACACATACCTTTACAACACTGACTATCCACCATAGCTCCCTGGCGTATCAATCAATCTGATGACAACTGGAATTATTTATTGACTCTGAGATCGATTAACCTTTTTGTATCGATGCGCCTCTGAGTTAAAGATTTATGCGCTACAGAACCACATTTGCCACACATTCTAAGGTATATAGTAGCAAGCGATGTCTTTCTTTTTTATATAAAACGATCGTTTGTGTATTTCATAGAGATTCTTGAGTTATGTTTGAGTTGTGATTCCTTGTACTAACTAACATTGTCACATCTAACCAATGCCTACAATTGCAAACTTTTAACGCATTTACATGCATATGCTGGCAACCGGTTTTCCGTGACATTGTTCGGACGTTAAAATGGCACCTAACTATCAGGCTACCGAACAAACTATTAAATTGTTTTCTGCTGGTTCCAATCGAAATTTGGCGATAATTGGTGAAAGTAATGTCCTTTACAGTTTATTAGTTACTCATGCGTTGTTGTTTTTTATTATAAAGACGCACTAATTAAATCGCACTATGACTATTAACGTTAAACACTAAGATTTATATTGGCTTATGTGAGTGATATAGGGTATCTGGGCTTATGTATGTATGTATGTATGTATGTATGTATGTATGTATGTATGTATGTATGTATGTATGTATGTATGTATGTATGTATATGTGTGTATGTGTGTATGTGTGTATGTGTGTATGTGTGTATGTATGTATGTATGTATGTATGTATGTATGTATGTATGTATGTATGTATGTATGTATGTATGTATGTATGTATGTATGTGTGTGTATGTATGTATGTATGTATGTATGTATGTATGTATGTATGTATGTATGTATGTATGTATGTATGTATGTATGTGTGTATGTGTGTATGTGTGTATGTGTGTATGTGTGTAGTGTGTGTATGTGTGTATGTATGTATGTATGTATGTATGTATGTATGTATGTATGTATGTATGTATGTATGTATGTATGTATGTGTGTGTGTATGTATGTATGTATGTATGTATGTATGTATGTATGTATGTATGTATGTATGTATGTATGTATGTATGTATGTATGTATATATGTATGTATGTATGTATGTATGTATGTATGTATGTATGTATGTATGTATGTATGTATGTATGTATGTATGTATGTATGTATGTATGTATGTATGTGTGTATGTATGTATGTATGTACGTACATACGTATGTAGCATGTACGTACGTATGTATGTATGTATGTATGTATGTATATGTATATATGTGTGTTTGTATCTGTGTTTATGTCTCTGTGTGTATGTATGTATGTATGTATGCGTGTCTTATGTATGTATGTATGTATGTTGAATACGTTTCATCAATATGACATTGTCATATGTCCAATTCATCTTTACTACGGTTCAGTGCTTGTAACCTACACGTCTATCGCGTTACTGCTAATCGGTTCAGCTAACCACAACAATGTGCTTCTAGCCCGCGTGTACAAGCCGGTCTTTCACAGATTTGAGCGGGCGGTAAAAACCGTGAAAAGCTGGACTGCCGATGGTACTGTTGTATGGCAGGGCTGCTTTGGCTGCACAGAGTGGCATATGTTCTTTGACACATGTAAAAACTTTTTGATGTTATTTCATCTTATGTTACATTCTGTGTTGACTGTAGGCCTATTATTCAAACCAAAAAAAAATCCCAACAATAAACCCTGTGTCACTGAACCCCTAAAACCATCCTAAGCAAAAAGAGTCTTTTTCCAGGGTACGATGTAACGGAAAATAACAAGTAATTAAAGAAGTAAAAAGCAGCAATCAGGCAGGCAAAACAGAAGGTTGAACTCAAGTTTGTTGGTGGTAATCTACGTGACGCATCTTAAGAGGATCAACATAAGTAAAAGCCCTGATGGTGTAGTTGGTAAACTCTCACGTTTTATACTGATCAACTTAGTGACGTGTTTCAATCTATTTCAGACCTCTCTAGACACCGCTATTATCTTGTTTTATGCTGTTCAACTTAGTGACATGTTTCAATCTCTTTCAGACCTCTCTAGACACCGCTATTATCCCTACTGCTTCGGAAACTTCTACTGTTACTCCCATTCCAAAGACAAACAACATCAAACAGTTAAACGACTACAGACCAGTTCCTCTAACGTATCTTATTATGAAAACAATGGAAAAGCTAATTAAATCATTGATTGTTCCCATTACCGAAAGTCAATTAGACCCAATGCAGTTTGCATATCGGGCTGGAAGGGGTGTTGAAGATGCTAAATTATTCATTCTGGACAAAGTATAATATTCACCTTGAGAAACCAACAGCACATGCCAAGATTCTCTTCGCCGATTTCTCATCGGCTTTAATTTGATGCAGCTTCATATCTTAGCCCATAAACTCATTGATGATTTTAATCTTGGAAATCAGCTTGTTGCCCTGATCGTTGATTTCTTGTCGTGTCGCCGTCAGTGTGTTTTTGAGAATGGGAAATGTTCTAACATGAGGTTGACACACGAAGGATCGCCTCAGAGTTGTTGTCTCTCAACCCTTCCATACATCTTGTACACTGACAGTTGTAGAAATGCAAATGCAGACAGGATTTTAGTTAAATTTGCTGATGACAGTAACTTACTTTCACTTCTATATGGTTCGCAACAAGACCACGACCCACCCGGCACTACGATATTTGTGGAGTGGTGTCATGATGTCCTATTTTAAAGTTTAATGTATGTAAGACCAAGGAGTTAGTAATGGATTTAAGAAAAGGTTGAAATTGTCACCAAGTACAAATACTTCGGTACAGTTGTTGGTAAAAAAAAATTAGATTGGATAACAACACTGGAATCATTGTCAAGAAATGTCACCAGCGCCGGTATTTTCTTAGAAAACTAAACTTGATAAAACCATTTTAAATATGTTTCACACAGTTATTATCGAGAGCATTCTTTGTTTTTCATTTACTTGCTGGTATTTCAACCTGAGTATTAATAATAAGAACAACTTACAGAAGATTACACGTGTCAGCTCCAAAATAAATGGAGACACTCAGACAGACATCCCTCAATGCTGCGAAACATAAGTGCTTAGGAAGGTATATTCAATTTTGGTCAATGGAAGTATTGTCCTTTATCCAATGTTTGAGACTATGCCGGCCGGGCGTGGTTTTAGGTGTTCCGTGTGCTAAACTAACCGTAAACAGTCATCTTTTATTCCTGTTGCCATCAGTCTTTTTAACGATGCAATGAATGTATATATATATATATATATATATATATATATATATATATATATATATATATATATATATATCATATCATACTTTTACACATGTTCCACAATACCTGACTGAACGACAATGTAACTACCCTTACAGGGATAAATAAGGTTAGATTATAATGTATTGAATTGTATTGTATTGAATTGAATTGAATTGAATTGTATTGTATTGTATTGTATTGTATTGTATTGTATTGTATTGTATTGTATTGTATTGTATTGTATTGTATTGTATTGTATTGTATTGTATTGTATTGTATTGTATTGTATTGTATTGTATTGTATTGTATTGTATTGTATTGAATTGAATTGAATTGAATTGTATTGTATTGTATTGTATTGTATTGTATTGTATTGTATTGAATTGTATTGAATTGTATTGTATTGTATTGTATTGTATTGTATTGTATTGTATTGTATTGTATTGTATTGTATTGTATTGTATTGTATTGTATTGTACTGTACTGTACTGTACTGTACTGTACTGTACTGTACTGTACTGTACTGTACTGTACTGTACTGTACTGTACTGTACTGTACTGTACTGTACTGTACTGTACTGTACTGTACTGTACTGTACTGAACTGAACTGAACTGAACTGAACTGAACTGAACTGAACTGAACTGCATTGTATTGCATTGCATTGCACTGCACTGCACTGCACTGAACTGCACTGCATTGCACTGCATTGCATTGCATTGCATTGCATTGCATTGCATTGCATTGCATTGCATTGCATTGCATTGCATTGTATATTATATATATATATAGTATATATGTATATATATATTGTATATATATATATATATATATATATATATATATATATATATATTATGTATGTAATTTCGCTACCGAACATATGCTTTGGAAACACTTATAACACATATTATTGAATGGCATCGGTAACACATGTGTTGATAGAACTGGTAACACGCATGTAGGTAACATCAAAACATGTGTTTTTCCTTTATCGAGTCGCTATTTCTTTACATCAGACTCAGTAGAGCGAGTTTGATGTGTTGCGACAGAACGCGTGTTGTTCAATACAATGTGTACGTTTAACCCGGAGCGCACTCGTCACGTACATAATTCAACAGGACGTATCCGGTTCAGTGAAAGCGAATTATGTATGAATGAACTATTACTACGACGGTGACGACGACGACGACGCGACGGCGAGGGGACGGCGACGGCGACGGCGACGCGACGACGACGACGACGACGACAACGACGGCGACGACGCGACGGCGACGATGACGGCGACGAAATGACACGCGACGGCGAGGACGACGACGACGACGACGGCGACGGCGACGGCGACGGCGACGGCGACGGCGACGGCGACGGCGACGGCGACGCGACGGCGACGGCGACGGCGACGGCGACGCAAAACCACACGACAACGACCACCGACCGACGGCGACAGACAAACTCAGCAACGGCGACGAACACTTCCCAAACGCAGGAGATGCCCAGCCAACGACGAGACGAGCACGAGCATGGCCAGCAGGAGCGTGAGGATGCAGCAACACGGCTCGTCAAACGGCCACACACCCCCGACACCCCGCAGACGGCCCGACGGCGACGTCCTCAGGGGCCCGACACTACGACGGCACGGCGACGGCGACGGCGACGGCGACGGCGACGACGGCGACGGCGACGGCGACGGCGACGGCGACGACGACGACGGCGACGGCGACGGCGACGGCGACGGCGACGGCGACGGCGACGACGACGACGACGACGACGACGACGACGACGACGACGACGACGACGACGACGGCGACGACGACGACGACGACGACGACGACGGCGACGGCGACGGCGACGGCGACGGCGACGGCGACGACGACGACGACGACGACGACGACGACGACGACGACGACGACGACGACGACGACGACGACCATAACACACAACAACAACCACCAAGCAACGCCACAGACAAACTCAGCAACGTGACGACGAAACACTTACCGAACGCAGGTAAGATGACCAGTCCAACGACGAGACTGAGCACGAGCATGGCCAGCAGGAGCGTGAGGATGCAGCAACACGTGCTCGTCGAACAGGCCACACATCGCCCGCCCACACCTCCCCGCTTCACAGACGGCTCCGACTCCACGTCCTCAGTGGCCACACTCGACGGCCGCCAGAACATCGGCCGATACACCTTCGGCCAGTACAAGTAGTAGTAGTGCATCCCTGACCGCTCTGGAAAAACGTTGGTACTTTCTTAAGGAATACGAAACATCACTTAGAGGCTTTGTAAATCAAACAAATCCAATAATAAAAACAACTGGATGGTATCGTTGAACCGCCCTTCGGAGAGGGCAGTGGCTCAGGGTAGAGCTTCGGACTCTCGACTAAGAGAACCCAGGTTCGAATCATGTACTGCGGTTTTAAAAACTTTAGCACATTTTTTCACTCTACATTGCTCTAGTTCACTCAGCTGTATACATAGGCTATACACAGTTGTGGATATGTTTACGAGCAGCCTTCGTGCAATAATTGTAACATATGGCTGGATGCTTCCCAGAGAACTTGAGACGGTGCTTGATAGAACAGGTCTTGTCAAAGAAGTAAATTGTAAAGGCCGAACGGTCCAAAGACTAGATACTGCGCTATATAAGAACTTACCTTTTTGCCTTTTTTCATACAATTCTTTAACAAATTGGAAGGCCAATAAATTTCAGTGGTACATGTATATATGTCGTCAAGTGACGGAGTTAATAAAATTATTACAGGGTGTATTTACATAAATACATTATACATATCCCACATTATACAGCCCCAAGTCTTTCTATTACAAATAGTGGTTACAACACATTACACGTCAGTAGATTACAGCGGATTTATTATATCAAAAAATAACCATCTGTTTTCATGCTCCGCTGAACATGTAAATAAAGTACTAAACTCATTTTTTCAACTATAAATATTTTTTTCAAATGGACTCTTCAACCACCAACTCACCCACATCCAAATTATTGGAACTTTATGTGTAATTTTATTGAAGAGTTTGAAATATATCTGAAAAATCTACAGAGTATAATACATTTTTAAGATACTTAGTTGACAAATGTGAATGGCTGTTTAGTTAACGTGTTTAGTTAATGTGTTTCTGTAAACACATCTCTTGTGGCGACTCATTCCACAAGTGGAAAGAACTATCGTCGATTCGGCGATCAACTAGTTATGATACTACTACTCCTAATTTAAGATAGAAATTCCAGGCAACATAACAAACAATAAATAAAACCCCAGCATCGAATTACTTAACAACACAATTTCGCCACGCCATACTTCATTTTCGACAGGCACTGGTATAATCAAATCAAATGAAATTTTATTTCGTAACAAAAAAATTACATTCTACATAATCAAACAACAAGAACAGTAATAATGATCAAGCAACGACTACAGTAGGCCTATGTAACTTAATAACAGTAACAATCGTAAGAGAAATGTGAAACGTACCTCTACCAATCATCTTGGACAGTACGCTCTCTACAAATAGTCTGATCCGACCAAAACTCGCCTGCCGCGGAAACGACGCCGCTTGCGCTGAAGCGATATGCGTACAACTGATGCACAGGAAACTAAAATTGGTGAACCCATGTGACGTATACCCTCTAAGTAATGTACATGACGCATGCGTACGGATGAATGGATAATTTTAATTGCGAACACTATGAAGAAAAAACAAAACGCAGCTGTTGAAGTGTAGAAGACCAATTGAAAAAGAACAATCACGAACATCATTTCTGAATAGAATGTTCGTTGAAATTAACGGGACGATTGTTTGAAGCAAAATTACTGAAATATTTAAGAAAAGCCGACAGAGGTTGAAACAACGGGGCAGTGTAGCAGCTGTATTAGTCAATAATACTTATGTCTGCTATTTCCTTACACAAGAACCGTGCCTCATTGCCGACGGTACAACACACGGACGCGTTGACGTAAGGAGAACGCGGCATAAACCCGAGCTAAGTCATACCAGTGTTTTCTGGTAGGCATACCTGCGTCCTAAATTACAGTGCGTAACCCTGTACAGTCGAGTTTGCCTTTATACTAGGTAAACCCACACGCACAGGCATGCACGCGCACAATCATCATCACACACTCCGATACACTAAGCATGTTCACACGCCTGCACGTGAACACACCAATACGCTACCGTGTTCGCTCATTGCTCACTCACAAATGCACACAATATTCTACAGACACACAGACACACAGACACACAGACACACAGACACACAGACACACAGTCACACAGACACACAGACACACAGACACACAGACACACAGACACACAGACACACAGACACACGGACACACGGACACACGGACACACGGACACACGGACACACGGACACACGGACACACGGACACACGGACACACGGACACACGGACACACGACACACGACACACGTACACACGTACACACGGACACACGGACACACGGACACACGGACACACGGACACACGGACACACGGACACACGTACACACGGACACACGGACACACGGACACACGGACACACGGACACACGGACACACGGACACACGGACACACGGACACACGGACACACGGACACACGGACACACGGACACACGGACACACGGACACACGGACACACGGACACACGGACACACGGACACACGGACACACGGACACCGGACACACGGACACACGGACACACGGACACACGGACACACGGACACACGGACACACGGACCCCGGACACACGGACACACGGACACAGGGACACACGGACACACGGACACACGGACACGGACACACGGACACACGGACACACGGACACAGGGAACACGGACACACGGACACACGGACACACGGACACACGGACACACGGACACACGGACACACGGACCCCGGACACACGGACACACGGACCCCGGACCACGGACCACGGACCACGGACCACGGACACACGGACCCCGGACCCCGGACCCCGGCCCCAAACGGACCCCGGACACGGGACACCGGGACACCCCAAACAACACACAACACACACACACACACACACACCACACACCAGGACCAGGGACCAGGGGCACAGGGCACACGCACACGGCACAGGGAACCCGGACCAGGGACCAGGGACCAGGGCCCAGGGACCAGGGACCAGGACCAGGGGACCAGGGACCAGGGACCAGGGACCAGGGACCAGGGCCCCGGGACCACGAAAAAAGGGACCCGCACACGGCCAGGGGACCACGGCCAGGGGACCCCCACGGCACAGGGACCACCACCACCAGGGACCAGGGACCAGGGGCACAGGGACCAGGGACCAGGGCCCCGGACAAGGGACCAGGGGCCCCGGGGCCCCGGGGCAAGGGCCCGGGACCAGGGCCGGACCACGCCCGGGAAAACCACCAGGGACCACCCCAGGGACCACACCAGGCCAGGGACCACCAGGGACCACCACCAGGGACCACGCACAGGGACCACCACCACACCACACCACACAGGGACCCCCCAAACCACAAACCACCCCACCCAGGGCACCAACACACACCCACCACAGCCCCAAAACACACAACCAAAAAAACCCAAAACCACCCCACCCCCACACCCCACCCCACGCCCACCCCCCACCCCCAAGCACCACGCCCCACCCCACCACCACCACGCACCACGCACCACCACCCACGCACCACGCACCACACGCACCACCACCACCACCACCACCCCCACACCACCACCACCACCACCACCACGCACCACGCACCACGCACCACGCACCACGCCCCCGAAACCCCCCACCACCACCCCCACCAACCCCACCACCCCCACCCCCACCACACC
>JAODUO010000584.1:272500-274638 GCA_025642075.2 Ridgeia piscesae
GGCCCAACATCTGACAATGTTCCACACATATTATTCTATAATATATTATAATAACCAAGCGTTATGCTTTTATGACGTTTTGCACAATTGTTATGATATTATAAACTGTGTCGCCCCACTATAGCAGCTTAGCAAATGAGGCGTTCGGTTTATCGTCAACATACACAACTTAGTAATAAAGGTTGTAATACTGATGTATACTTGCACCTCACGCGGGTATAGCATTGATTTCGTCAACACCCATCATAATAATATCAATAAGCTAGCTTCGTCTGGCAATATCGTCTCGCACGAGGTGTAGAGATTCCATCGCATCTTTCTACGCCATTTCGCTGTCTTTTTCAATTTTCAATAACACACAACATTAAAAAGCAAGCAATAGTCTTTAGTCATTGGACGATATAAAATTGCATATTAAAAAGGAATCTATCTTATGCGCAAAGGAAGGTATTTCGGGATGTTTATACAAATGCATGATTTTCTATGTGTCGGAGATAGATAGAGAAGGATAATTAAGTTACACATTTGGTTAGTTGCTTCATTAAATACACGTGATTGCGTTCTTTATGTCCTCCTGTCCGACTTTTAACAGATGGCATATGTTTAAATCAAGTCACCCAACAACAATAACGTAGCTTTTTAAAAGATTTTACTGAATATGTCGGCAGTTTGAAAATGTCACGACCTTAGACTAAATTTCTCAAGTGTCTCAGTGCTGGCATTCATGTGGCTAATCGAAGTGACGTGGAGTTAGTTTAGCGTATCGTGTGAAGCAAATGGTCTGTAGTTCGATGAATCGTAGTCGATGAAGTTGTTGGAAAATAGCACCAAGTCGGCGAAGTGGTGTATTCTGGAATAACGGGGACACAACACAGATCTCGTTTTCCTATTGCCTTTTCGTATTCCACGGAATACAAAACATTGAAATGTGAAATGCTTGAAATGTCAATTTGCTCTGATAAGGACGCTGCACGTTGCTTTGTTAGATAAATAAGTAAATAAACAAATACATTTAAAACATGTACGTATGTAGCGCCAAATCTAGTTAAAACTATTCAAGGTGGTTTACGTTTACAACAATACTAAATAAATAAATTAGTCGGGAAAAGACCTACACAATGTAATAAATATTTTCTTGAAATATATCGTGTCGTATAAACCCAAAAGGTTACTATTCCTTTTAAAAATCATAGTAGAAATCCTCTAAGATAAACTATAGAAAATTTATATGAGCTAAATTATTTATTAAAATATTATGATAAAATACACAAATAATTAATCCTATAAAAACTACACAACGTATCCGTTTTATTTCAGAATAGTTGCATTTACTGCAATTAACGCCATCTCTGACAAGAATAATAGCCTTTGTATACGAATGTAATATTATGCAACAGCCTCTTAACATTTATAGCATTGGATTATTTGTACAACCGTTAAACAACTGATTTCTGTATGTTGTAGCGTCAAGCGGCACAGAGTCAAAGGTAGGCATTGACCGACTGGGCTATTACCACCTTACCGCCAACGGCGCTTCAATATCTGTGTTTCTTCAAAGACAACTTGTTACAGGGAGGAGGTGCCCGCTCCTCTGTCAGAATTGGCAGACCAGTAAAGTTTGCTCTCTAGAACTTGGGGAAGTTAAGCGTCAAATGGTAGTGCGGCTAACTATGCTCGCCTCGGCTTTATTCCTGATCAATTTTGTTTTGAAGCTGACATTTTGTTCTCTATTTGAACGTGTTGCGGGTGGATTCTTTCAAATTAGAAACTTTGTTCCGAAATTAATAATGCAACTAAATAATTTGGCAGGCATACACCTTTAACACATTAAATAGAAAAGCAGCGAGGTGACTGAGTTACCGATGATAAACTCACATGCTTTACTATTAGAGAAATAATGTTGGACCGAATAAAATTGAGTGTATACTGTGACGTTCGACTACCTTTTTTATTTCTTGACAATTTGAGTACAGAACTGTTTTCAGATTGGCCGACAGTGTAGTCTTAATTGGTTTCTGGGCCTGGTTGTCAATTAATTAGGCGAAACGACGGCACCTTATTAATATTACACTAGTTATTATTGTTGTCATGGTGTTGTTATTATTGTTATTGCGATAATGAATTTTTTTATTGTTATT
>JAODUO010000585.1:0-5000 GCA_025642075.2 Ridgeia piscesae
CCTCAGGCTGAAAAGTGGGGAACGCGTCCTCCTCGTCCCTCACCGATCGACGCCCATGCTGTGTAGAACTTCCCAATCCAACATTTGAAGATAGACATTATAGATATTGAACAAGTTACGGAATTTTATTTCTTGGTTTTAAATCATAGATACAAATTTAAACTGGAAAAACACACTGAAAACATATCAAATGCGTGTTCTAAAAATTGAATTAAAAACAAATTGAAACATACATTACCCCTAGATATTTGTTTTTAAAATTCATTAATAGTGCCACAAATTAGGTAGTGCATCATGGCATGGGGCTTTGAAAAACTTACCTCACATAGTACACAGGGATTTGCCAAGTATGTTAAGATGTATTTCTTACAAAATTATCAAGTAACATGCAGTATACAAAACTGTTATGTATGTATGAAAATTAAGAATCAAAAACCACCTTTACAACTTTATGCTGTATGTATATTTAATGTATATTAAAACAGTGCCTGAATATACTATAACCATGCCAGCTGCGCACATGCATCTTTAAATTAAATTTAAATTTATTTTCTCTCTCTCTCTCTCTCTCTCTCTGTCTCTGTCTCTGTCTCTGTCTCTGTCTCTGTCTCTGTCTCTGTCTCTGTCTCTGTCTCTGTCTCTCCCCCTGTCTCTTTTTTCCTTCTCTGTCTCTGTCTCTGTCTCTGTCTCTGTCTCTGTCTCTGTCTCTGTTTTTCTCTGTCTCTGTCTCTGTCTCTGTCTCTGTCTCTGTCTCTGTCTCTGTCTTTCTCTGTCTCTTTCTGTCTCTCTCTCTGTCTCTGTCTCTGTCCTCTCTGTCTCTGTCTCTGTCTCTGTTTCTCTCTCTCTCTCTCTCTCTCTCTCTCTCTCTCTCTCTCTCTCTCTCTCTCTCTCTCTCTCTCTCTCTCTCTCTCTCTCTCTCTCTCTCTGTATCTGTCTCTCTCTCTCTCTCTCTCTCTCTCTCTCTCTCTGTCTCTCTCTCTCTCTCTCTCTCTGTCTCTCTGTCTCTGTCTCTGTCTCTGTCTCTGTCTCTGTCTCTGTCTCTGTCTCTGTCTCTGTCTCTGTCTCTCTCTCTCTCTCTGTCTCTGTCTCTGTCTCTGTCTCTGTCTCTGTTTTGTCTCTGTCTCTGTCTCTGTCTCTGTCTCTGTCTCTGTCTCTGTCTCTGTCTCTGTCTCTGTCTCTGTCTCTGTCTCTGTCTCTTTTCTGTCTCTGTCTCTGTCTCTTTCTGTCTCTGTCTCTGTCTCTGTCTCTGTCTCTGTCTTGTCCTTTTTTCTCTTTTCTGTCTGTCTCTGTCTCTGTCTCTGTCTCTGTCTCTGCCCTTTTCTTCTCTTCCTGTTCTGTTTCTTGTCCCTCTGTCTCTGTCTCTGTCTCTGTCTCTGTCTCTGTCTCTGTCTCTGTCTCTTCTCTCTCTCTCTCTCTCTCTCTCTCTCTCTCTTCTCTCTCTCTCTCTCTCTCTCTCTCTCTCTGTCTCCTCTCTCTCTCTCTCTCTCTCTCTCTCTCTCTCTGTTTTCCTCTGTCTCTCTCTGTCTCTCTTCTCTCTCTTTTCCTTTTTTCTCTGTTTCTGTCTCTTTATCAATCTCTCTCTGTCTTTCTGTCTCTCTGTCGCTCTCTCTTTCTCCCTGTCTCCGTGGA
Organism: Ridgeia piscesae; assembly: GCA_025642075.2. NCBI lineage: Eukaryota > Metazoa > Annelida > Polychaeta > Sabellida > Siboglinidae > Ridgeia > Ridgeia piscesae. The sequence continues at coordinate 1,630 of JAODUO010000585.1, forward strand.
TATAGTGTATACATTGTTTGAAATACTGGTTGAATAAAACAGAATTCTTCTTCTTCTATGTTTCAAGTGTTCACGTCGTCGTTTCATCCTTAACAACGTTTTACCAGTGGGGCCATTGTGTCTAACTCAAATGCCCCTGAACCCTTGCACTTAATTATTACTAGGACAGAGAACGTAATCATTATTCGTTAGAACCAACAAGACGACGCTAATAAATGGTTAGTGGCAACATCGTTGTACAGTTATCCATATGAACCGTTATTTAACAAGATTTAACAAGATTGCCACCTAGAGATTCAACTCTAGATGGCAGGTGGACTAGGAAGCCATTTGGCTTATCGAGAGTACAACCTATCTTCAATTCCTGCCCGCAGGAACGTTTTTTTTTAAATTATTCATCAAATACACTCCGTAACGTTTCCATTGTTTATGTTTTTGGAAAATTTTTTAAAATCTGCACACTGCTTCTTTCTAATTTCCTTCCCCTTCCCTTTTTTCTTTTAAATGTGAAAAAAAGTTAGATACCCTTTAAATTTTCACCCAATTTTTTAATTTTGGGTTTTGTGTTGTTCCAATTTTTTTAAATTTTATAATAAATTTATTTTTAAAATTTTTGGTTTCTCTCCTTTTACCTTTTAGCATATAAAAATCCTTTTTGCGAAATTATTTTTTAAAAATTTTAATGAGGCCTAACTATTGTTTTTCAGCGGTATTATTATTCTTTTTTTTTAACTATATTTCCCTAATTAATCCAAAATTTGGTTTCCCTTCGTCTGCAATTCCAACCCCTCTGATACCTTAGTAACTAAAGTTAACCCCAAGTCCTTTTTTGGTATATTTATACGTACCCCCATTGTATATTGTGCATCTTCATTCCATGCCTATGTGGAAACCTTACACTTTCCAAATTAAAAAAACATTTCCACTTCTGACCATTCTATCAACTTTTAAATCATCTTGTAAATGCTTCTATCTGCATCACTTTTAATTTTCCCAAACCTGTTGGCTCCCAAACTTCAACACCTTGCTTTTATGTCATCATCCAAATCATTGATATATTTTAAAAAAAAATAGGTAGTGGATACTCAAAAATTTCTGTTTGTTCTACAATTTAATAAAATTTTGGGGAGGAATACCACCCACTACAGGTGATTTATTACCCTTTATCTCTTATTTTCTGCTCCCATTTTTGGGGGTTTAAAATTTTTTCCCTAAATAGTCAAACTCCCCCCTTCGAACTTAGTCTCAATACGGGTAATATACTAATATTTCCCCTTTGTAAACACCGAACTAAAGTACTCATTTGGTTTTTGATTAAGAACCCCCGATTATTTTCCATCACTCCTTCTAGAGGACCGACCTTATCCTGAACTTTCTTTACTTCGAACATACGCAAAAAACCCCTGCTGTCATGTTTTATTTTAAATAGCTTTTTTTTTGTTCGTACTTCTCTTTGAATTTCTAATTTAGCTGTGCTTGATTAAGTGCTTCTTTTAAATCAAAGTTTTCCCACTTCCAGTATGTCTATATCTCTTCCACGTCATTTGCTTGTACTTGATTTTTCTAATGGCTTCCTTCGATAAGTGTTTCTTCTTTGACCGTTTCCCCTTTTTTTTCAAGGGGACAAATTTTCAACGACGCAGTCAATTTCACTCTGTAAAATATTCCAGCATTCTGTTGCTGTCTTATTCTTCAGTGTTTTATTCCAGTCTATCTTTGCTAAATATTCCCTCTTTTTATATCTTCCTTTGTGAAAATTTTTTCCCGTACCTTATTTTTTTTTCCGTTCTCCCCTTTTTGATGATAAATGTATCTGGTTGTAAACCTACACCCCAGTGGCTCACAAAATTGACATTAAACAAACCTTTGTAATTAATGTCTAAAAGTTTGTGGTTGCTTTTAAAAATGTTGAGAAAGGAAATTCTTGACTAAATTAAAAAAATCAGGTACTTTTTATTTAAAAACCCCCCTAATAATAAATCCCTTTAATACCATACATTTTTTTTATTTCTTTATTCTTTGTTTATGTACACTAAAACAAAGGGTTTCCCGAATAGTTAACCCAAACTTTTTAATTTCTTCTTTTTTAAATTTTTTTCATAACCTGGATATTCTTTAATATATAAAATAACTCCGCCTCCCCTTCTTCCTAATCTATCTTTCCTAAACATTACATACCCTGTCATTCCTAATTCGGCTTCTGGTATATCGGGGGTAGCCCAAGATTCAGTTATACCTATTATGTGAGGGTCAATATATTCTACTATAATGTTTAGTTCATTTCTTTTGTTTACTATGCTCCTTGCATTTAAACAAACACATTTATAACCAAATTCCGTAGGGCTTTCCAGGCTGTTCTTTGCTGATTTCTTTTTGCTATCTTTATCTATGCCTCTAGTATTTGGCTTCTCTGTGTATCCCCCCTGCGAAACTAGTTACAAAAAGTTGCAACCTGTTCCATTGTCCATCGATCGAAGCAGGTTCTCGGAGAACACTGCTGCGCCCTTTCCGCTTAGATGGAGGCCATCTCTCATATACATGTCATCTTTCCCTACAAAATCCCCCCTAAAATTAACTCCCCTTCCTCTGTTGTCTCTGACCAAGTTTTTCCGCACCCCGATACGGCAAAATCCACCAAGCTGTGGCAGTGGTTACACAACAAGTGCCTCCTTGCCTTCACGTGCCGCTTGCAAGGTGCCATATTAGGATTTGTCAAAATGAACTTAGTTTATACCAACTTAGTTTTTAGAAAGACTGTTTGTTTATTGTGTACAGCAACTGCAGCACACTTTGTGTATAAACACCTTACTACCAATGCTACCATGAACAATAAGTTTAATCTGTACTCGTACCGTTCGCTATGTAAACAAACAAGGGTTTCCTACTAAAACACTTGTTTGTTTTTAATAACAATGATACCTATTCACAGTATTATCTTACATATGTAGTTGTTACGCTTATTGATTTATCTCTTATATACTATATAAAATAAAGAGATTTGCTCAATCTTGTTTACAATTTGTCGAAGCCTAGATTACACTTCAATTTTCTATATAAAAAGCAGTATTGCAAATACTAGAACTAAGAATATAACTTATATGTCTATTAGAATGACCAATATAACAATCATGTATTGATTTAAATAAAAAAATGTGTGGTGATTTAAAATGAATTAATATCCTTTGGAATGTTTCTAAAATAGAAATTATTATCAATGACATGCACATAAATACAGTAATTTATGCTTGAATAATAAACTTAGATGCAAATATATGTAGAAATAAGACGAATTAGTAGGCTATTGCGTAAACTAAATATAACTAAATAATACAGAAACTAAACCATGCCATGAGAAAAGAAGTCGGATAATG
>JAODUO010000585.1:10000-25000 GCA_025642075.2 Ridgeia piscesae
AGATAATAAAAAACCGGGCGACAACATTAAAATGAGGGTGCCAGCTCCTCTCCCCGGAATTGGTAGTACATTAGTTTGTATCGGATGTCTGCTATCTAGAATGTGGGGAAATTAAACATAAAAGGGCACTGCAGTTAATTCTATTCGCCACGGCATTGTTACTGATTAACTTCGTTTTGGAACTGGATGTTTTGTTTACCATTTATACGTGTTGCCGGCGGAATCTTTCATATTGCGAACACTGCTCAGAGCTTAATAAAGTAACTAAACACAAATTGTCAGGCAGTAAACCCTCCACATGCATATTGTCGTCATACGAACTTGACACTAAATGAATAAATAAAACCTATGAGCTGGCACTCTGGTCATTTGATAAATTATAAAGTCACACAAATCAAATAACATTTGCGCATATCACGTGGAAGATCGTTTCACAATAAAGCGACGGAGCAGGTTCGATCACCATCTATTGTCCAGAGCGAAAATGCATTAATGGCTGTTCACGCCAGCCCTGGCCAGATCCCGTCCCATGCTGTAGTTCAATCTCAGTGTTGGTCTACCTCTTCCCCGTTTGCCACCCCTTCTGCTTTCCCCGCTCATTTCCCCCACCCTGTCTTCTAATTCTCTGTCCCACTACTGTCGTCTGTATGTTTTTTTTATTTCTATGCTTAAAAGTGATACTATATTTTATTAAAGTAATGTGATTTTTTGTTTCAGCACATCGAGATAAGAGCCAGTGGTCCTGTACACCGTCGTAGACGACTCTTTCGCCACCGGAAATAGACCAAAGAATGACATCAACAATACGATTAAACATAGTACGCTGCATCTTTAAGACAGTTACAGGTCTTATCTGTGTAGTCGTTATTGCCACGATACTGGTCACTTTCCAGCATACTAAGTCGACGCATGTCATCGTGAAGATGACTAAAACCAGGACTACTACAACCACGGGGCCGGTAACTATAACGAAAACGTCGCCAGTTACAACCACAGGCCCAAGAACCGTGACGGAAACCTCGCCTATTACAACAACCAAAGTAACACCCATTACAACCACAAGACCGGTAACAAAAGCCACAACAACGGGTCCGGTGAAGGTTGCAAAACGCACACATACACACACCACACACGCACACAACACACACAAGAACACACGCACACGCACACGCACACGCACACGCACACGCACACGCACACGCACACGCACACGCACACGCACACGCACACGCACACGCACACGCACACGCACACGCACACGCACACGCACACGCACACGCACACGCACACGCACCGCACACGCACACGCACACGCACACGCACACGCACCCACGCACCGCACGCGACGACGCGCACACGCCACACGCACCGCACGCACACGCACACGCACGCACGCACACGCACACGACGCACACGCACACGCACACGCACACACACACGCACACGCACACGCACACGCACGCACACGCACACGCACACGCACACGCACACGCACACGCACACGCACACGCACACGCACACACACGCACACGCACACGCACACGCACACGCACACGCACACGCACACGCACACGCACACGCACACGCACACGCACACGCACACGCACACGCACACGCACACGCACACGCACACGCACACGCACACGCACACGCACACGCACACGCACACGCACACGCACACGCACACGCACACGCACACGCACACGCACACGCACACGCACACGCACACGCACACGCACACGCACACGCACACGCACACGCACACGCACACGCACACGCACACGACACGCACACGCACACGCACACGCACACGCACACGCACACGCACACGCACACGCACACGCACACGCACACGCACACGCACACGCACACGCACACGCACACGCACACGCACACGCACACGCACACGCACACAGCGACACACTGTGAAAACAATTAGTTTGTTAAAAAACATTTAAACCGTGTTTATTACTGTTGTTTTGCATTAAACACACAGTTGAAAGATTTCCAGATTAGCCTATATGACTGAATAATAAGCTGTACACAGTATGCTTAATATTATAGCCTCGTAACTTAGCGTTGCGTAATGACAAACTAATTGTTAGAACACGGGCTAGTGTTTAAACATAAACATCGTGTTTATTTTTACGCACTTAGCAATTTTTTTAATTGATGTATCTAGAACGTTTACTTACTTGGTCACTTGCTAACGTCACAATCAAAATTATGCGAGAGATCTCCGTCGAGCTTTGTCTTAGCTAATCATGTTGCACTACTCTCACGTGACGTCATCCAGAGCAAACATTATTACATACAGTTGACACCTTAAAACATTTCCCATAGTTTTCGTCATAAACACACCCTTTCTTACAGCCAACAACACAAGGTGTTTCATAAGTATGCCTAAATGTGTTTTTAATGCGTTAAAGTGTTTAATAATTATTTTACCAGTTCACGTTGCCGCGACAGTTTCGCAATGCGATGTCGGACCCTGACGCCGCCATCTTGGATCAGCTCCTGCGGCGATTTACCGAAGTTGCTGATAAAGCAAATGTGACGTATTTCATGTACTGGGGGACGCTGATTGGCTCTTACCGCCACCACGGCCGTATGCCCTGGGACGATGAAATAGACCTGATGATACCGGCGTCACAGAAGCAACGCGTCATCGAGGCGTTTGCGCCGTTACTACCGACCTATATCATCAACAGGTCGGCCAACTACCGCTGGAAGTTCCACATGGCAAATTCGACGGCCATCAAACGCGTAGGTTTCAATTGGAAGTTCCCGTTCCTCGACCTGTCGTTCTACCGCGAGAACCAGACGACGTTGTGGGACGAAGATCCGGTGTTCACATCCGAAAATACGTACCCCAAGAAGATCGTCTTCCCGCTGTGTCGGCGGCCGTTCTCCAAGCTGGTGCTTCCGGCGCCCCGGGACCCGAGTGCCTTCCTCAAACTAGGGCGCTTCGATATCGGGCAGTGCGCGTCCACCAGGTACAACCACAGTACGGAGTCCTTCAACTCCAAAACATTGACTCTTCCTTGCAGCAAACTTTACGACGACGTGCCTTTCGTCTTCAGAACTAACACGACTCGTGGAACGATTGAAACACTCATGATCGCAAATACAATCAAGCACTCGAAGTTGATTTCAGGATGCGTCAGTTAAGGCTACTTTCATAGTTCTCCTTCGTTATTTAAGGGTGGCTGCTATGATAGCGTCAGTTCCACACCCCTGTTTTGTTTATCTATAGCAACTTGTTAGTTCATTGCCAGGAAATTGTTAATTGATTATATCGCACATTGGTTGTTTTTAATGGCATATTACGTATGTTTACATGTTTGTACTAATTGCTATTTTTGCACATACTATTTCTTATGTGAATTTTAGATAGTTCTTTTTTAGTCCGCGGGCCGAATCTCAGAAACCGTTCAATTTTTTTCTCTAATTTGCATAGACATATGTGAGGGTTCTGCAATTATGCACGATAACTCTGTATATAACCGAGTCATTCTAATGGCAGAGGTTGCACTGCTGCACGGCCACTGGTCTCTATTTACAACAATGTCCTGTCTCTGGTCTCTTCGCTGGGTGAAGGAAGCAGGTTAGTATCACGTTATGTGTAAGCTTCTCTATCGCACATTAACTTTTTTCGCTATCTACTATTACCCCAGTGTCAAACAGAATGCGTCCATGTGGACTATAACTAACGTGTAATTGGAATTCCTACTACTTTGGCAGATCTGAGATGCTTTAAGACAGCAATAGACATACAGTTTCAAAACAATGTAAATGTATGATATCAAATTAAGACACTTGGAAAGGTAAGTTTTGTTAGCCAACAGTATAAAGGATATCATTACTATGTTTTATTATGTATGTTGTCGCTAGCATTTCATTCCAATTACATCAATAGTATGTCACTGATTGCTGCCGTTTTAATGCAATGCGTGTGTACCTTACGAACGTCTTTCTTCTTTCATCCAATGGGAAGCGGTATAGCCAAAACGAGAAAAGAAATTTGCTCCAGTGTGTGTTGTGCGCGCGTGCGTGCGTGCGTGCGTGGTGTGTGTGTGTGTGTGTGTGTGTGTGTGTGTGTGTGTTGTGTTTGTGTGAGTGTGTGGTGGTGAGTGAGTGTGTGTGTGTGTTGTGTGTGTGTGTGTGTGTTGTGTTGTGTGTGTGTTGTTGTGTGTGTGTGTGTGTGTGTGTGTGCTTATCTGTTGTATGTAGATGGTTAGTGTATTACTCATGATGACGTGCTATAGTGTAAAAAAAAAAACCACACACACACCACACAACACACACACACACACACACACACACACACACACACACACACACACACACACACACACACACACAACACACACACACACACACACACACACACACACACACACACACACACACACACACACACACACACACACACACACACACACACACCACACACACACCACACACACACACACACACACACACACACACACACACACACACTGGAGCAAATGTTCTGTTCTTGTTGTTATTGTGGTATTTTAAAAATACAACAATAATACCTGTCACATTCGTGAAGTGCATACAACACAATATTCTGAAATAAATAATAAAGTTAGAGAAATTATTAAACGGCTCAGTTCGAACTAACTATGACCTGTCACCCTACCTGTATGGTGGTAGTGCATTACAGCACTGTGAAAGGTGGCGTCACTAATAATGTGTAAACCCTTTGTTATGGTTATCGTCTCGTATAATTGATTCCTGCCAGGATGACTAACTTACAAAACCTTGCTTCACCTATTGACAAAACTGTTCCAGCTGCCTCTGTTCTTCACATCCTACCTGCCAAACCAGCTGACAAATATTGTCAGATCAGATTCAATAAAAGTACGATAGATCATCTGCAGAGTCTTAGGACCCATACATGAAATGTCAGACTGAACAAGCAGATATATACACACACGAATTCACATGCGTACGTACATACATACATACATACATACATACATACATACATACATACATACATACATACATACATACATACATACATACATACATATACAAAACATACATACATACATACATACATACATACATACATACATACATACATACATACATACATACATACATACATACATACATACATACATACATACATACATACATACATATAACACACACACACAACAACACACACACAAACACACAACAACTATATATATATATATATATATATATATATATATATATATATATATATATATATATATATATGCATGCATACATACGTACGTTCATACGGACATACGTGGATACATATATACATGCATACATAGATACATACATACATGCATACCTACCTACCTACCTACCTACCTACATACATACATACATACATAGATACATATATACATATTATACATACATAAATACATACATGCATACCTACATACATCTATACATATTATACATACATACTTACATATACATATTTCTCACTCATACTTGTAGGAGCGCTGCTAAGATAAAGACAAGTTCCTGATGTTCGTGTGGTTTCTCTCTCCACAGCACTGTAACGTCAGTTAGTGCTAGGCCACAATAATACCATGAGTAGTCTTAATCTATATAGTATTTCAACGACAAAGACGATTATATAACAACTACAAGAATGACAGGTTACTGGACAGCACTTATTAACTGTCCCTGTCCATTGCCAGCGCATGCCAACTGCCGTCCACGGCTAGCCTATAGATTAACAATTTTTAAATTTATATATGACATATATTAAATAATTAATCAAATGAGAATAATAAGACAATATAGCAAAATAACAAAAAAGTAATAAATGCTACCTAATTAATTTGGTTGATTGTTGACAGTGCCTTTACACCATTCGAAGTATCATTTCGTAAAATACTCAAACTGAAAATCAAAGTAATCGTGTACTGTTTGTTTCTGTCATGCAGTCAATGTAGGGTAGGAAGGCTAATAGATTATAATAGACACGGACGAAGGTATTGATGTCTCCCAAGATGCACCGCACCAAATTTGATACAAGTCTTCACATCCATATAACATTATGATGAGTTGTGCCCACAATTAAGATGTTTAAGTTCGGCGCAACTTGATAGTCATCGTGAATCCCCATCCATTCATTATTTTCAACACCTACTACGGGCAGAAATATGCTGAACGTGCGTATGGGTATAAATATCTACTTCACATGCGGGTCCCTAATCCTTTAAAATTCAGGCGTATGATGTCACGCGTTTTGAAGCTGAAGTGACACCCCCTCCGCATAGATGTTCCGCCCTAGAAGTTTTGAAGTTGTGAACGTCGCCGCGAACATATTTCAATAGCATCCGCACTATCCGTCTTGTCTTCCAATATCAGTATCCGACTACAGCGACAATGTAAACATCGCCGCAAAAAAGTTATCACCACCCGCAAAGTTTTTGATTTCGCGTCGTGTAGAAGCTCCGGCTCGGTCCACACAAATGCAAGTGGAATTCTCGTCCAAATAGAATATATTGACGTGTGTATTCACCAATATGCTGCAATTGCACGGTTGTGCCCCCACCAATAGGGCGTGCAAGTCTCGCGCGCGAAAACGAGGCTGGGGGCAGTTGGGGGCAGGAGGTCCATATACTCCATGTTAACATATAGAACTTTGTTTTGTTTTGGTCGTAATAATCGAACTGTCCCGAAATAGCGTATTTCAGTTATCTTTTCCGAAGGATTATTACAAGCAGAAGCAGTGGAACATTTTGCCGGTGACAATGATCACGGAAATCATGAATTTTAATCGATTATTATGGTGGTTGCCATGGCAATAGCGGCAAGTACTTGTGTTTGGCGATCTTGACTAATAATGAAGAGTGCCAGTTTTCGCGCAGTACAACCTGTTTGGGCCAAACGTATACATGTGTTATGATTATGTGCATTTAGACAACTTGTCAGATATAAGTGCTTATCGAAACCACAACCTACAGCAATATAAAACGCAAATCCCGTAAAAGACACATACAGCCTAGCATCGTGTCGATTATCTGCACTACGTAAATTGCTATGTGTCTATGATAGTGTGGTAAACTCAATATTAAATCGGACATTTAAGATAAGAAACGTATAACACAAGATATTTAGGAACTGATTTTCCTAGTATTCATCAGTCGGAAGCTACAACTGTCATCCATCGTTAGAATATTATTCTTGTGTCCAGTCCCCAATTAGTCTCGCTTAGTCCCCAATAAGCTTCAGTCGCGCGGAGTCACGCCATGTATCGTGACCCACTTGCAGGCCCTATTGCACAGTTGGGCACCCTCACCCTCTGTAATAGTTTGTTGCTGTACATGAATACAACCAACCATGTTGTACAATAAGTTATTGTTATACACGAGCACGCACTGCCATGTGGACGCTAGCCACGAGATGCTTGCTTCCTCACTCTGCTGGAAGTGTCTCTTGAAAATAATGACCTTATCATTACATCTTCCTTTCCATATAAACGAATAAATAAAAGTTACTGAACTGACATTGTAGTTATTCGAATTATCCAATTATATACCTCGAGAACATTATTCACCACAATACTTTACATAACACGTGTAGTTACCAACAATAGTTATTATCATATCAGGGTAATGTCATAGTAATTGGATAATGCAATTCTGCATACATTACTCGTATTATGCATAGTATACATGATACTTATTAGAACCATTTTCATTTCAAGATAATGTCAAAATAATTGCTTGATGCAATTATGCATTTACATTACTCGTATTACTGATCGGGGCTTTCTGACCACCCAGTCTGTTCTCGTTTTGTACTGTCCGTCACAATTAACCACAGCAGGTGATCTTGTTAGGCGCGACGGAACGTCACTGTCCGCCTCCGACAAACTCAACTTGTAATTGTGCACGGTCGGTTGAGTCTTCCAATTCTCGCCCTCAAATCGCACTGTCCTGCTATCACACACAGTTGGTGTTTCTGTCACGCACGCTTGGGGTGTTTGGACTGTGGCATTCAGATCGAAACGTTTTCTTCACATTTTCTGCTACCCGTATGATTCGGCTATTTCTTCGCAACATCCTTCCATTTGTGTTTCCACTTCATAGGAACGCGGTTCCTGACATTTCTCCGGTACCACACAGGTGACCATACAGTTGATGGAAGAGTCTGTATTCGGACGTTCTGTCCTGGAACCAGTGGTGACAAATCACGAGAGTGCTGATCATGGTTCGTCCTTTGAACCTCTTGTCGTTGTTGCAGTCTCTCGTACATTTCTTCTTTGGTCCCAGGTTTGTTTCTCATGCGCGATAGGTTTCGTTGTCATACTGAGGCCCGTCACAACTCGCTGTGGTATGCCATGCTCGGAGAAGATGTGCTTTGTGAGACTCACTGCAGTCTGGCTGGTCCACTGTCCCATGGGAATCTTCCGCACAATTGGAAACTTTGAGTAATAGTCCGCGACTTTTAAGTGGTCACGTCCATCAAAGTAGAACAGATCAGATCCAAAAACCTGCCATGGACGTGTTGGTATTTCCATTATTTTGTGGTCTGAGTGTCTCGGCTGGTTGCGCACACTGATACTCTTGACTGATACTCGCACACAAGTGAACGACTTTATCGATGTCTCTATTCATGCTGGTCCAGAAGACACAACTTCTCGCGCGCAGTTTGCACCTTTCACCCTGGTGTCCAGCATGGATTTGTTGCAGTATATTTTGCTGAATGCTAAGAGGTATGACAATTCATTCACACCCTTCAGCATCATACTATTTCCGACTGAGAGTTCGTCCCTGTACGACCAACATTGCCGCAGCTCGGTTGGCTTCTCCTTAATCGAATCTGGCCAGCCGTCTACAATGAATTCCCGGAGAGTTGATAGATCGTTGTCTTTCTTGGTCTCTTGTTGCAGCTCACTGAGCTTGTCAGAGTTGATCTGCTCAAATATCAACTTTATGTCAAGGTCGGTGGGCTTATGTCGATTGCTTGGTAATCGCGACATACCACCGCGATAAACATGACTCGCCCTGGACGACACTTGATAGTCATGTCGTAGCTCTGGATGCGCAACAGCATGCGTTGCAGTCTTGGTGGAGCTGATGTGAGATTCTTGAGGTTAATCACCTCTAGAGGTTTATGATCCGTCTCGACCACAAAGTTACTGCCATAGATGCAGGTGTGAAATCTCTCACAGCCATACACTACAGCCAGCAGCTCTCTTTCTATGTTCGCGTAACTTTCTATATTCCGTCAACGACTTGCTGGCGAACGCCACTGGTTTGTTGTCTTGGAGCAGCACTGCCCCTAGTCCTCTTGACGATGCGTCGACCTGGATAGTCGTCTCCTTGTTCCGGGCGGAGTAGACTAGCGTAGTCTGTGTAGCGATCACGTCTTGGATCTTTGCGAACGCCTCCTGGTAAGACGCGTTCCACTGGAAGTCAACATCTTGTTTCATTAAGTCTCGGAGTGGTGCTGTGAGTTCTGCGAGTTGGGGAACGAATGGAGACATATATGTCTCTATCCCCAAGAACTGTTGCACACATGTCTTGTTTGTCGGAGCTGGTGTATTACTGATGTCTTCCACTCTTTCAGGATCGGTGTAACTCCCTTTGAATCATACACCATGCCAAAGAAGTGGATTATTTCCTGCCCTATGGCACACTCCTTGCTGTTAAACACAAGTCCATTTTCTATGTTCAGCTTAAGTGTGTGATTTCAAGGTTTTGACTCAAGTTTGATGTTCAGTGTGGCGAACATTTCATCGCGTGTATCAACACTGCTGATCTTTATTTCAGCGAACGACATGTGCTGAAAATTTTCATCCGTGCACTCTGCTGATTGTCCCCTGATAAATTGTACAGTACCTTTCTGACGGTCACATTTTTGTGCATATAACTTCAGTCGGGTCATGAAGTCGTCTACGGACTCACATTCATGTTGCCTGTAGCTCTGCAGATACAAGCGAGCGACACGAACGTTGTGTTTTGGCTCAATTTGTTGTTCGAATCTTTTCCAGATATGATCTGAGTCATTCTTTTCAGTGTCTGATAAGGTCAAAGAGTTAAAATATTTAAGTCCTTCTTCTCCTGACAACAACATAATGTGATCTACTTGTTTCGCTTTTTTCGCGTCTTGTACGCTAAAGTAGAGTTGACATTTTTGCTTGAATAGTTTAAATATGTTAGCCCGGTCCGGGCTGGCACAGTCCATGTGTGACATGCATTCAGCCGTGACTCCACGAAAGTTCGATGATGGCTCCTACAGACTACTGCCGCCATGTAATAGTTTATTGTTGTGTACGAGCACGCACTACCATGTTGGACGCTAGCCACCTGATGTTTGCTTCCTCGCTCAGCTGGAGGTGTCTCTTGACATTCAATTCAATTCAATTCAATTCAATAACTTTATTCCAGACTCAACAGGACACATACAGCAAGTACATGTGACTCTGAGGTCCATATGTTGACATTAGGCAGCCAATATATACAGTATGCATTCTGACCCAATGCTGTGTATATAAGCAAAATGTATACATTTGTTTTAGTCAAGTGTTCATATATAAAAGCTTGTTCCAGTGTTTACGGATCCTGGAAGTGAATCTTAAGCTAGAAGTTAGAATGTTATTTAAAATACAGTTAACAGAGCTATCAAGTCTACACATAAATATATACACAATATTCCTAATAACTGACTGGCAGTATTGTACATCAAACAGAGTGCATAGTAAGCTGGTACTTTCATATTTTGACATATCAATAAACAACTTAAAAATATTGTGATATGCAATATGTAATCTATTTAGTGTGGATTTCTTGTAATTCCACCAGAGTTGTACTCCATACATGGGTGAGCAATATGAACGAAACAGTGTGAGCTTAACCTCTAGGGAGCACATGCTAAATTTTCGCAATATAATATTACCTTGTACATATAAAGTTCTGCTTTGTCTATTAATATCATCATCATCTGAAAGATCATCTGAAATATAGTTTCCAAGATATTTATATGTAGCTACAACATGCAGAGTAACCCATTTTAACTTAAATTCAGGGATACTGCATCCTTTTAAGGTCGCAGATCTAAATATCATAACTGCACTCTTCTTAGCATTGTATTTCACATCATGGCTCATTCCAAATTTCTCACATTCACGTAGTAGCTGGCATAGTCCTGCCGATGAAGGTGAAATCAAAACCAAATCATCAGCATACATTATGTGATTAATAAGATGACCATTCATGCTACATCCAACATTACACATTTTAAGAAATGATTGGCCTTATCATTACATATATCAAACATAAATATGAGCAAATAGTAAAAGTAGTGATTTGGCTGATAATTGATCTTCACATTAACCCATGACATTTGACCCTAAATCAAGTTGAAGAGTTCACCAATCGGTTCAGCCGTCTGAAGAACCCTAGAAGCAATACTAAGATCATCCAAATCGGAGCACAGGTTCAAGAGATCTGGCAATGTTCGATTTCGTATTGCGGCAATTTTAAATTTGGCAGGAATGGCAGAAACATCAAACATTCAGGTTGTTTCCATCACAATTCTGAAACAGTATGAGTCCAAGGTAATATATGCCAACTGTCATGCGTTTGTCGAGATGTGAATATTTGTCGTGCATCTCCAGCCTTGTCCTTACATTACCGGCCGATGTAACACGTGACGTCTCATGCAGCGGTAGGCTGTTTTGTGCCGTGCCGTGCCGCATCGACGATGCGTTAGGTCTGCGCTAAACCCAATCGTACGTGTTATCACCCGTGTTAAATGGCGAATATACATTTAACCGAAGTTAATGAATCAACATTTGGAATCACTGTTTTATGTGCAACAATTCATTTTTTACCATTTTCACAACAATATGTGATTAACTTATAGGATCATATGCTTAGTGATCGACAAGGTACGTTTTGTTGTTAACGCTGTCAGCAGTAATTATTAATTGCACACAACCACTGTCGACGAGTAGTTGGTTACTAATTATCTTTATCTGATGCAGTGTAAATTATACCCAGGTATCGACTACATGTCCATTGTTCTCGGCGTGTTGTGGCAGCAATTGTACGATGATCAGTCGCAGGTCAGCCACCACGACTGTACTTACTGCTGGAGACAGACAGTGTTGTGACAGAACGTTGCAGCGTTGGACACGGCGCACGACACGTCACTCATGTTTCTGAAAATATTGTTTTTTACTTTGCCGAGCAGGGTACGCCATTTTCACGAGCAACCTACGACGTTACGTATTAATAATATGTAAGAATACAAACAAATGACTAGACGCCCAGTTTGGAATGACTGCTCGCTTAATAAATGCCCTTTTATCATAGTAATAAGGTGAGGCATAGCACCTATGTTGAGGGCATAGCTCCCAAGGTGGGACACGGCGCCCATGTTGCACAGCTCCTATACCACTGTTACGATTAATATCGTATTTTGTGGCTCAAGATAACATTCAGATTGTTAATTACTGCGTGTCGACGTAACAGCAGCGTACTATGGCTTTACAGAATCGAACACGTAACGATACAACCAGAGCTGATTTACTGTTTCTTTGTCATTTATTATAAGATTGCTTCCACATTAATCAAACAGTTACTAAATGGATAGAAACGTTGAAAAGCTTGGCATAGCTTTCTTGATAATGTGGTGGGGCACTCAATGCGTGGAGAACAGACATGTTTTAATTGCTTCTTATTCTTATGGCACTTGCCGTTGTTGCGGGTGTTGTCCGTTCTAAGTTCACTTTGGGAATGTCCAACAGTAACCCACTTGTAGAACGTAAGGAATGGCATGGTCAGTAACGATGACCGCAGGGTACTTTGGCGTACAGTTTACCGTCATAGAGTACTCTCAAGTCTTGTAGTCAATTATTCTCGTAACAGGCTGCCGCATGATTGGTGTCATGGATTGACTCACAAGAACAATTGAACTAATGGGTTGTATTGTTTACGAAATCATGTTGCGTGTTTTCGAGAAATAAAATTGTAACTGCCCCCAAATCATTCAATTAATAAATACCAAACTAAGACGACTGGGACGGACATATTTGCTAGTGCATGTAAAGAGCTGTGTCGTTGGCGGATCAATATGTGAAATAGCACAGGAAGAGCGTTATACCAGGGTGACATTTGTATCATTTAAACACACACAATGATTGATCAACACAAACACGATTGTTGCAACATTATTGAAACAAAATTTACGTAAAGATTGTTGATGTAGATAGTATGTCATAACTTCCATATGATACCCTCTAAAATAAAATAAAAGTGTAACAGCTTAATGTCTTATAATGTTGGAATATTTAAATTGTTCATATAACTATTTGATGCCTCTGATTACAAAATAACAATAAGCTAAATGTTAAAAAAAGTTAAACATTATTTAATGTGAGAAACGCTTGAATGACATTTTCAACGTTTAATTACAATTCCCGAAATAATTGGTAAGACGGCAATACTATTGCAGCGAACAAAAAATTTATATAAAAACGTGTGCGACGATGTACACATTGATGGATTCCTTTGAATGAACGAACATGACATGAACTATAGTCACTGTGGGTGTATAACACGAGTCACACAAGAAACATGACATGAACTATAGTCACTGTCGGTGTATAACACGAGTCACACAAGAAACATGACATGAACTATAGTCACTGTGGGTGTATAACACGAGTCACACAAGAAACATGACATGAACTATAGTCACTGTGGGTGTATAACACGAGTCACACAAGAAACATGACATGAACTATAGTCACTGTGGGTGTATAACACGAGTCACACAAGAAACATGACATGAACTATAGTCACTGTGGGTGTATAACACGAGTCACACAAGAAACATGACATGAACTATAGTCACTATCGGTGTATAACACGAGTCACACAAGAAACATGACATGAACTATAGTCACTGTGGGTGTATAACACGAGTCACACAAGAAACATGACATGAACTATAGTCACTGTGGGTGTATAACACGAGTCACACAAGAAACATGACATGAACTATAGTCACTGTGGGTGTATAACACGAGTCACACAAGAAACATGACATGAACTATAGTCACTGTGGGTGTATAACACGAGTCACACAAGAAACATGACATGAACTATAGTCACTGTGGGTGTATAACACGAGTCACACAAGAAACATGACATGAACTATAGTCACTGTGGGTGTATAACACGAGTCACACAAGAAACATGACATGAACTATAGTCACTGTGGGTGTATAACACGAGTCACACAAGAAACATGACATGAACTATAGTCACTGTCGGTGTATAACACGAGTCACACAAGAAACATGACATGAACTATAGTCACTGTGGGTGTATAACACGAGTCACACAAGAAACATGACATGAACTATAGTCACTGTGGGTGTATAACACGAGTCACACAAGAAACATGACATGAACTATAGTCACTGTGGGTGTATAACACGAGTCACACAAGAAACATGACATGAACTATAGTCACTGTGGGTGTATAACACGAGTCACACAAGAAACATGACATGAACTATAGTCACTGTGGGTGTATAACACGAGTCACACAAGAAACATGACATGAACTATAGTCACTGTGGGTGTATAACACGAGTCACGCAAGAAACATGACATGAACTATAGTCACTGTGGGTGTATAACACGAGTCACGCAAGAAACATGACATGAACTATAGTCACTGTGGGTGTATAACACGAGTCACACAAGAAACATGACATGAACTATAGTCACTGTGGGTGTATAACACGAGTCACGCAAGAAACATGACATGAACTATAGTCACTGTCGGGGGTATAACACGAGTCACGCAAGAAACATGACATGAACTATAGTCACTGTCGGTGTATAACACGAGTCACGCAAGAAACATGACATGAACTATAGTCACTGTCGGTGAATAACACGAGTCACACAAGAAACATGACATGAACTATAGTCACTG
>JAODUO010000585.1:30000-37500 GCA_025642075.2 Ridgeia piscesae
ACATAATTTTGTTTTTAAAATGTGCGCTGTTCACATTTGAAGTATAATGACTGCCAATGTAATGGCTTTATTAATTAAAGTACTATGTAATCTGTAAAAACTTGACCTATATTTCACATTTGACCTATATAACGGAAAAACTTGTATAAGTAATTCACACTTGCACCATGAATCTTGATACAAACATAGAGCTAGGTTTTAGGAAATGTAATTGTTTTTGATAACTTTTTGTCTTTGCCTTGACCTTTGCAGTTGACCTGCATTCTAAGTTTGACACTAGATTTAACTTAATTAATAAATAATTGTATTAATTCCTATTAATGATATCATTTACCTGAAAATGAATTAAGAACTTGGCAGTTGTAGTTCGGAGGCAAACTCACAAATATAATGACTTATATGCTATGTAAACGTTTTGTATGTGGTTATGACAGCATAACTTATTTACTTGACCTACATTTCGCACATTTCGCACTTCACCTATTAATAGTGTAATGTATTAATATAATTGCACACTGGACTTTAGAGGGATTACAAATATCAGATAAACATTAATTACATTACTGTGACCTGGCATCAAGTTTTGTTACAACCTACACTTTTACCTACTATTTTACTTGTGAATTGTATTTGGAAAATGATTGCATTATTTAGTTATAATTAATTAATACATGAGCACACAGCAGCTTTTGGGGATGTGAAAAACAGACAAAACATGAGATATCATAAAAAACATCCAGGCAATTTATTATTTTAGGCATAATGTAAACAGTGCTGCAACACCGTTCATAATGTCACCAAGTTTAATATTAAAAGAGCAGATTTGTATATACATGTTTATAATATATAGATCACATGCTTAAGTCCGTGCAGCATTCACTGAAGTATACTCACACACCATGATGGTAATATGTGTAAATCCAGTGTTTTTTTCATGAGAGGTAATGTGCATAAGTCCATGTTATAAATATGCACTTAAGTAAAGTTCATAAATTAATTAATTTCAGTCCACGCACTATGCAGTAAAGAATAGTTAGTAGCATCATTATAGGTAATAACTAATGTGCATTAATTCCAAGTAATATGCATTGAAGTTCATAATTTCTCTGTGAAATTCTACTGGGAACTCTCCAACTTGCTGATGAGGCGACCATGTCAGGAGCAATGTCTACAATTCTCAGTTGAATAGCAGCTTTCGTTATATGAGTACATTTCACTGCACATAACTTCCAGTTGAGCGACAGGTGTAGACTATGCATAACTAGCCACGCCAGATATTTCTGCTGATGTCACAGTTCTGCCAGTTATTGAAGAATGGAAATATTGTAGTAGCAGTATCTACAATTGCCAAGATCATACTGCAATGTTCTTCAAGTGTATACATTGTTATTGCACATAAATTCGAGTTGAGCAACGAATATGAAGCGACTGCGATGCCAGACACTTCTCTCGAGATCAAAGAGTGTTGTCAGTTCTTGAGAAGTTGACCCATGCGAGCATTGCCATCATTGACATTCATACAGGTTTCACTACAGGTAATGTGCATACGTCCATGTGATATGCATTGAAGTTCACAATTTCTCTATAATAGTCCACGGGGAACTCTCCAAGTTGCTGATGAGTTGACCCTTGGCAGGAGCAATGTCTACAATTCAATACATTACAGTCAATACTGCATACAACATTACATAATATTTATATAAAAAAACAATTCAACAGGAAATGGGTTTTTAACTAACAAATGTAATATTAAATTTAGCTGTATATAACTTAACTTTGATATCGTAAGTTATCCATATTCTCCACGACCATACTTTCTGGGTGTGTACATGAAATTCAAATAACAACAATATTTCACATAAAATAGTACAAATAATTGTAAATATTATTAATAACATCAACAAAATAGATAGTCCACACCACTGTAAACTAAATGGTAAAATGATAAAATGTGAATTACAGTCATACAGGTGGTGTATATTTAAGTGGAAATATTAACTGTCTGTACTTTCTATCACAAAATAGTAATACTGACACACTAACAATATACATGTATTAAGTTTACACAATTTACTAAAAATCAACTGTTTAAGATGTGGATTGATCAGATTAATAATGTTTTCCTGTATTTATTAAAATGTCTTAAATGGAAGTAGATCGCAGTTACACTCACAAGTAATTACAATGTCAATGACAATGACCTACCCGAATGCCGTAAATTTAACCGTTCTGAAATTTCGTTTATTTTCCTTAAAACACTGATTTGCATATATACAACACATATTTAATAATAACTATAATATTTAACTGAGTCATAACATGAGGATGGCACAGATTACAATATCAATTGCGCATACGTTGGCCATTGCAAATGCCACGCAATGTTAATGGCGCCTGAACGCATAAATTATGAACAACATGAAAAACTCTCCAAACTGTCCTGATACCGCCCGTTTATGGGGGGATTTCCTCGCGTTCATTGACATACATAGCGCAACGCAAAGTCCACCAACCTTAATCATCCACGGGCAAATGCAATGTAACAGATTTTTCCAGTCGATCATCTTCCGAAGGCATTCATTGGTCGATATCAATGTCAACAGTAAATAAAATTAGTATGCATAGCGAGAAACACGCCGTTTTCTGAGACCATGTGATCCAGCCAGTCGCTTGGGCGGCAAAAACCTGCGCCATTTCTGGAACGCGTTACGTGGACACTGAGCGATGCTGTCATCTACCGGATGTTGATATACCTATCTTAGAGCAAAGCACACAATGGGTAAAAAAGGCAGTTAATAGCCATCCTAACTACACAGCATGCCTTTGTGGAGAGTGCTACGTCACTATGGTGTTCCGAAGAAGGCGGCTAAAGATAAATTACGTATCATTTGGTTCAAATAAAAACCGATGTAACACTGCTTATTGGTGAATCAAATAAACCTCTACTTCTTGTTCTACGTTTATCGTGATTGTGAGTCGGGGGTTGTTTATGTACGAAGCTATGTGGTTGAGTGTGTTTCTCAACTAAACATTCCTGCCACACTCAGCCTGTAACTAATACCGCAATGATAACCTTGCAAAACTCATGTAACAGCTTGTAGGCGTTAAGTAAATATTTAACTGGTAATGTGTACAGCAGGCTACGAGAGCTGAATTATTTCAAATGGCGGCTGTCCAACTAACACGGATATTTTTAGGACACTCCAACGACGGCTTCTGAGTCGGTTCTTTCTATGTCATCTGTATACGTCATTCTCTATTTCTGTTAAACTCACCGTTTGCAAATATTCACACTAAAATGTAGAATGTAGGTAGATGTAGTAAAAGGACATATTTGTTTACATTGGGGTGAATAATGGGCGGTTCTAAAATGCGTGCAGTATTTGATTAAACAATTAAATACATTAAAACAAGGAAGCAGAGAAAAATGCATTGCGCTCTTGTGAGAACTATTCGTCATCATTACAACACGCTTCCTGTCGAATTAAAAGAAATACTGTAAAATACAACTTTATATGGAACAATTTCAGCGATCCAGGTATAAAGTCCCAAAGGCGGCGCATTCTGGCTGATTGAGGCTGCCAGGTGGAACTGTGATATATGGACAAGTTACCAAAGACTTCGTTAACGAAGTTATGTCGTATGTCTGCATTCGATCAGTTACCCACTCTCGTGCAGCAACCTTCAACTCGCGCACACTGGCGCCACCTACCGAATCGAACAGGACTCGGCTCCCCAGGCTGACCACACAAGGGGCCTTATCAAAACACGGAATTAAATAACTCTAAATAACAATTGTTTTGTTTTGTTTTGCCAGTGGTCAAAGTAAACGAAGTACCATAGAAAGAAGCGAATTGACGTCGGCGCCCTGGAGGAGATTCACTTACGATACTCAACAGTTAGCACTGTACATATTATAACATGTCTGCAGTTAGCATAGTTGTGTAAGAATAAACTCACGCCTTGTAGTACAGTCCTCCGTGTCGTGAATATTGTGCACGTACAGATGTTGACATGTCACCGACTTATTAGACATTACAGCGTCAACACACGCGCGTGACATAAGAAGGACATTCGTCATTCGACTAGCTGTGATGTGCAAACATCGGTCAGAGAAGAGGCGTTCAAACCAGGATCCACACAACATCAACAATGCATGTACCCCTGGATTTTTCGAATTTGTCATTTTCGCTATTTTCTAATATGCTCCATGACTAGTCCTTCCTAGAAGAATCTGAAATTTGAAGTCTGGCGACGCGGCTGTGAATGTGTCGTCACTAGCCCACCTCCGTTTTACGTTGTCATCAGTAGAGACAAGACAGCGGAGAAACAGAAGTGTTTTGAAATCACGACGAAAAAATAAGCAGCACACACGACCGTCTCCGTCACCGTCACCGTCCCCGTCCCCGTCCCCGTCCCCGTCCCCGTCCCGTCCCCGTCCCCGTCCCCGTCCCGTCCCCGTCCCCGTCCCCGTCCCCGTCCCCGTCCCCGTCCCCGTCCCCGTCCCCGTCTCCGTCCCCGTCCCCGTCTCCGTCCCCGTCCCCGTCTCGTCCCCGTCCCCGTCCCCGTCCCCGTCCCCGTCCCCGTCCCCGTCCCCGTCCCCGTCCCCGTCCCCGTCCCCGTCCCGTCCCGTCTCCGTCTCCGTCTCCGTCTCCCTACGATCCACCAGCCCCTGACGGCGGTGTTGACGTTTTTAGTGAGCCCGGTAACGTGCAATTGGAAGATTTGTGTCCCCTAGACTACCCTCTTTGGTTCAGCCACTGTAAATGTAGAATATTGTATGTCAGATTTAAAGGGTAAACTAAAGACTAGTAGCGTACAATTAACTTGCGTCTCTTGTAATTGTAATTAACAGTTTTATCATTCGTAACTATTTTAGTTAAGTTATTCATTATAACTTTTATAAAGGATAACAACATATGTTCAATAACTAGATATTTTCGAGCGATATAAACCAGTATACATAAAATGGTGTTAACTCCATTAAAGAACGGGTGCTTCTTATGTACACACCTGTTTAAATAACAACTGTCATTTGTCAATACGAAGCATGACGAACGTTCTTGTGAAAACCGGAAATGCTCAAGTTTCTAGCCGGTAGGCAAACTTTCGCACCAGCGCGCCTGCGCATATAAATACAGACACCGAGACAACGTGAAGAAAAAAACCGCAATTGTAAGTAGGTTTATGTTAATTAAAAGACACACGTAGATTTCGAGTTCAACGACTTTATCCCTGAAACAGTGCCAACATGAATAATTAGGTCGTGCAAGTGAATAAACAGCGAATGTCCCAGTTTCTAGATAAGTGTTTTCTTAGAAAGATGTACAGTTGTTTTGTATAGTTTGCGTTGTACTTATAAATAATGCATCAATGCACACACACGAGCGCGCACGCGCACACGCACAGGCACATGCACACGCACTACAACTAACCGTATGCATACACGAGCTGGCACTGTATTATATTTGAATTTAGACACACACTTTTGCAATTTAGATGATTTACCTTTATATATGTTTTAACATCAAGGTCTCTAGGAAGATAATACTCTATACTCTTTTTATTTACCTTCTAGCCAACATTACATTTAATGCTAATGCTTGTATAGTTTTTTAATTTAGAAAATAACTTATGCAATTTAGATTATATCATAAACTAGCCAAGACACAATCATACACCACTCCCTATAATAACCCACTTTGTATAATCTGGGCAGTGGCGCGTCGTAAACCAGTCGTATACTTGTGAGAAAACTGTCTTGTCGAATAGTTATTATTTTCAGTATAATTCATAATCGTCACGATACAGAATAAACATTTCATTTATATATCTGGTATTAATTAACAGCGCATAGTTTCATTGTTAAGGTATTACTATTTCTGATTGGCAGTAACAACAATCTTCACTAGTTTATAACATCTATGTATGTAAGCACATTCGTAGATTTCGTAATTTTATAATCAGTTTTGTGTTTTAAATGTTTGGCAAATGTGTAGCTCATAAATGTATCGACATACACCGTTTTAAAGTTGGTGTTAAATAAAACTTATATCTTTACAGCTTATCACATTATACTAGCCACGTTTTATATAATTGTTTATTTTAAATGTATTTAGCTTTATATATGTTTTAACGTCACAATCTTTAGGACGGTAACACTGCGTATACATACATTTAATCGTGATTGAAGAATATATTGTGCTATTAATATCATCCTAAATGTAAAGACTCCGGGTAAACGTTGTCAAACTTGAAACTATTAATTTTGATTGACCTTCTAGCCAACATTATATTACTAATGCTTGTCCGGTTTTATAGGAGTAGACTGTTTTGTTGAAATGTCTCGCATCATGACAGTAGCAGGTCATTTGCTCTAAATGCATTGATGTGTGGACAATTCAAAGACGTATTTCGTTTTGTAGTTTTATTATCAGGATCTTGCAAAACGTTTGCTATGTCACAATAGCATTACTCCGTGTGTAGCGTGTTCAGGTGTAAATGCATGCATTAGTGACGTGGTATAAATGCATGCATTAGTGACATGTGAGAAGACACACAGGAGGCGGGGTGTTGATGAGGTTTGCACAAAGTTGTAATGAACAATACCATCGAAATACCACAGATTTCTCAATGCGACGTTTCACGCACGACGCACAGCAAAGACAATACACATATCAACGGCTGGTTCGGACTGTTGGTTTCTCTCATCGTGTCCATGTTTGGCAAATGTAATTGTTTCTGAAGGTTTCGTGTGTTTTAGTGCGTTGGCAGAGTCATGTGTTTCTTGAGCAAGTTCCATGTTTTCATATAAACATTCATGTAGTGTTGCCATCTTACAAACAGTCCGGAACGGGTCCTCGTTTCTATGATAAGGGATGCAATAGTTATCTCATGAATACCGTAGTGGCTTCTTGCTGTCCACCCACGTACAAGTGCTCATTTTTGGTTGTTCTTATGTGGAATAAGGTTTAGGTTTATGGGTTAGGTTTAGGGTTACTGATAGGGTTAGGCTTTAGGTTTGGATTATGGTTAGGATTAGATTGAAGGTACTTTTGACAATGTTGTTTTACGTGCATTTGATAGGCACTTGTACGTGAGTGGTTAGTAGGAAGCCACTAACCATAAATACGGAATATTCTGTATTTTAATGGACGATGTGAGCAATGATGCAAGCTTACATTTGTGTGATTATCGTATGAATGTATAATTACATATCAATTATGCAGTCACAAACATCGCGTCGTGAGAGTAACTTGAAGATCTTACGACACGGCTACGACAAACCGGACTACGAAATGAACACAAGGCAGACAGTTCGGACCCTGGATCGCGGCCACTCGTGCTCCCTGGCACGGCGACAGACATTCGACAAATACGACAAACTCGGACGCCGGATGTGCGCGCGACCAGAGTCGCTGACGACCTTCGCCGGGTACAAGTGCTTCACGTTCACCGTGACGGACGCTCCACGTTCTCTCCCGCCGCTATATGAGGACA
>JAODUO010000585.1:40000-42500 GCA_025642075.2 Ridgeia piscesae
GTGACAGGCACTGTCAGACAGAGTTGTGACAGGCATTGTGAGACAGAGTTGTGACAGGCACTGTCAGACAGATAGACAGAGTTATGACAGGCATTGTGAGACAGAGTTGTGACAGGCATTGTGAGACAGAGTTGTGACAGGCACTGTCAGACAGAGAGACAGAGTTGTGACAGGCACTGTCAGACAGAGTTGTGGCAGGCACTGTCAGACAGAGTTGTGTCAGGCACTGTCAGACAGAGTTGTGACAGGCACTGTCAGACAGAGTTGTGACAGGCACTGTCAGACAGAGTTGCGACAGGCACTGTTAGACAGAGTTGCGACAGGCACTGTCAGACAGAGTTGTGACAGGCACTGTTAGACAGAGTTGCGACAGGCACTGTCAGACAGAGTTGCGACAGGCACTGTTAGACCGAGTTGCGACAGGCACTGTCAGACAGAGTTGTGACAGGCACTGTCAGACAGAGTTGTAACAGGCACTGTTAGACAGAGTTGGACAGGCACTGTCAGACAGAGTTGTGACAGGCACTGTCAGACAGAGTTGTAACAGGCATTGTGAGACAGAGTTGTGACAGGCACTGTCAGACAGAGTTGTGACAGGCATTGTGAGACAGAGTTGTGACAGGCATTGTGAGACAGAGTTGTGACAGGCACTGTCAGACAGAGTTGTAACAGGCATTGTGAGACAGAGTTGTGACAGGCACTGTCAGACATAGAGACAGAGTTGTGACAGGCACTGTCAGACAGAGAGACAGAGTTGTGACAGGCATTGTGAGACAGAGTTGTGACAGGCACTGTCAGACAGAGAGACAGAGTTGTGACAGGCACTGTCAGACAGAGTTGTGCAGGCACTGTCAGACAGAGTTGTGACAGGCACTGTCAGACAGAGTTGTGACAGGCACTGTCAGACAGAGTTGTGACAGGCACTGTCAGACAGAGTTGCGACAGGCACTGTCAGACAGAGTTGTGACAGGCACTGTTAGACAGAGTTGCGACAGGCACTGTCAGACAGAGTTGTGACAGGCACTGTTAGACAGAGTTGTGACAGGCGCTGTCAGACAAAGTTGTAACAGGCATTGTGAGACAGAGTTGTGACAGGTACTGTCAGACAGAGAGACAGAGTTGTGACAGGCACTGTCAGACAGAGTTGTGGCAGGCACTGTCAGACAGAGTTGTGACAGGCACTGTCAGACAGAGTTGCGACAGGCACTGTTAGACAGAGTTGTGACAGGCACTGTCAGACAGAGTTGTGACAGGCACTGTCAGACAGAGTTGTGACAGGCACTGTCAGACAGAGTTGTGACAGGCACTGTTAGACAGAGTTGTGACAGGCGCTGTCAGACAGAGTTGTAACAGGCATTGTGAGACAGAGTTGTGACAGGTACTGTCAGACAGAGAGACAGAGTTGTGACAGGCACTGTCAGACAGAGTTGTGGCAGGCACTGTCAGACAGAGTTGTGACAGGCACTGTTAGACAGAGTTGTGACAGGCACTGTCAGACAGAGTTGTGACAGGTACTGTCAGACAGAGAGACAGAGTTGTGACAGGCACTGTCAGACAGAGTTGTGGCAGGCACTGTCAGACAGAGTTGTGACAGGCACTGTCAGACAGAGTTGCGACAGGCACTGTCAGACAGAGTTGTGACAGGCACTGTCAGACAGAGTTGTGACAGGCACTGTCAGACAGAGTTGTGACAGGCACTGTTAGACAGAGTTGTGACAGGCGCTGTCAGACAGAGTTGTCACAGGCACTGTCAGACAGAGTTGTCACAGGCACTGTCAGACAGAGTTGTCACAGGCACTGTCAGACAGAGTTGTCACAGGCACCGTTTGGCTAATTGTCCAAAAGACATAATTATCACGTGACTTGTGCCTAGCGATCTGCCCATCAACACCATACTGTCCATAAAGCAACACGTGTTTGTCATTCAAGTTTGCTAGGCAACTGGCGATGTGACGGATAGGTCAATTGTACCTGACGTGGGCTGTTGCTTGCAGAGTTCTGGTTGGACGACGTGCGCTGTGCAGGAACGGAAACGTCGATCACGCAGTGCCAGTCGGGAAGGTGGGGCGAGCACGACTGCGATGACCGTGAGGCGGCCGGCGTCTTCTGCGATTCGTCAAACTACAGCGTCCCCATTCCCACGGTCATAGAGGCGCTCCCAGGCAGGGAACAACCGGACACCAAAGACGAGGAGACGGCGACGCCGACACCAAAAAAAGAAAAGCCACGACACAGACGCAAGAAAATTCCCGTATGTAGCTGCACACGTGACTAAGATCACGTGGGCGATGGCTATTAGCTACCACTCCATGCCCAAATGCCATTTTATGGCTGTTCCGATGTACACACATATTTAAGTTTAGGGTTAGTTTTAAGGCTAGAATTAGGTTTATGGTTAAGTTAGATTATATTCGATTAGATTCAGTTAGATTGAAAGTACTTTTGATAAGATTGAGATCATGCCTGTAAGGTTTGTTTGTAAAAAAAAAAACGTGTACGT
>JAODUO010000585.1:45000-130000 GCA_025642075.2 Ridgeia piscesae
GTATGCATTTTAGTATGTATGTATGATTTATGTATGTATGTATGCATGTATGTATGTATGTATGTATGTATGTATGTATGTATGTATGCATTATTTATGTATGTATGTATGCATGTATATATATATATATATGTATATATATATATATATATATATATATATATATATGTAATTTTATGTATTATACAATTATATATACATATAATTGTATAATGCAAAGATCTAACACAATGTGCAGAGTGTACTTATAGTTTGACCGACGAATATACAGTACATCCAAATAATTCATATCCATGTTCATATTCACGTGTGACTGTTGAGTTATGTGTGACTGTTGAATCCTGTGTGATTGTTGAACAACGTGTGACTGTTGAAAGATGTGTGACTGTTGAGTCATGTGTGACTGTTGAGTCATGTATTACTGTTGAGTCATGTGTGACTGTTGAGTCATGTGTGACTGTTGAACCATGTGTGACCGTTGAACTATGTGTGACTGTTGAGTCATGTGTTACTGTTGAATCATGTGTGACTGTTGAGTCATGTGTGACTGTTGAGTCATGTGTGACTGTTGAATCATGTGTGACTGTTGAGTCATGTGTGATTGTTGAGTCATGTGTGACTGTAGAGTCGTGTGTGACTGTTGAGTCATGTGTGACTGTTGTAGACGAGTTTCTTCGGCGGTGAGGAGGTCGACAAGTTCGTGATGGGCGTGCGTTGTGAGGGCACGGAGGACAAGCTGTGGAAGTGTTACCACGAGGAGATACGCAACGTCGTCTGTCCCAAGGGGGAACTTGTCGCCGGAGTCACGTGCACCGACGGTGAGGCACGAGAGTTGAACGTGATTCACTGTATACTACCAGTCACGTCACAAGTTGTTCGGCAGGGAATCGAAAATGCATGCCGTATGCGTGGAGTGTTCAGAATGTCCGTTGTACATTGAAATTACGGCCAGAAAGGTTGTATTCGTGACGATAAGATGAAGTTATAAGTGTGACAACTTTTTGTATGAATGAATCCATGAATGAATGTTCGATTTAGCAGATGTAATGCGTTTTAGTAATGCAGTGCAGTTTAGTAATGCGTTGCCATGGAAAAGCTTGCATGAGGTCAGAAATTTAGAAATATACTTGTAACTGTGACATAGACAAATCGCTGATCCATATATATCCATGCACCGTTTCTAGCAACATGTCCGTTCAGCAGTCAAGAATAGATGCTGGACACGTGGTGCATTTGCAGTATTGCAATTTTTGTCACCACCTTCCTTATGGCCGAGACACAACGTGACGTTGTTAAAGAGTCAACTGTTTGCAGTGTGTTTGACCTGGTCACTGTTGGTTGCGGTATGTTTGACCCGGTCACTGTCGGTTGCAGCCCTCCCCGATCTGATGCCGAACGCCTCCCTCATCCAGACGTCCAGTTACCTGCAGGACCTGCCCATGTACTACCTGCAGTGCGCCATGGAGGAGAACTGTGCCGCGCCTTCCGCCTTCCGCATCCGGACCAAGACTCGGGGTAAGACTCGCCACACGCACACACACACACACGTACGTGTGTGAGCAGGCACGCACACACGCACGCACGTTCACTCATAAATATACACACACACACACACACACACACACACACACACACACACACACACACACACACACACTCACACACACACACACACACACACACCACACACACACACACCACACACACACTCATCACACTCACACTCACACGCACACGCACACGCACACATACGCGCACACGCGCACACGCGCACACGCGCACACGCACACACGCACGCACGCACGCACACACACACACACACACACACACACACCAGTTGTTATGGTGTGTTTTCTAGTCTTTTTACTTCATTAGCAAAACTGCCCGACAGGAGAGTTTGGTAAATGACACGCGACAGTCGTGCTAGTAATTTATTTTAGTATTTTTAATATTTATCAAATGTTAGAAAACACACGTATGCGTAAAAACCAAAACGCCGTCACTCAACAATGCATGTCAAATGCATTACGCTTATGTAGCAATACTCGAGAATGTTCAACATTTTAAAAGTTAGGTTCATATCTATCGATAGAACCTGATCATGATATTGCAGAATTGTCAAATAATATCCATATTGTTGTGTTACTGGCACGAGATTAAACGCAAGCCTATTATGTTCAATCCATATTCCAAACAACATTTCCTTGAGGGTGGGGTCGTTGTACGCACGCATTGCGTTTTACGTTCCGAACAACTTCTATTTTTCATGAAGGTTTATAATTGTTACGTATACGGGTCATTTAAAAATAAAGAGGTGTTACTTATTGTTGAATATGGAACGTTTGGTGCCCGAGCTCGAAGCCGTGATTATGGGGAAGTACATTTTGTTAAAAAGACAACACTTAAGCGAAATCACACGCCTAATTACGATTGTGACGTCAGTCACTGGACCCCTTTCTTATCATACTTAAACAGCTGTTTATATATATTATATATATATATATATATATATATATATATATATATATATATATATATATATATATATATATATATATATGAACAGTCGCATACATGAAATGCATATGGTCTCTTTTTTATGGTCAGAAACTTCTAAACGAAAATGAAAGCAGTCGCGCATGGCGATCGAAACTGAAAGCAGCCATCTGTTGCAGACTGGCACGCGCACAGCCGTCGTCTGCTGCGCTTCTCGAGCAGCACGTGGAATGTGGGCACGGCCGACTTCCTGCCTGAGCAACGGAAGGAAGACTGGGAGTGGCACCTGTGTCACATGTACGTACTGCTTCGGACCACGACACTCGTGGCGTCAGAACGCGGTGAAACTTCGGAGGGTTTAGGCCTTTTTCAATTGCTCCCCTTTCTGATGCTCTCGAAAAGCCTCGGATTACATCTGTTTTGGGGGAATTTACACAAATATTCAACAACACCCGAAGGTTCCACTAGTTGCGTCTCGCCGATGTTCTACAGAAACAAAATCAATTTGCATCCACTAGGAGGAGCTCCAAATCACAAACTAAAACGCTCACTTTAAATTGTACATCCCGTTTGAAGCTTATTAATTACGTCTTTGTAGGCACTACCACAGCATGCACGTGTTTGTAGGCACTACCACAGCATGCACGTGTTTGTAGGCACTACCACAGCATGCACGTGTTTGTAGGCACTACCACAGCATGCACGTGTTTGTAGGCACTACCACAGCATGCACGTGTTTGTAGGCACTACCACAGCATGCACGTGTTCGCGCACTACGACCTGGTTGACCTGCACGGTAACAGGGCCGCGGAGGGACACAAGGCGAGCTTCTGTCTCGAGGACGTCCAGTGCAAGGCCGGTGTACCCAAGAAGTACATCTGCAAAGGCTTCGGCGACCAGGGTACGCAGGAGCAGGTTGCACACGCACACGCCAGACGTGTCTTGCTGTACACACAAGCACGCACGCACGCACGCATGCACGCACGCACGCACTCGCACAAACGTATATACACACAAACCCGTACACTCACACACAAACACGTACACTCATACACAAACACGTACACTCACACACAAACACGTACCTATAGCACAAGACAACAACAATAATCATGTCGTGGTCACAATGCTGAGCTATGTGTGACGTCATAACTGTTACATCAATAATATTCGTTTCCTACCTTAGAGCTGAAAGTATAGAAATAACATAGTTGAGAAAATGCACATGTAGGGGACAGTTGGGTACTTCTAAATGGTGACACGTTGATATGCCATCCTTGGTCGTTTGTGTATCATCTGCGATGTTTGACGACGTCACCGTACTCTATGTGTCTGTCGCAGGTATCAGTCCGGGCTGTGCTGACGACTACCTGCATGACATCGACTGTCAGTGGATCGACATCACCGACGTCTCTCCGGGGTCGTACATCTTTAAGGTAAGAACCCACCTAACGATCCAAAAAACACAGTATGATATGGTATAATTTGTCCGGTGCTCAGCGTTGGTTGAATTAGTCCAAACGAATCAATTTTTCCGTTAACAAAACGTCATATTCTTTGTTCTTTCTACTTATTTTGAGTGTATGGATGTTGGTAACGTTTTTCCTAGTAGACGTATCGTGTCATAGGCACGACACTGTCAGGGCTTCGTCGACGACACCACCCCGTGCGGTAGGGTTTCTCAGCGATCTCAAAATCAAATCAACTGTTCGCAACGTAAAACATAATATGCACCAAACGTAGAAACCGCGTACGTTTGACACGCGCTGAAACATTGTCAATGTGTGTTTGGTAGACATTGCTAACATCTGTGTCACATACCACGTTACCCCTTCGGTTGTTTTTGTTAGTATTAATAAGAAAACATAACAGTCAGGCACCGTAAGTGTACGTATGTTTCAGGTGGTGATCAACCCACAGTACCTGGTGGCCGAGTTGAACTACAGCAACAACGCCGTCACGTGCAACATGGACTACACCGGCGTCACCATCAACATGTACAATTGTCACAACACGAAGGGATAATGCGACAACACCGGAAGTGCTCATGCAAAAACGCCAGCAGTAAAACTGCAAAAAATGATAAACAGCATAGCATACCAAGTGGTAGTGGGCTTGCTTGTAGAGTAGACCTGTGGTAGGGAATAATTATAGTCAGCAGAGTGGTTGCTTTAATTGTCATCAATGTTGGAAGTAGTTAGCGTTTTGTATGACAGCGCAGTAGGTAGGCACTTCAACACAAACATCAGTATAATGTTAGAACATGGTGAATAGGCATAGACTCTATATTACAAATAATAGTTTAATTATGACTTAATTGTTCATTTTTTATTTATTAAAGGTTGTGATGATTTTAAGTCGGTGAAACACCGTGACATTTTTGTATCTCGTAAAACGATTTGTGTATGTTACTGAAAAAAGGACGAATAATAATAATAATAATTGCTATCTTTAAATTGGTTAGGTAGTGTGTATTTAGTATCGTGTTGGTTTATAAACACATTTACCATATTAGGGTAACTGTTGGGTAAAGTCGGTTTGTACACTTTCTTCGTAGGTCATCTTGTATTTGTAACGACATGCTTAAGAAATCAATAACGTATGTATAGAATCAGACGTATATGTTGTGATATATTCACGCTCTTGGCTGATTACCCAACCGACTGTCGATTGGTTGATGTTCTCACGTTTTGGAGGAGGAGAATCAAAGCTAGGTATTCTTCATAACACATTGTGTTAAAACAAACAAAAACATTATAGTTACACAGATGTGCAGCAAGACATTATGCTAATTCTTGAATCTGACAAAGCTAATACAAACTTGCCATATCGAGCCAGTGTACTCGATATTGTCATATATGTGTGTTGGCTTACTTTATCTACGGACTGGTGAAACTGAACTAGTTTAATAACAAACTCACTGGACAATTAGCACCCAACATATTAGAGCAGGGAACAGGCTAGTCGGCATTTCCAATAAAGGGAGTTTACTGAAAGTGTAACACAGACAATCACGACGCTGTAGTTGGAGTAGTTTGTTGTGAAATTGCGACCTAGTCGATGATCAACATTTAATATTTTATGCGTTACAGGAGGACGGTTGGTTACATTGTGCTTTGTATTTTCTTAAAGTAGTGTGGTAGTTTGTGTCATAAGTGATTGGCATGTGAGAGGTGAACGTTTGATATATCTTGGTATTCGGTATTGAGTGCTACATGATTATGAGTCCATGACTAAGTAGGTATTTGTATCTCGTTTCGCTGACCCGAAATGTAAAATATTAAATAAATCACATGATACTGGTAAGTAAACAAACTATTCATGGAAACATCTTAACAATCAGTTTGTCTGTTAGTTGTGGTAGGCCATTGTGACGACAACTAGGCGGAACTTGCTTTCAACGCACACACTGTCTTCTCAGTTTTTATGTATTTGCGTTAGATTTAACAAGATTTAACAAGATTGCCACCTAGAGATTCAACTCTAGATGGCAGGTGGACTAGGAAGCCATTTGGCTTATCGAGAGTCCAACCTATCTATCTAAGTATACCCCGCCCGTCTTAGGTATATGTCGATTTTATTTTTAAATATATTAACACTACTAGCACCTACACAATCAGCTGATAGTCTGTTCCATTCGTTTACTGTTCTTTGTGAAAATGAAAATTTTCTAATATCTAGTCTACACTGCTTCTTTGCTAATGTAACTCCATGTCCTCTAGTCCTTCTCTCTTCCTTGACTGTTAAAAAATATTTCTGTCAATATTTTCATATCCATTCAATATTTTAAACACCTCAATCTGATCTCCTCTCAATCTTCTGGTTTCTAGTGTTGTTAAACCACATTCTTTTAGACGCATTTCATAACTAATATTATTCCTGAGTTTTGGTATCATTTTGGTTGCTCTCCTTTGTACTCTTTCTAGCATATCAATATCCTTCTTGCGATATGGCCTCCATGCTTGTATACAATATTCTAAGTGAGGCCTAACTATCGTTTTATACAGCGGTATTATTAGTTCTTTTTCTTTGTACACTATATTTCGCCTAATTAATCCAAGAATTTGATTTCCCTTCGCTGCTGCAATTCCACACTGCTCTGATACCTTCATGTCAGCACTAATAGTTAACCCTAAGTCCTTTTCCTTTAAGGTAGTATTTAGTACATTACCACCCGTTGTATATTGTGCATCTTCATTCCCATGTCCTGTGTGAAGGCACTTACACTTTCCAAAATTAAACAGCATTTGCCACTTCTCAGACCATTCTATCAACTTATTAAGATCATCTTGTAAATGCTGTCTATCTGCATCACTTTTAATTTTCCTTTCTTCAACACCTTGCTTGTTATGTCATCATCCAAATCATTGATATATATTAAGAATAAAATAGGTCCCAGTACTGATCCCTGCGGTACTCCACTTAAAACCGATTTCCAGTTTGAAACCTCCCCATCAACTACTACTCTTTGTCTTCTATCAATAAGCCATTTTTCTATCCAGTTGATCATTCCATTTCCTATGCCATGGGCCTTTAGTTTAAGTAGTAGTCTTTGGTGTGGCACTTTGTCAAAGGTTTTTTTAAAATCTAAGTAGATTATATCTACTGGTGATCCATCATCTACCCACTTTGTGACATCTTCCAAAAAACATAACACATTTGTTAAGCATGACCTCGCTTTTAAAAACCCATGTTGAGATGGGTTTATCAATTTATTTTTAACAAGAAAATCAACCAGGTGATCTTTAATTAGTCTTTCTAATAGTTTGCAAATCACCGATGTTAAACTCACTGGTCTATAGTTCTCTGACTTGTTTCTCGAACCTTTTTTAAATAATGGTATAATGTTTGCTTCTTTCCATTCTAACGGAACTATTCCCTCCTCTAATGACAAATTGACCACTGTTGCAAGCGGTATGCAGATTTGTTCTACAATTTCCAATAGTAATTTGGGAGGAATCCCATCCACTCCAGGTGATTTATTATCCTTCATATCTCTTATTTTCATAGCTACCATTGTTGGGGTTACAATTTGTTGTCCTAAATAGTCAAACTCTCTCCCTTCGAACTTAGTCTCAAGTACTGGTAATATACTAATATCTTCCCTGGTAAACACCGAACTAAAGTACTCATTTAGGTTTTCTGCCATTAAGAATCCCTCTGTTATTATGTTTCCATCACTACCTTCTAGAGGACCGACCTTATCCTGAACTTTCTGTTTACTTCGAACATACGCATAAAAACTCTTGCTGTCATGTTTTATATTAAAAGCTATTGTTTTGTTCGTAGCTTCTCTTTGAATTTCTAATTTCAGCTGTAGCTTGTTTAAGTGCTTCTTTATAAATGCTATAGTCTTCTTCACTTCCGGTATGTCTATATGTCTTCCACATCATTTGCTTGTACTTGATTTTTCTAATGGCTTCCTTCGATAAGTGTTTCTTCTTTGACCGTTTCCCCTGTTTTTTCAAGGGGACAAATTTGTCAACGACGCAGTCAATTTCACTCTTTAAAATATTCCAGCATTCTGTTGCTGTCTTATTCTTCAGTGTGTTATTCCAGTCTATCTTTGCTAAATATTCCCTCATGTCCTTATATCTTCCTTTGTGAAATTTTTTCCTGTACCTTATTTTTCTATTCCGTTCTCCCTTTACTTTGATGATAACATGTATCTGGTTGTGATCACTACACCCCAGTGGCTCACATATCTTGACATTATCAACAAATTCCTTCTGTGAGCTCAATACTATGTCTAACACGTTCTCGCCCCTGGTTGCTTCTAACACATGTTGAGAAAGGAAACTATCTTGTACTAAATTTAAAAACTCTTGATCCTCTCTCCCGGTACTCTGTAGAGATGTCCACTGTATATGCCCATGGTTAAAATCCCCCATAATAATACAGTCCCGTTTACTCACTTCTTTGATAGCGTTATGTATTTTTTCATTCTCTTCCATGCTTATGTTTGGACTCCGATACACTAACCCAACAGTTAATGTTGAGTTTCCTGTAACTATGTTACACCAGACAGCTTCTTCACATTCTGCTTCTTTTTCTAATTTTATTTCATAAGCTTGGATGGATTCTTTAATATATAAAATAACTCCGCCTCCCCTTCTTCCTAATCTATCTTTCCTAAACATTACACACCCTGTCATTCCTAATTCGGCATCTGATATATCGGGTGTGGCCCAAGATTCAGTTATACCTATTATGTGAGGGTCAATATCTTCTACCATAATGTTTAGTTCATTTCTTTTGTTTACTATGCTCCTTGCATTTAAACAAACACATTTATAACCAAATTCCGTAGGGCTTTCCAGGCTGTTCTTTGCTGATGTCTTTTTGCTATCTTTATCTATGCCTCTAGTATTTGGCTTCTCTGTGTATCCCCCCTGCGAAACTAGTTTAAAAAGTTGCAACCTGTTCCATTGTCCATCGATCGAAGAAGGTTCTCGGAGAACACTGCTGCGCCCTTTCCGCTTAGATGGAGGCCATCTCTCATAAACATGTCTTCTTTCCCAACAAAATATCCCCACAAATCTACAAATCCAACTCCTTCTTCTTCACACATCTGCTCTAATAGTGCGTTAATTGCCATCCTCTTGCAGTTTCTAAATGTTGTTCCCCTTCCCCTCATCACTGGCAAGATTCCTGAGAGTATGATCTGTTCAACTTTCGTCTTCTTCAGTGTCTCTACCAACTCTCTGTATCTCTTTACTATCCTGGTTGTTCCATCCCTGTCTGCATTGTTCGTCCCTACATGTACTAATATAGACCCCCCCTGGCCATGCCCCAATACCTTCTCTACCCGTTCAGTCACATGCTCTATCCTAGCTCCCGGAAGACAAACAACAACGTCGTCTCCTTTGCTTAATGTCCTGTCTGTCTTTCGCAAAATGGAGTCTCCCATAAATACCCTTTCTGTTCTCAATGCCCCCTCGATCACTGCTTCAGAGTAGCTCCTCCGTTTTGCATCTCCCTGGTTGCTGACTTTCCCCCTGCCGCTTTCTCTGTTGTTCCTTTCTTTCCGGTCTCTTTTCTTCCTGTCATCGTCCTTGTTATTGACTTCCGTTTGGTCACATCACCTCTCATTTCCTTTCTTCCATTCGTCATTCCTCCTGTCGCATCTACTTCTCTCATCTCCTGTCCCCTTGTCCCTCCCTCCTTCTCAACTGTCACTTTCTCCCCTGTCACCTTCCTGCATGTCATGTTTCCTGTTGTTCTTTCTCCATTTGTTGTCCTTGCAATCACCCTCCCTCCACTCTGCATCCCCTTCACAATATCCGTTAGCCTAGCTAACTCTGCTGTCAGACAGTCCACTTTCCAACACCCTAAACATTGGAACGTAAACCCTTCCTCCGTTGTCTCTGACCAAGTTTTTCCGCACCCTGATACCGCAAAATCCACCAAGCTGTGGCAGTGGTTACACACCAAGTGCCTCCTTGCCTTCACTTGCCGCTTGCCAGGTGCCATATTACGATTTGTCAAAATCAACTCTTAGTTTAAACCAACTTAGTCTTTAGAAAGACTGTTTGTTTATTGTGTACAGCAACTGCAGCATATTTTATATTATAAACAACTTACTACCTATGCTACCATGAACAATAAGTTTAGTCTGTACTGGTACCGTTCCCTAGCGGAAACGTTGGACACTACCCATATAAACAAACAAGTTTTCCTACTCAAACGCTTGTTTATTTTTAATAACAATGATACCTATTCACAGTATTATCTTACATATGTAGTTGTTACTCTTATTGCTTTATCTCTTATATACTATATCAAATAAAGAGATTTGCTAAATCCTGTTTACAATTTGTCGAAGCCTAGATTGTCCTATTATCACCCACTATACTAATCTGTTCAAAAATACTGTTAACTAACAAACTTTAACCAAAACTACTACTCAATATATGTCCAGTAAGACTTTATGAATAAACTTAACACAAAAATAATACTAATCAATCAATAATTCCGCTTGTTTTTCAAATTGTATACACCACCAATTTCAAACCTCTACATCCGCCAATTTTCCCGCCAAGTATTAGTGACGATACAGGTTTTTCAACAGCTAAACCGAACACGATGTTATACATAACAATGTTAAGTAAGAGTACTATGTACTACTAGAATGTTTTATTCTTAAATCGGGCGAGTGTGCGCGCGTACGTATGCGTGCATGCATGCACACGTACCGAACGTCACGCATCGCATAAACGCGTATAGAGGTCTATATTCACGGCTCAACTTTACGCACACGTAAAACGTAAAATAACGTATCATACGATATTTATATAAAAAGGTATGCATTTATTTGTCAGGCTATTTTAAATAAATATAATCGTTAGAATACAAACAGAAACCAACCGTACGGCCTTTTGTGGGCGTGTCTCGCTGTAAACACCGGTTCAACCTGAGGTGATAATTATTAGCAGGAAGTTGGCTGAATTAGGCTTACGTAAGTCAAGGGAGGGAAACCACCCGATGAGACTTACGTCTTCACACGTGTCAACAACGATTTGTGTTTTGTTTACAGTTGGAGTGTTTTGTTTACAATTGGGATATTTGGTTTACGACTGCGATGTTTTGTTTACTAATTGACCAATTCGCGGACACAACATGCACTCATAGGAGGAACATCGTATAAGGCTTATTAAACACAATTCAACTTGCTTTTATTTTGAAGTATTTTGTGTAACATTATTATATGACTTGGTGAATAAACGTATGTACTCACTTAATGTTTTACATGCACACTTTATGTACTATAACAACCGTAAGCCAGATTGTCCAAGGTTAAACATATTAATCATATATTCGTTTGTTTATTCTCGCATTGATTGCGGATATCTGCGGATAACTTGCTGGCCATCTTGAAATGAAGCCATCTTGGATTCCAGTTGAATTAACCCCTTCACCAGACAAATAGGATGTATGCCTATTATGGCCCCGTATACCGATATGAAACTCACGATATACCAATAAATATGTAGTATGCCTAGTGTTTAAGCCTGTAAGCTTGGGAAGAACAAATACCTCGCATCTTGGTGGCGTTACCGTCACTGTTAAGGATTCAGTCACATGAACTTACCTTTTCTGATTGCGGCGTTTATTGCGTGACGTCACAACGTCGTCATGCCGCGCTTCATCAATTTTTTTGGAGTATGTAGGCACTACCTCGATATCTCGTCTTTGAATGGCAATAGCTTATAAAATGTTGAACTATTAAAGCAAATCGAGAAAGTTTCAATCAGACGTATACAATTGGATGTCATTAGGAAAGCAGTTAAAATATGGATGTACGGACACTTCTGTGATGTTCAGAGTATACAGGGTCTATACAAATCGTGACATGCACACATGTTTGTGTGCAAAAAAAAACGTTTGCCTTAGTAGGTTCTACATAAGGTAACCCGAGTAATATGAAGTGCGTTTATGCGTGTGCGTGTGCGTGTGCTGTGCGTGCGTGTGCGTGTGCGTGTGCGTGTGCGTGTGCGTGTGCGTGTGCGTGTGCGTGTGCGTGTGCGTGTGCGTGTGCGTGTGCGTGTGCGTGTGCGTCGCGACCGTAGAAGCTATACAATTATGACATTACAGTATCCGCCAGATGGCGACAAAGATGTCGAAGTTTAAAACTACTCCTGTAGAGGGCGGCATAGACAGCAAATGTGGCTGTCACATCCAGTCACATGCTTTTAATTTCAATTTGTAGAGTTTGTCTGTGAGATGAACTACCTACCGGGCACTGCTAGTCTGGTGGAGGAGATCGACAGTAAGTGCACAACTATTTCCGATATGTAAATGTAAAAATAATTCACACATAAACCGGAAATTCATCGATTGGGCGATAATATAAGTTTTGTTATGGCAGCGGTGAGTAAGAAGGCCATTGGCATTGCTGTTGGACATCATTGCCACATTAATTACTAGAATACAGTTGTAATGTGCTAACTTAACACACATTTGCTTAAATTTAATACTTCACTCCTCTCAGGCTTAGCTTCGGGCCCAAAAATGTCTTGGTGCATAGGTTTTACTAACTACTTACTAAATAAAGTTGGTGTGTTTTCTAAATACTATTCTGCCCTGACAATGACGAGGTGAGAGGCGTGGATGCAGTAACGTCACTGCTCTGCGAATAATGGTGAATGTGACCTTATTTGCAGAGCTGCTTTGCTAATAGTCTCGTCCTAATTGTAAGTCAGATTTAAGACACTTTTGAGGCACAAATCAGGTAAATGGCAAATAGTGCTCCGGCTTGTAGCAGTCTGCATCCTTGAAATGAGCAGCAACAATACATTTTTGGGGAAACGCGGCATTATGTAGCCTTGTAGGCTTCATGTTTGCTAAGACTTAGTACCTTTTAATGTAAATATGCTTGGGATGCAGAGATGGAATGAGTACAAAACAAATGTACGAGTACGATTACTTTAACATGCATGAGTACGAGTACAAGTACGAGTACTAAGAAACAAAATGTACTCGAGTACGAGTACAATTACTTTACAATGTAATCATGATTACTTTCATGATTACTTTAATGAATATCCTGTTTCTAACATAAAGGCGACTTTCATGGAATCCCTAGGTGTCATTCTTGTTCTGTTGTTGTGTCACTAATGTTCTAACTGATTACTGCTATCCACTATCCAGGTGTTATTATTATTATTAATTAGATGACTTTCTCAGGTATTGGATGAATAATTTAATGCTGGATTAATTTAATTTATGGTTTCTGAATCAAATACAAATAGGAGGCATTTAAGAATTTCAAATACACATGATCAAATACATTACAATAACAACACTTCAAAACCAGGGGGGGCATATTCATACGAGTATCCAATTCAAATATGTAGTATATCAGATGGGTCCAGACATGGGATCAAATACATTTGTATTTGAAAGTATTTAAATATTTTTAAGTATTTGTATTTGATGTTTAGGAATTAAAAGTATTTGTATTTAAATACTTTCCTAAATACTTTTTTCAAATATTTTTTCAAATACATTGTTAGTATCAACATTTCTTTTTCACTGTCACATATAATTCCTGCCAAATTGATTACCTTAACTTGCAACTTCACCCAACAGTGCTAATTACTGATGAAGACACTTAACAGCAGGCTTCCCCCATGGCCCTGCAGTGACCACAACTTGTGTTTGACTCAAAGCCAGAGGATGGATTAGCACCTAACAGTGACCATATGTCAATATCCCCTTTTGTTCTTTAGTCAGGCTTCACAATTTGGCACCAGTTTATTCTGGTTTCCTGGCTGACTTTAAAGTTGAGCCTTCCTTACAACACCGTAGCAATGATTAGCAGTGTCTCTTCTGAGGGCAACATAGGCATTATATTATTATGGACCTCCTGGCTTAACATACAAACAATATATTTTGACCTTTACCTCTTTCAGTCAGTTGTCACTGTGATGCAGTTAGCAATAACAATACTCCCTAGCACTGGTCTGCCTGTCATCATATGAGCAAAACACTAATTATGCCTACAAACTAGATGTCTCAATATATGTGTTGCTTTTCTTATATTTACATAGTAATACAAAATGAAAAGTATTTGAAAAATATATGAAAAAATATTTGAAATACTTTTTCGTATTTAAATACATTTATATTTAAAAAGTACCTGTAATTATATTTGTAATCCCTCAAGAATATTTGTATTTAAATACATTTCAATGTATTTGACCCCATGTCTGGATGGGAATTATGTTTGATGTTGGAAATATGACCAGTCATTCACACCATACTGACAGAGCAAACAGTACAGGTGGGGCTGTGGCCTGGCTTCTAAAATTACAAAGCAAGATGTTAGGGGATGCTTATCTCTTGCAGTGCTTCCCAGTGACTGCACAATATAACTTGTACTTTGTACTAAGCAGGAGGGTGAGGAGATGTGGCTTCTCTGGGAAGAGAAGGTATTAATTAGGGAAATGTG
Source organism: Ridgeia piscesae (assembly GCA_025642075.2). Taxonomy (NCBI): domain Eukaryota; kingdom Metazoa; phylum Annelida; class Polychaeta; order Sabellida; family Siboglinidae; genus Ridgeia; species Ridgeia piscesae. Next base: position 59,450 of record JAODUO010000585.1, read on the forward strand.
ACTGGATATTTATTAAACTGAAATGCACAACAGTAATAGAACATGAATACCTCAATTATTATTACATTTATTAAATTACTTCTAATATTGCCATTTTTATCTGTCTAATATATTTGCTTGCAAGTGTTCATATGAGAAAAAAAATGTAATCGTGAGTACGATTACTTTGGTAATGTACTCAAGTACGAGTACGAATACTTTCCTTCGTACTTGAATACGAGTACGAATACACGAGTACAATTACTCCATCTCTGTTGGGATGGTGTGGAATGCTGAAGTCAATGCACTAATATACAGTAACAAATAGTTATAATAAAAATAAAGTATATACTGCACTCTAAACAAATTAAATGGCGACAGTTGTAATTCATATTTTGTTCACTATCATACATACTTATTTTCTGAAGGATTAAAAGAAGAACAAATATTTGTTTATGTGGCTTTATGATACAAAACATTGACCAGACTGTAGATTTCTTGACATAGACATCTTTAGTAGCAAATAGTAATTCCCATGTAGGCTGGCAAATATACTAGTTATTTCAACCTATATTCACATTTTAGAGACAATTTATGTTTATAGTACATTTTATGTATTTCAGAAAAGCAGCTTGTGGTGCTGAGAGATGGACGCACATTGATTGGGTTCCTACGTAGTATTGACCAATTTGGTAGGTTCTGAAATTTGAATTATGCAACAATCAACATATGTATCTATTTTGGTGATGAAAGTGAGTTTAAAATTTTCGATGTTGCATCACATGCATGGTACATATAATTGGACAGAAAATCACCACATATTGCACTCTCAGACTCAAGACATTAGAAATGGATTTTAGAGATGGCAGATTTAATATGATTGTGATGATGTTGACAGTATTATTATGGATATTACTGTGTTTGAAAGAATTAGGTGTCACAATATCAGATTGTTGTTATATTGTCAGTTGGAAATATTTCTTGTTTTTGTCAAGAGATGTTTTATCTGGTTGCGTGACCTTATGTGTCACCAAGCAAAGCCTTATGTAAGCAGATGACTGGTGATTTTGAACATTTCCAGTTACTCAAGATTTATACATTAAATAAGTACAAAACACATAAATCTACAGAAAACATGTTAATATGAAAGAAGATTTACAGGTATTTAGTAAAAAAGATATTTAACTTCTTGAAGATCTTGTTAACTTTTTCTATTTCAGCCAATCTAGTCCTACAGCATACAATTGAGAGGATTCATGTCGGGAAAAAATATGGCGACATCCCCCGGGGAATCTTCGTCATCAGAGGAGACAATGTTGTCCTCCTTGGTGAAATTGTAAGTGTCCTAATGCATACACACATAGCAGATAAAAATATTAAATTTAAAGTACAAATAAAATTATAAAAAATGTACGTAACCTAAGCACAATTTTTTATTAGAACATGTTCCTTTATGTATATATGAATTATTTTTAAAGCAAATTGTTTCTTGATTATAATTCATCAGACCTTCATGTAAGATAAAGATTTTATCTATCAAAAAGTCCCAGTAGATCTGAACATTTGCACACACGTGTGTGCACACACGCGCGCGCACATACACGCTTGCATATAACCTATATGTTTGATTATAAATATTTTAAAGAAAGAATATATACAACATTAAATATGAATAAGAGAGAGACTCAAAAGAGTAGAGTCGAGAAGTCACAGTAACATAAATGTGTATATCAGTTTTGTCTTCCTCAAATAAGCAGGTTTCTAGAGAGAGCGATGCAGTTGACAGTCTGAGCATATGTTGGTGTGTTGGTGGGCTGGTATTGGTGGACTGGTATTGGTGGACTGGTGTTGGTGGGCTGGTATTGGTGGACTGGTGTTGGTGGACTGGTGTTGGTGGGTAGGTGTTGGTGGACTGGTGTTGGTGGACTGGTGTTGGTGGGCTGGTGTGTACTGTGTAGGTGTTGGTGGGCTGGTGTTGGTGGGTGGCTGTTGGTAGGCTGGTGTTGGTGGGTAGGTGTTGGTGGGCTGGTGTTGATGGCTGGGTGTTGGTGGGCTTGTGTTGGTGGGTAGGTGTTGGTGGACTGGTGTTGGTGGGCTGGTGTAGGGGTGGGCCGTCTAGGATGTGTTCTTCCATTGTTCCCACGGTGTCTTGCAGGACCGTGACAACGAAGGGACATCAACACTAGAGAAAGTGCCCATTGAGGAGATACTCGAGATGCAGCGTGAGGAGCAGTTGTCACGGCAACAGGAGGAGGAACAGAAGAGGAAGGCTCTTCTTGAGCGAGGCATAATGCTGTGTAACGACACGATACAGGACGACATTTGATGATGTGTTGCCATGGAAACGATGGGCAATGTATGGGTTGAGAGTGTGAATTTGGACCAAAATGGTGTAAAACGGTAATCGCATAATTTCACAAGATTGCACTACATATGGGAGGTGGGGGGTGGGGGTGGTTGTCACCACATGTCACAGAAATGAAACGGCTGCAGTTGTGCCCCCTATCGTGTGGGATATACATGAATGCACATTGACACTATTACGGATATCAGACCCTAGTAACGTGTTGATAACCGTGTCATGTCAGTTGAATTTGGAGGCTATTGGCTGTAGATTTGAAAGCCATTTTGGCACACTGAAAATCTCCATTACCACACCCAAGGCGATGCTAGTTTGAACCACAAAAAACATACAAGCTTTATGAATATATGAGACCACCTCAAATGTACAGTTTTGTTGTGGGGATATAAAATGGAATGAATTATGCTATCCTGAGAGTATAGTGCATAGAAAAATATGCTTACCACTTCAATCTTTCAGTCAGTTCTTGATTTATTTATAAAGGTAACATGTTAAGAGTCACTACTAAATTTGACTGTCTTCAGATGATTTGTCAGAAAATGCTTAGACATTTACAATAAATGGATTGTTTATAAACCTGTGTACATTTTGTGTACACAGACCTATTATAATTCTACATGTATATAGGACAGGTATGAATATATGAATGTCATTGTTTATGCACACACTGGTACATGTATGTAAACTCATTTTTTTATAAATATTAAACAAAACCCAGTGTGGCGTTTGTGTTGTTTATAGCAAATAATATTTCCGTCTATTGGGGTAAGACCACAATAAGTGCTTTACCCGATGAAACAGTCCCTAATAGAAATGTTGTTACGCAGGTTTTGGGATTTCTGTGAGGATATACGAGCACTGAGCGAGTAGAAGTTATGTATTTGTACAGTTTGGTATCAGAGCTGTCAAGTTTGGACAGATGTCAGTCAGTGTTTTTCTGCATATAGATACAGGCTTCAATTTGATTGGTGCGATCCAGACAAATCAGTCTGGTTCTAGCAGAAATTAAGATGTCAGCTTAGAGTTTGGATTGTGAGAAAATGAGGTATTACAATTTCATGAATTTTTTACAGCACATGCGTGAATGAAAATGTGAATATCCGAGTAGAATAAACCTGGCTGACAGTGGAGGAAATATGATGGCCGCTTGTGAGGAACTCAAATGTTGTCTTTTGTGTGTTGCTATTTAGCTTGGCTACTGTTAAGTAACCAATACCTACCTTGAAAAAAACTGAGCAATGAGATTATGGGCTGTATTCTTTTCTTGTGAGAGATTCAACTGATTGACCTTACCTAGAGTTTTATAGCTAGCTGTATGACCTCTGACATTGCCCACCATCTTCTCATAACCACTAATGATTTGGGGTTCATGGCACGCTAAGGTAAACAAACAGTCATCTTTCAGGTACGAGTTATTGTACACAAAAGACAACACATGGAAGTATGAATTATTGATGGGTTTTCTAACACCAGTTAAAACGATAAGATCACAAGATCACTTGCTGTCAAGACATTTCAGTTGTCCAAATCACCCTTGTTTCTCGCCACGGTTGAGTTGTTATGCTTCAACTAGACAGATTGATTTGGACCTGTCTGGTTGTAAGAGGTTCATTACTTTCAGTAGAATGCATTCTCAACTTCTAGTATGTCTTACAACACCAATGACTGTGTTATAAGAATGAAGTCATGATTAATTAATTTCAACCATACTGTAAACATCTTGGTTTACACCAAAACAATGCTCGAATTACTCCAAATGGGGCAATCACACTCGGTCAGGGAATGGCGGAGAAACCGTTAATGTGGTCTTACATAAGGTGACTTCCTTGCCCATAGGATTATGAAGTCAGTCTTGGGTCGCTTGTATAGATTACTCCATAATTCAGGAACATCCTCTTAAAGAAGCAACATTGTTATACATGTTATGACTGGGACATCTGACATTAAGAACAGTTTCATAAACTTCAATTATTAACATGTTACTTATACATTGCACCTCCTCTGTCATCATCTGGACACACACATAACACTGTTTGTCTTAGACCTTTATTATTATTCCTAGTCAATAATATTAGTACAGTTAATAACATTACAAATCACATTCTGGAATGCCAGTTCCACTAACTCGAGTGTTTTTATACAAATGAAATGTGACCCGGAAACAATGCATTGTACACTGCAGGATCTGTACAACTGTACATTACTTGGCCACAGCGTACTGCTTGGACACAATATGAACACATGATAGGAACTACAATTACACCAGCGGCTTCATTGTGTCTTTCTTTTGATCGCAGCTGCATCATACAATGTCTTTGTACCTGAAGCTAAAACAATTATTCACATCACCTGTAGGCTGCGTTCTACAACACTAATTGGCAACACTGAACACACACGTCTGTCTCCAGTGAGCTATGTTGCACTGTAACTACAGAAAGAGACTATCTGCTAAACTCTCTAATCAGATATATTACCGACGTACATACAGATGATTAATGCATGATTAACGACAGTTAGAACAATTTTATAGGAACTACAGTGGAGAAGAAATGCGCATATGATATGTACAGTATATGAATACTGACACATGTATTGGTTAATTTCTTTTGGCAATGGAATGACAACTTTTGACCAGTTAGTATATTACAGATTCTACTGCGATATGTTACAACTATCATACACTAATGGCAAGCAATTGTCAGTGAGACAAATCATTTGTTGAAACTATGACACTCGCCAACGACTGCCACTTCAAACAAACATTATTAACAACAGCTAATCTCTTCGGCAGTTATCACTACAAACATTAAACCATAAATGCATAACAATAATGAAAACATTATATATTGCCATTTGTTAGTGAATAATCAATAAACACCACATTCCCATACTAAGTTTGGAACGATTCTGACTGAGCAAATTTTTTGATTTCATACTGGGACTGCCGACTCTAACAAAGTTTCACTAGTTTCTGGCGACTTCATCTGTTAAATACCAACAAGAGAAATTTACACATTTTTGCTACGTCTGCGACAGATAGACTGGCACAAATTCTACGATCTGAATTTTTACAATTGTGAATTCTGCAGTGTCCGCTAGATGGCAGCAGTGTCTAACTGCGCTGGCCGGCACGTGGGTAGTACTTGGCGATCTTCGCTGCAGGGATTCTCTTCAGCATCTCCTTCGGGAAGATTCGCAGCAGTTGCCAGCCGACGTCCAGTGTCTCGAAGATTGTGCGGTTCTCGTACGCACCTGTGGGTAATGATGTGCCGTAGATAAATAAGGTACTTATGAAGTGCAGTAGCCACTGACCTGTCACTATGACTCTCAGACTACGCTACAATCCCTGGCATAACTGCTCATTCAATTAGCATCTGACTTCTCTGGGAAGCATGCAGCTACCCTGCAATTATTGAGCTAGTTTTGTCATAAAATGGTAAAGTGTGGTATGGTCATATGGTATTTGGTCATAAAATGGTTCCTCAATTTAGTAGTCATATCTTCAGTATTTAAAAAAAGATTAAAATCACTCATTATTTGTTATCAAAAATGTAATGTTTTCTGAAGTTACACAAAAACTTATTTTTTTAATTTATACCAGTTGTATAGAATAAACTAAACAGTTATCCAAGAATGATAATGATGCCCTTTTTAAATTGCAAATAGAATTTATTAAAAAATTTGACACTTTGTGCACTATGGAAAAATGCTCTACCTGGCAAAACACATTTTACACTTTGGGCGGAACAAACTACTAACTGTGTACGTCAAAAGTAAGCCTAGTATTAGTGAATAAACATACCCTGTGAGATGAAGTTCTTCTCAAACTTCTGGAGGAACTCAAGATAGAGGAGATCGTCAGCAGACAGCGCCTCCTCACCCACCACAGCCTTCATGGCCTGCACGTCCTTGCCAATGGCATAGCATGCGTACTGCAACAGGCACGCATGCTGGCGTCACTCACAAGTGTGTGTGTAGTGTGTGTGCGTGCAGTGTGTGTGTATGTGCAGTGTGCGCGTGTGTGTGTGCAGTATGTGAGTGTGTGTGCAGTGTGTGTGTGTGCGTGCGTGCGTGTGTGTGTGCCGTGTGTGTATGCATACTCAATCAGTGGTGGTATAAGCATGTTTAGCAGTTACTTGAGTAAAACTGGAGACAAGGCTACTCAGTTCATACTCGAAGTAAAAATAATTGGAAAATACTAAAACAACCTACTGAATTAAAATAACCAGAACAAAGTTATTCAAAAATAAAAGGATTATTTAATAAATACTTGTATTCGAGGCAAAGATAAAATACTTTCAGCTACGAGTGGTTCTTGTGTAGAAACAAAGTTGGTGTCTTGTTCAATCTGGCTCAATGCGGAGGAATCTGCACAGAGAGAGGAAGGTTTGGTCATCACTGACCACACTTACCAGCTGGTTGGACACGTCCGAGTGGTCATCTCGGGTCATTCCCTCTCCAATAGCTGACTTCATCAGACGGGACAACGAGGGAAGCACGTTGATTGGTGGGTAGATCTAGACAGAGAACACATATGATGTGTAACACATTCATTGGTGGGTAGATCTAGACAGAACACACTCTACACTGCTCTTGAAGTGTTACATTTCCTGCCTTTACATATTGTATAATGCAGGCCTGTGTATTTAGAGAATGTGGCAAGGAACAAACTGTCTCAACAAGTTTATGGTAACAAACTGTCTCAACAAGTTTGAGGTGTTTCACTTGTGGCTAAAATGTTGAATATGTCAGTGTCTAAGCAGACAGCACTTTGTGTTACACACTCTACTAAATACAAAGTATCTGCAAGGGAGCGGGAGAGGGAGATGGACAGGGACAGGGAGAGGTGTTCACCTGTCGGTTGTGGAGTTGTCGGTCGACATAGATCTGTCCCTCCGTGATGTAGCCAGTCAAATCAGGAATGGGATGAGTAATATCTGCAGAAACACACATTCTTTACACCACGTGACAATCATATAAAGATTTGGTTGAATTATTTAATTCTCAGGGTTACATATGGGACATGAATATAAGGCTAAATTGTGTTGTCTTAGTATTCAACAGTGTGTAATATTTTAACCTAATACACAATGACGTTGGTTGTCAATCTTAATTAGTTTTATAAATTACAAATAGATTGCGCAACCTGCATATTGCTCTTGTGGTGGTTTTGGTGGTTGTTGGTGGCACCCCTGGCGGAATATACTGTATAACACACTTCATTTATAACACGGTTCCATTTCATGGACCCCAACTACAGCGTTATATTAAGGCGCGACTGTATTGTGCAACACAGCAGGAAATGTCCTCCTGTCCACTAAGCTCTCTAATCATAGACACACACGCTTGTTTACTGATAGATGAAAATTATAACAGTTCTACAGTATTACAGTGTGAAAGAAATGTGTACATGACTAACATGTACAGCATGAGTACACTGACACATGAACTGTTTAATTTCTGTGACATTATAACATTCATCGAAGACTATCACTTCATGCCCCTTAAACGCTGTCTGAATGTAAACGCCCCATATAGCCTAGACTGTAGACTGACCATCGTTGGGCATGGTGAGGATGGGTAGCTGGGTGATGGAGCCGTTGCGCCCCTCCACTCGTCCCGCCCTCTCGTAGATGGTGGCCAGATCGGTGTACATGTAGCCGGGGAAACCTCGTCGGCCCGGCACCTCCTCTCTCGCAGCCGACACCTGCACGGGGTCACGACCTCACGTCAATTTCACCACACCGATTCCAAATCACTTACAGAATTCCATATATCATTTTAAATGTTTCATTAAGTTTTTGAACAGAGCATCATGAATACATGCAATGCAAAAAATGCAAAGCAAAAAGTTGCTTCTATTTTATAAGTGATTTTAGTACATGCATGCAATTTCATACATCATTTCCCATTCAATATGTGATCTAAAATAATGATAATAATAAGGTACCTTTTATTGCACTTAAATCCTTGGAACCAAGCTCAAATGAACATCAAAATAAAAGGATTAATCCATCCAAGAGTCGCTAAACAATATTCCAGTCGTCAACCATTGTACTGACATGGCAGGATGCTATGTAGATTAGCAAGGTTATAATGGTAGGTATATTTTTTAAAGAATTGTGTAACAATTTCAACTGATCTAATTTAATGATGATTTACAAGATACTACCAGTTATTAAAAAGATTACCATTACATACATGAAAAATATGGGAAACAAAATACAAGAAATGTGTGTAATGAGGTATATACCTCTCGCAACGCCTCAGCATAGGAACTCATGTCAGTGAGGATGACGAGGACGTGTTTCTCGCACTGGTAGGCGAGGAACTCTGCCATGGTGAGTGCGATACGGGGCGTGATGATTCGCTCAATCCTGCAGACAAACACGTCATTGTATTAAACATGATTAAACACCAACATCAGACAAGTTGCCAGTTTACTCAATCTGGCTAATACATACATTTATAAATACTAATTAATAAAAAATAATTTATTGGTAATTTATTATTATTATTTTATTACTGATACACATTGGAAATTAAGAATAATTATTTTATGGTATGAAATGTCATTGGATTAGGTAAATTTAAAAGCAAAAGATACCGTAAAAACATTTCACACACCCCTAAAATTTTGGTGCTTGAGACAAGTAGCAAGATGGTAAAAATGGCTCATGTATAATTGACGTGTACAGATTTACTGGTTTAAGACCAAAGACAAATGTGCAGGTCAGCTATGTTGACCATTACAGTGACCAGTGGTAGTGGACACTCACGTGGGGTCGTTGGCGAGATTGTGAAGGCAAGCGACGGCTGTCTCCATGTTCACCTGTCACAGACGACAGCTCAGTACAGCTACTCTCATGCTCAGTACAGCCACTCTCATGCTCAGTACATCCACTCTCATGCTCAGTACAGCCACTCTCATGCTCAGTACAGCCACCCTCATGCTCAGTACAGCCACCCTCATGCTCAGTACAGCCACTCTCATGCTCAGTACAGCCACTCTCATGCTCAGTACAGCCACTCTCATGCTCAGTACATCCACTCTCATGCTCAGTACAGCCACTCTCATGCTCAGTACAGCCACTCTCATGCTCAGTACAGCCACCATCATGCTCAGTACAGCCACCCTCATGCTCAGTACAGCCACTCTCATGCTCAGTACAGCCTCTGTCATGCTCAGTACAGCCACCCTCATGCTCAGTACAGCCACTCTCATGCTCAGTACAGCCACTCTCATGCTCAGTACAGCCACTCTCATGCACAGTACAGCCACTCTCATGCTCAGTACATCCACTCTCATGCTCAGTACAGCCACTCTCATGCACAGTGCAGCCACTCTCATGCTCAGTACAGCCACTCTCATGCTCAGTACAGCCACTCTCATGCTCAGTACATCCACTCTGATGCTCAGTACAGCCACTCTCATGCACAGTGCAGCCACTCTCATGCTCAGTACATCCACTCTCATGCTCAGTACAGCCACTCTCATGCTCAGTACAGCCACTCTCATGCACAGTACAGCCACTCTCATGCTCAGTACAGCCACTCTCATGCTCAGTACATCCACTCTCATGCTCAGTACAGCCACTCTCATGCACAGTACAGCCACTCTCATGCTCAGTACATCCACTCTCATGCTCAGTACAGCCACTCTCATGCACAGTGCAGCCACTCTCATGCTCAGTACAGCCACTCTCATGCTCAGTACAGCCACCCTCATGCTCAGTACAGCAACCCTCATGCTCAGTACAGCCACCCTCATGCTCAGTACAGCCACCCTCATGCTCAGTACAGCCACTCTCATGCTCAGTACAGCCACTCTCATGCTCAGTACAGCCACTCTCATGCTCAGTACAGCCACTCTCATGCTCAGTACAGCCACTCTCATGCTCAAGTTATATTAAAACTCCCTCAGTTTGTTATTTAGGTCATTTCAGATGCTTTTGTAATTAAAAAAGAGCTCAGTTTGTCTGTAATCATCAAATAAATACAAAAGTTATGGCAATAAAACTCCATCAAGGTTTTACTTATCTCATTTCTGGAAAACGGATCATATAATAATATTGAATAATTTATTTAATCGTCATAATTTATAATTATATAAAAATGCTAATAAGTAAATAAAAAACTAGATGTACTAATAAATCATGTGAATCACTAGAAAATAGTGATCACTTTAAGGAGGAAACTTCGGAGACAATGACTCTGCTGTGTGAGTTGTGGTTTACTCACACCCATGGCGGCAAAGACAATGGCGAAGTTGTCGTTGTGGTCATCCTGTACACTCTTACTGGGCAGCTTCACCAGGCCGGCCTGACGACAGATCTGGGCGGCAATCTACAACACACAGGTCATGTGATCACCACATGGGTCCGTAGTCCGTACAACTTCACAGTCACTGTATGGGTCCTCAACAGTCAACACAGATGAGCTGTCTTGGCAAGTCTGTTGGCTTGTATGTGTATGTATGCACCTCATACACATTGCATGCCACATACACACACGTGTGCACAAAATAAAACAATATTTAAAGTATCACTGTGAATGTATCTGATGAAAATGTGACGTTACTACCACCATTGAGTATTAGGGATTTGTACAGTTATATGTAAACAAAACTTTTCTATTACCTGTATCACCTGTTCTTTGATATCACAAAAGTGTTCCTAATTCTCTGTGCAACATCTTCACTATACAAATTTAACATTCTTCAGTATTTGTTTTACCCAAAACCTGACCAACCAGATCAGGATCTGGTGATCGTTTTGAAAACAGTACAATCAGTTATCCCCGACAGTTTCTTTCCCATCACTATTTCTAAAAACAATTGACGACGCCCCCAGCATGGCATATGCATCTATTAAATCATGTGCAATTAATTTTATGTCACTGTATATGACATCCAACTACACAAGAATACATAATGATAACCCTGACCTAGCCAAATGACCCCTATTTGAGAACCATTGTAATAAATTGTTATAAACCAACACCTGTAAGACCGTGCATGTAAATTACTGGAAAGATGTAAAGGTAAGTTCTTATATAGCGCAGTATCCAGTCCTCAGGACCGTTCAAAGCGCTTTACACTTTACTTCCCTGGCAGACCTGTTCAATCAAACACTGTCTCAACTTCTCTTGGAAGCATCCAGCCATATGCTACCATTAATGCATGAAAGCAGCTTGTACACATATCCACCACTGCCTATAGCCAGGTACTCACTTATACAGCTGAGTGAACTGGAGCACTGCAGAATGAAAAAACTTCCTCAAAGTTTTAACACAGCACACAGGATTCAAACCCAGGTTCTCTTGGTGGAGAGTCCGAAGCTCTAGCCCTGAGCCATTGGGCTCTATAATGTGAGGGTATGTTTGAGGGTGTGACCTTTACTGACCTCGTTGTGAGGGAGCCCGGCAGCAGAGAAGATGGGGATCTTCTGTCCACGGGCGATACTGTTCATGCCATCAATGGCAGAGATTCCTGTCTGGATCATCTCCTCGGGGTAGATACGAGACCAGGGGTTGATGGGCTGACCTGTAATACACAACAGCAACCTCATCATCAAATACGAAAGCAGGGGTTGATGGGCTGACCTGTAATATTATACACAACAACAACCTCATCATCAAATACGAAAGCAGGGGTAGATGGGCTGACTTGTAACACACCACAACCTCATCATCAAATACGAAAGCAGGGGTTGATGGGCTGACTTGTAATACACCACAACCTCATCATCAAATACGAAAGCAGGGGTTGATGGCTGACTTGATCTACCTAAAAATAATTCAGTTCTAAGATATTCAGAAAAAGACCACATAAATAAGTGGAGTGTCGGAAAACGTAGTCGTTATGGACTGTATCGATCTGTTCACATAAAATAATAGGCTTCTGAAACCACCAGAACAGAACATAAATAGTTATGTAGATTTTACGAATGTCCAAAAAATACCAGTCATCATGGTATATGTAAATTGAAAGTACGGATAAAAGAAATATAAAATTTTTGTTGTCTCAAAGTTAACCTTATTTGTGAGGAACCACTGTGCGTACACTACTTTAAGCTAACATGTTTACATAAAAAGTCTTTCACCACATAACTGATATGGCTGTCAAATTCCCATTTTATTCGCTACATAAAGTTTGTTCAAGTCTGACTGATTTTTCGAAATGGGACATTTTAACTTAATTTCCAACTGGCTGCATATTATTTAATCAAAACAAATATTGTATGTGTATAATCCTCTTTTCAATTGTGAACAAAAATGACTCTCTACCCACCTTGGATGTCGAGGAAATCTTCTGCACAAACACTTGGCCCTTTGTCTACGGGTTTACCGGAGCCATTGAAGACACGTCCTGTAAACCAAACGTACACAGTGAAATGAGGTGACAGTGAGAACTCACATAACCAGCGGCTTTATGACAACTTATACAACAGTTATCCATAGTGATATCCACAAAAACGTATGCTTAATATAGGATTTCAAAACTAGATGAAATTCAACAGCTTCGGATGGTTACACACAAGCTCAGAAGGATAGGATAATTAAATGCACAATACGCAATGACAGTGATATAATTTATGATTGTATACTCGTCTGTGGTTTGGAGACTTTGGACACGCTGATGTTTACAACTGCACAGTTGTTTAATAGACAACTTAAATTGATGTCTGACATATAAAAGAAGAAAACCTGTACAGTAAAGTGCAAGAGTATTCACCCACCCAGCATGTCTTCTGACACTGGAACTCGCAGGATGTCGCCTGTGAATTCACATGTTGTGTGTTTCGCGTCAATTCCTGATGTACCCTCGAACACCTGCAGCACCAGCACACCATGGAAGAAGGATGAAGAGGTGGATGAGATCAAAGTCAGCACACCATGGAAGAAGGATGAAGAGGTGGATGAGATCAAAAATCAGCACACCATGGAAGAAGGATGAAGAGGTGGATGAGATCAAAGTCAGCACATCATGGAAGAAGGATGAAGAGGTGGATGAGATCAAAGTCAGCACACCGTGGAAGAAGGATGAAGAGGTGGATGAGATCAAAGTCAGCACACCATGGAAGAAGGATGAAGAGGTGGATGAGATCAAAGTCAGCACACCGTGGAAGAAGGATGAAGAGGTGGATGAGATCAAAGTCAGCACACCGTGGAAGAAGGATGAAGAGGTGGATGAGATCAAAGCCAGCACACCATGGAAGAAGGATGAAGAGGTGGATGAGATCAAAGTCAGCACACCGTGGAAGAAGGATGAAGAGGTGGATGAGATCAAAGCCAGCACACCATGGAAGAAGGATGAAGAGGTGGATGAGATCAAAGCCAGCACACCATGGAAGAAGGATGAAGGGGTGGATGAGATCAAAGTCAGCACACCATGGAAGAAGGATGAAGAGGTGGATGAGATCAAAGCCAGCACACCATGGAAGAAGGATGAAGAGGTGGATGAGATCAAAGCCAGCACATCATGGGAGAAGGATGAAGAGGTGGATGAGATCAAAGCCAGCACATCATGGAAGAAGGATGAAGAGGTGGATGAGATCAAAGTCAGCACACCATGGAAGAAGGATGAAGAGGTGGATGAGATCAAAGTCAGCACATCATGGAAGAAGGATGAAGAGGTGGATGAGATCAAAGTCAGCACACCATGGAAGAAGGATGAAGAGGTGGGTGAGATCAAAGTCAGCACACCATGGAAGAAAGATGAAGAGGTGGATGAGATCAAAGTCAGCACACCATGGAAGAAGGATGAAGAGGTGGATGAGATCAAAGTCAGCACACCATGGAAGAAGGATGAAGAGGTGGATGAGATCAAAGTCAGCACATCATGGAAGAAGGATGAAGAGGTGGATGAGATCAAAGTCAGCACACCATGGAAGAAGGATGAAGAGGTGGATGAGATCAAAGTCAGCACACCATGGAAGAAGAGGTGGATGAGATCAAAGCCAGCACACCGTGGAAGAAGGATGAAGAGGTGGATGAGATCAAAGCCAGCACACCATGGAAGAAGGATGAAGAGGTGGGTGAGATCAAACAAAGCCAGCGCACCATGGAAGAAGGATGAAGAGGTGGATGAGATCAAAGCCACCAGCACACCATGGAAGAAGGATGAAGAGGTGGATGATATCAAAGTCAGCACACCATGGAAGAAGGATGAAGAGGTGGATGAGATCAAAGCCAGCAAATCATGGAAGAAGGATGAAGAGGTGGGTGAGATCAAAGCCAGCACATCGTGGAAGAAGGATGAAGAGGTGGATGAGATCAAAGTCAGCACACCATGGAAGAAGGATGAAGAGGTGGATGAGATCAAAGTCAGCACACCATGGAAGAAGGATGAAGAGGTGGATGAGATCAAACAAAGCCAGCGCACCATGGAAGAAGGATGAAGAGGTGGATGAGATCAAAGTCAGCACACCATGGAAGAAGGATGAAGAGGTGGATGAGATCAAAGTCAGCACACCATGGAAGAAGGATGAAGAGGTGGATGAGATCAAACAAAGCCAGCGCACCATGGAAGAAGGATGAAGAGGTGGATGAGATCAAAGCCACCAGCACACCACGGAAGAAGGATGAAGAGGTGGATGAGATCAAAGCCACCAGCGCACCATGGAAGAAGGATGAAGAGGTGGATGAGATCAAAGCCAGCACACCATGGAAGAAGGATGAAGAGGTGGGTGAGATCAAACAAAGCCAGCGCACCATGGAAGAAGGATGAAGAGGTGGATGAGATCAAAGCCACCAGCACACCACGGAAGAAGGATGAAGAGGTGGATGATATCAAAGTCAGCACACCATGGAAGAAGGATGAAGAGGTGGATGAGATCAAAGCCAGCACATCGTGGAAGAAGGATGAAGAGGTGGATGAGATCAAAGTCAGCACATCATGGAAGAAGGATGAAGAGGTGGGTGAGATCAAAGCCAGCACATCGTGGAAGAAGGATGAAGAGGTGGATGAGATCAAAGTCAGCACACCATGGAAGAAGAGGTGGGTGAGATCAAAGTCAGCACACCATGGAAGAAGGATGAAGAGGTGGATGAGATCAAAGTCAGCACACCATGGAAGAAGGATGAAGAGGTGGATGAGATCAAAGTCAGCACACCATGGAAGAAGAGGTGGGTGAGATCAAAGTCAGCACACCATGGAAGAAGGATGAAGAGGTGGATGAGATCAAAGTCAGCACACCATGGAAGAAGAGGTGGGTGAGATCAAAGTCAGCACATCATGGAAGAAGGATGAAGAGGTGGATGAGATCAAAGTCAGCACACCATGGAAGAAGGATGAAGAGGTGGATGAGATCAAAGCCAGCACACCGTGGAAGAAGGATGAAGAGGTGGATGAGATCAAAGTCAGCACATCATGGAAGAAGGATGAAGAGGTGGATGAGATCAAAGCCAGCACATCATGGAAGAAGGATGAAGAGGTGGATGAGATCAAAGTCAGCACACCATGGAAGAAGGATGAAGAGGTGGATGAGATCAAAGCCAGCAAATCATGGAAGAAGGATGAAGAGGTGGGTGAGATCAAAGCCAGCACATCGTGGAAGAAGGATGAAGAGGTGGATGAGATCAAAGTCAGCACACCGTGGAAGAAGGATGAAGAGGTGGATGAGATCAAAGTCAGCACACCATGGAAGAAGGATGAAGAGGTGGATGAGATCAAAGTCAGCACATCATGGAAGAAGGATGAAGAGGTGGATGAGATCAAAGTCAGCACACCATGGAAGAAGGATGAAGAGGTGGATGAGATCAAAGTCAGCACACCATGGAAGAAGGATGAAGAGGCGGGTCAGATTAAAACCAGCAAACTTCATTAATGCAAAACTGGCAACCCAACACGAACTGTTGACATCATGCCATCACTAGATTGACTGTGGGATGACAATTGACCATGCCCTCAACCAGAAATAACTTTGGCCAGTCTTGAATTAATCAAAAGTGTATCTTTTAGATTGAGCAGCTTTTATGGAAGCCATTTGGTCAATCACAGCCATTACTGGCCAGGTTAGTATTTTGCAATTTTATCATTAGAGCTATTTATTTAATTACTACCGAGCTTTTTGATAATTTGAATCACTACCAGTTCATTAATTTGAGCTCTAAGACTTAGAACCATCAGTTAATCTAATGGCCAAGCAGACCCCTCTCAATTCAACCTGTCTTATTGGTTGTAATTACCAGTCTAGGTCAGTCATCTACCCTTCTTGAAGACAGGCAAACAAGCCTATGGCTTTGCCCCTACTGACCTCTGACTTACCTGTACTACGGCCTTTGACCCGCTGACCTCAAGCACCTGACCACTGCGCCGTGTGCCATCCTGCAGGGTCAGTTGTACGATCTCGGCGAACTTGGGAAACTGTAACAATAGTAGTTGTCTTCACCAACTGATGCTGATTCAATTTAACAGTAAACTGCGGTTATTTGGATAAGTAGGGTGGAACCTTACTACTGAGGCGATGTTACTGGAAGAGTGGGACGATAATGATGATATTTAACATATTAATGGGGTTAATTTATCTCTTGTTATAGATGTCACTCAATTGACCATAATTGTGAGGTTTGTAGAACTTTATACATTAGAGGCCCAGGGCCAGGTCAAACACGACATGACCAGTTCCATGAAAGTGTCACTTAATTATTTTGATAATTACAGACGCAGCCATAGGAGGTGATGTTCAATTATGGTTTACAATATTTCTCAGGAGGTAGTAACTGTAACACATATACACATGTGAAAGCTGTGTGTTTTACATACCTTAACGTCATCCAAGATGACCAGAGGGCCGTTCACTCCTGATACGGTTTTGTATGCTGAAATTCACAATCATCACCATTAAATCATACTAAATGCATATTATTAATTAACAATAAAAATAATATTACTGGATCAAAAATCATGATTCCAAATCCATCCAATTTGTGGCTCACAAAAAAGTCACATAATGTAATGACTTCTCCCTGGCTGAGCCTGAAATTCTAATTAGCCAAATCAACAATTTTGTACATCAACTAAATATTATTGAAAGGTTGTTCTTCCTCATTTTATGATGTAAATATCACGATTCACAACACATGTTTCACTGCGATCTATGAACTATTTGTGACCTGTTCTAACGAAATGAGTCACATGTCAGCAAACTTGATTTCGAGAAAACACTGTATAAAAATTGCACGGGGATATTTAACGATTTTGACTATTCATCACCAAAGCACACTTTAATGTCTTTTCTATCAACTGTCAATGCATATTTGCCATTTATATTATTATTTAGTACATTTTACTACCTTTTTAGAAAGTCTACATAATATTTCATGCATGAATTTCGTAAAACAAAACCGATAAATCGCACTTGTTCGAGTCGCATTCTTCGGGATTTCACTTGTCGCATGTCGGACATATTTGATACTACGGGAAAGCCCAGCATGTCTACTGTCTGAATCTGCTAGAGGAAATCTCCAATGACGTCAATTTTAGCCAATAGGGACGTTTAACCGAGAGACCTATCAGTAAAGAAACATCAGCAGTTGTCAGGCACAGCTGATAGCGGTCCCCTGATTGGCTTAAAGCTGCGAAAGCATGCGCAGTGCGCACTCGCTAGCTGTAAACAACTAGAATCGATCGGATCGTCGCAACGAAACACTGCTAAATACTCGGATTATGTTGCAATAACCATAATAAACAACTTGCAAGACATATCTTCGACAATAAGCGTGACTTGGGAGGTGAAATAGAAGCAAAACAGCTGAATTAGGAATGACAATGCACTCGATCATGTACTTGTGTGACCGCGAACTTCAAATGCGATTTTCTCAGTTTGAAGCTTTCTACCCCGGGCATGTTCAGTGTCAAATAACTTTGGCTGTGCGTGAGCTAGCTCCATAATAGCTGAAATTATTACTACATAATCCGAGTATTTAGCAATGTTTTCTAGCAGCGACCCGCTCGATCATGCTGTTTACAGTTAGCGAGTCTGCACTGTGCCTGTGCTCTCAGCTCTAAACCAATCAGGGGTGCGCTCTCAGCTCTAAACCAATCATGGGTGCGCTGTCAGCCTCTCCCATACGTCTAGTGACGTTTGTTTACAAATAGGCCTCTCACATAAGCATTGCTATTGGCTTAAATTGACGTCAATGAGGATTCCTACTACAAGAATCCGAAAGAGGATTTTCTCGTAGTACCAAACGTGTCCGCCAGTAGTCTGATGATGGAAACCCCAAAGAATGCAACTCGAACAAGTGCGATTTATCGGTTCTGTTTTACCAAATTCATGCATGAAATGTTACGTAATAATAATATAAATGAGAAATAAGCATTGCCAATTGACAGAAAAGATATCAAAGTATAGTTTGGTGACAAAAAGTCAAAATCGTCGGAAATCATTGTTGCATGTTTATGCAATGTTTTCCCGAAATCAAGTTCGCCAACTCATTTCATTAGAACATATATCTTATATCATATTTTTTACATGTTATACACAATGCCCGTCTTAATGACAGTGCAATCACCGCATTATCACCCTAAATAAAGTTTTATTGTATTATTGTATCAATTTTCTCAAGTTGTGACAACGTATTTTGCATTAAAACATAATTTTCTCATTCCAGAATACTTAAAATCAAGTTACTTATTTGAAATTGTTAGTGCAACTTGGCTTATCATTGCCTTAATGGTTCAAAGATACTATATGACAGTTGTAAAGTAACCTTGACTCTGATTTCACCTCACAATATAGTAACCCTGTTACGAAATGGCTAAGGTAAGAAAATATAGTAAGTATAATACACTAATATAAATTACACATAATATATACTAACTACAGGTATTAGGTAAGCAAGAAAACTTCAGAATAGGACATCTTAGGTCAAATATGATGACACCTTTTATAGCAAGGTTATGAATTGTTATTCTGAAATTATTGAAATGACATGTTAAATTATGTAAAACGAATACAATTAAATAGTCCAGGTACTAACATTACACATAGCTTACTAAGCTTAGTAGTACATTTCCCATTCAAAAGGATCAAGGTCTAAGTCTTGATAAATGTGCCTTTTGAGACTTGTGCTATTTCGTTTACACCATTTTGACCTAGCATTTTCGATGAAATACTAAAACATAACACCATTACTTGTTTCTACTTGATTTGTATGCCAATGAGAAAGTTAAATATTCCACAGGGAGATTTCTGTAATATGTTGTAATCACATTAATGCTTAAAGGACACTTTGAAATGACAGAGGCCTTGAAATAAACCGTCTCACTCTCAGTACATTAAGTACTATGTCTATGGTGTCTACGCCTTTGACAAGTAATATTATTACGCTGAAAAATTACAATGTCCGTCAATGTGATGGCGAGTTATCAATGACGTAATTTTATGATTACATAATAATTTAATTCTAATATAAATACAGCCGACGAAATAGGTATATACAGTAGAATGTAGTGACCTCCTACTCTATTTGGCAGTGTAATGAGTATGTCAGCTGTTTCAGTCATGGTTTAAATTACACAATACTCGAGCAGTCTCGTGACGCTGACATTTGACAACGCGACGGTGGAGTCGACTACGAAGCGGACACTTTCAGGAAAGAAGGATTCAGTTCCCTGCCAAAAATATTCAGATGCTTATACAACCGTCATATTTGCCCTTTAACGACACCAATACCCCGGCTACCTTGCAATGTCAACATAATGTCACATAAAGCTCATGGTCGCATTGAAAACCACTGAAGCGAAGTAGGCGATAGCCGTTCGTTTGACACGGTCAGTGTGTCACGCAGAACTGAAGACTTTCTAACGACACCCAAAGCGCATCGGCGCCGAAATTTCGCCAAATGATTGCAGATACTTACTTAGACGGGGCTGTGCCAGATAATTCCTCGAAATGGCCATCTTGTGTGTCCTGAGACCGGCGGCATCTCCCATCGGTTTGGTAGTCGCCATGTTTCCCTTGTGACAGCGCAGCGAGTACTGGCCTCGGACGTCCTCCTAGGTGGCGCCACGCCCACATCAGCTCTGACCAATCGCGCTCAAGGCCGTCGAAAGGGCGAAGGCGAAAGTTAGGGCAAAGTACACTAAATACTGCGGTGAACGTCCGCCACAAATATTCTGTTGTGGCCCTAAAGTACTGGTTGCGAGATGGGTGTTTGGGTAAGCGTCCATGGAAAAGGGGAAAGATGTGAAGTGAACTAGTAGGCATAGTCGTAGAAGAGAGCCTCTGAGAGGTGATACATAACCCGGGGAATTGACAGGAACATAATATATTCCTGTCCCTCTTCTGCGTCTTCAAGTTCTCTCACATACATCAAGTTTAAAATTGTCTCCTTCATTACAGTTATCTCCTTCCTCGATCTTCAGGTTAATTTTCCTTTTCCTATTTCTATATAATATATAGAAATATATAGAAATAGAGAAAGGAAAATTAACTTGAAGAGGGAGAGGGAAAGAGAAGGGGAGACGAACTTGAAGATCGAGAGAGGAGATTACTTTTAAGAATGAAACTATAAATTGATGTGAGAGAAGAACTTGAAGACGGAGAAACATTTTGAGAGGTAGACTAACTTATTAAAGATTGAGAGAGGAACATGAAGAGCAAGAAGAATCTGAGGAGGAAGAGGTTTTTTTAGCAGAAAGTGACTTGAAGTAGGAGAAGAAGAAGAGGAATTTAAGAAGAAGAAGAAGAATTAATAACAAAATTGTAGAACAATTTAAATAGGGAGAGGAACATCCAGAGGAGGGATTTGAAATTATGAAATGAATTTGAAGAGGAAGAAAATGTTATGTGAAGATGGATATTAATTTGAAGAGAAATATGACTTTCGATATGAAGAGGACGTTGAAGTAGAAATTGCAGGCAGAGAATAAGACGGAAATAAACTTGGAACTTGGAAGAGGAACTTGAAGAAGACAAACTGAAATTAAGATTCAGTGAGGAACATGAAGTGTAATAAGCAAACTGAAAAGGAATTGTTTTTTGCAGAGTGAAACCTTAATGAGGAGAAGAAGAGGAATTTCAAGAAGGATAGTAATTTAACTAAGAGGTTAAAGGAACACGAAGACGAACTTGCAGGAAGAAGCCCGGGCCGGACCACGAGTAGGAAGAGGGCTTTGTATAGGAAGACGGCCTTGAGTAGGGAATGAACTTTAAGTAGGAATACAAGAGGGCCTATATCATTAATGTGTAATTAACTTAATTGAAATAAGAAAGGAAGAGGAACATAAAGAGAAGGAGGGAAATGTGAAGAGGAAGAGGAGATCAACTTGAAGAAGCGGTAACTTGATGACGGAGAAGAAGAGAACTTTGTAAGAGAAAGAATGGCACTTGGAGAACTTAATTTGACGAGGGAGACGAAAGATAACTGCATGGAAGCTATAGAGAGTGAAGAGGGAGAGGAATTAAAAAGGGTCAAGAGGAATCGAAAGAGATGTCCCTATATGATTTAGTTTATTTTGGTTGTACCATGCAGTATGTTTCGCGATTATAAAATATGTCGTAATTTTTATTTATTTATTGCTCGCAACAAACATTATTATGTTATATAATCCTATTGCCATGAACAAGAACAAGAACAATATTATGTTTATTTATGACCCCAAAATAAATACATGAATTCAATAATCATAAAGTGAAACATAAACAAAACATCATACATCAATAATTTAAAACAGTGAAATGGGGGTCAGTGACTCCTGTTAAGATTGAAAAGTCGCTATCACAGGAGCCACCAGTTGTAATTATTCATTTAGTTAACCTCTCAATATAGTAATTTTTACTTCAATAATATTTTTTTCATTAATACGATTTGTTTTCTTTTTAAAATTCTAATGACTGTGTATTAAACTGACATATATGTAACAATCAGATATTGTACATACGTTTTGATATTGTGAGTAACATTTTTTCCAAAACTAATTCTGGAGTATCATATCATATGAAGCAAATTGTATTTAAGGCACTTTTTGGCAAATTCATGTCTTGTCATAGATGTGTGTATATTTGTACCTTTGCGGATATCATGACTGTGTATATTATAATTGGGGATAATATTCCAATTTAATAAGTAAACTGGCACATTATCATGCCTATATTTATAGAAAAATTTAAGTTCTTGCAGTTTTAATTGATCATCTATTTTCAATATTTGAAGTGTTTTAAAAAGTGGTTCAGTGTGTGAATTATACCTGTTTAATGTTATTATTCGAACTGAATGGTATAGAAGTGTTTTTATATCTAGCGGCAGTACATGCTTTAGTTTGTTTAAAACGCCTGTAGTTTTGGAACATTTATTTGCGATTTTATTTACGTGTTATTATCAATATGACACTGTCAAACAATGTTGACAAATTTGATGCATATGAGGTTCAGGGAAAAATACAAGTTTCAGAAAAAAGTTTTACGTTCCATGTGCTCAGTCAGGCAATATTTGAGCAATAGTTTACTGGTTAATTTGAAGATTACGCCACATCGCAGTTTGCGTGATAACTGGTTCGGGTATACACGAATATACAGTAGTTAAGTTTCGTCGTTTCCAAAAATTGGGTCAGAACGGGTGGCGTACGGGTCTTCTCACGAAAGCCGAAAGGTACGGATGTAGAGATTGACGCGAATAAATTTAGTTTTGAAAGCGCGTTCCGTGTTAGTCTGCCGAACATATGGTGCTAGCGTCTCGCTGTCTCGCGTTCGTAGTACCGTCTACAAAACGCTACTTAGCGAGCATTACCCAACCATCGGCAAGCAAGCAGTTGCAGTTGTTTTGGAACCGCAAGTATGAATCATCATGACACCAAATCAGTCACTTCATCATGTTTAAAATTAAACTTCAAGTTTAAGTATAATATTCATCTATTTTAACACCGTAAATCAATTACTGATACGTGACTTCAGTTGTTGAATATTGATCTGCATGAGTCAGCTATTGTTTTGGGTAAGATCGTCATTTAATTTTAAAGAAAATGTTATCGGATTATGACATACTGCATTGCATGGCCATGGTGCGCTTGAGAAGTTGAGCGAGCCATATCGCCTGTGTCGTAGCCATGAAGCTAAATTTACATATCCATATGTATATATATATTCATATATTAGATTAATTGATTTAGAAGTCTGACAGGCTGCACCAGAGCCACATTCCGTCACTCACAGCCACAGTTGCAGCATTGATGTTTCAGCCATGGCCATGCAAAGACATATGAGATTTCTCAAACGAAGTCTTTCTAAAAATTAACTTAAGACAACCTGATCTAATGCCTTACAAGTACTTTGAACTGTTGACAGATTGAACATAATTAATAATATAATTAAATTATAATAATATAATCACAAAAAAGAAGAGTTATATTTGAATGTGGCATATGACCTGTTCAATCAAACTCCAGTTAAAGTCAGAACCAGACTTACAAAACAAAAAAACATCAGAGTGACCAGAGTGATTATGAATGAGGAAGTCATTGTCATGTGTTGAAAATGATTCTGCTCATGCTAAAAGATCATTTTGCGTGGTCATTTTACATGCTCAGAGGCAGACAAACAACAACTGTGACTGTCTTAATAAAAACAGCATACCCTGGTAGTCATTTATACACATGAAAAGGTCATTTAAATCTGTACTACAATTTGATTGTCTCCTCCCTCTCTGATTCTGAATCATAGCCCTCTTTGAGTTTCACCCTGGAGGTTGGTAGAATTTACCGGGTAGGAAACACTGTCCAGTGGGACTGTGTAACATCTGTTTGGGTAAGAACATTAAATATCTTTAAAGATGGTGCACATACCAACCAGACTTTTCACACAAGTCTGAGTTGAGTAATTGTCTGCATAGGCATGAATAACATCCAGACCAAGCATTTGTTCTTGTGTCTATACTCTACTCTAGTCTCTATAAAGTATAATCATCTGTCTAGTACACCAAGCAGAAGTAGAGCAGTGCTTATGGTTTAATTTCTCTGATTATAATTTGTCAAGTAGTCAGTAATGTTCTTTTGTCTTACATTCCTACATAGTACTGAAATTTAGAATGAAAAACATGTTCTCTCCTTAAGCAGTGTAATTAATAGGTATTACATTTACTAAATATGACAGCTACATTTTATGGTACATATTTATGCATATTGTGTATTGCTATAAATGGTTTTGATAACAAATCATGCAGGTAGTTATATTTAGTTCTTCAAATGTAGAGGTAATACTTTAGCTTAGGTTGCATTTAGTATACATGTACTAGTGATAATATGTAGGAAATAAAGTAATAATAATAGATTACAATATTATGTACATATGCCTGCTCAAAAGTCATTTTAACTTGAAGCAAAAACATAGACATTTAGTCAAATTCCTAAAAAAGTATTGATGTACAATAAAAATAATATGATATGCAACCACAGTCAACCCTATCTAAATAGCAACTGACCCAGATTTTCAAATAAGAGTCAAAGATGACACAGTCATGACACTGCTTATTTGTCACGCCTCAATATCGGTAGCCAGATTCAACTTTTGGGGTATCAGAGGTATCATTAAAGACTCTTCCATTTTGGGGCTATATTGTGAGTAAACAACTGGCATTAAAACTTTTGATTTGTGCTGTAAGTGATTAATATGAATTAACTAATTTAACTGCTTCAACACTGAAAGTGACCCTTTGTTTCAATTCAAAATAATATTAAGCGCTAAATTAATACTATCTCACAGAAATATTTTGTTTTTATGTACATTAGTAAAAATTGTCAGGAAATGTTAATGTTTGCGATTGGTGTTTTGTTTAGCATCCACGTGTCCACCATGGCTGGGGCACACATCAAGCAGACGGTTGATAACATCACCAAGTCTGCTGAGGACAAGCGGCTGTATCGGGGACTTGAGTTGGACAATGGCATGAAGGTAAACAGGACGCCCACCGCTGCGCCCCACGTCTTCCCTGTGATGCTCTTCTCAAATTCCTGCGCGTATCTTCCACAACCAATTGTTTTTAGAATTTATATGTTTTAGGGTGTCAAGACACACAGTGGCTGAATACATGTTTGGGTGTATGTAGACGCTGTGGTACTCACTGAGACCAACTGAACACACGAGACACCGTTCTTCAGATTAATTATTCAAAAAGGAAAACAACACCTGATGTTACTAATGCCAGAAGAAGAATGATTTCAATTTAGCTGTCCAACAAAACAAAAAATCGAGCTGACCAAAAGCAATAAAAAACAACCAGTCTGTTTGACCAATTAACAAAAAGGACATCACAACTTGAGTCATAAATATACTACGTTCAGATGTGTAATGTTGATATGTTTGCACTGTCAACCAAATTGGAACCATGTGTATTATACACATATATATGTATCTGTAGATTCTGCTGATCAGCGATGAGACCACTGACAAATCTGCCGCGGCACTTGATGTCAACGTTGGTCACATGTCAGATCCCGATGACATTCCTGGCCTCGCCCACTTCTGTGAACACATGCTGTTTCTGGGCACAGAGAAGTATCCGGAAGAAAACGAATACAACAAATTCCTGAGCGAGCACGCAGGTGGATCCAACGCTTTCACGTCGTCAGAACACACAAACTTCTATTTTGACGTTGCCCCTGAGGCTCTGCCGGATGCACTAGACAGGTACGTATGTTGTGTGACACACCGTTGACAGTCTGTACAGCGTCTTACTAAATAGAATTGGACCTTAAACATTGCCACCATTTTCAGGATAGTCACCCTGGTATAAATGTGGCATGTTATGACACCACATTGTGGATTACTGGATCCGAGATGCAAATATTGGATGCCAGAGTAGACAGTTGACCATGTCATCAACCAATGACGGGACTTTAGACCTACATCCTATATCCAGGGCCTTATTGATCTGGATCAACTCACTGGCCTGATAGGGTTTGTTTCAGCCTGTAGACTGCTGTTGTAAAACAACTGGCATCAGACAGTAAAAATGTCTAAAATAATTGGTCTCTGTATAGAAGTGAAGAGACACTGTGGGCTCCCCAGGGAGCAGTAGCACTTTATTTTTCTGAAGTGGAAGGACCACTATGCTGGGATGACTGTTTGTTGGTGATACAGACTGTAGCATTACTATTATGGTAGTATTGCAATATTAGCATACCATTGAGATGATGTTATAGCTATTGTGGTAATATCATGGAATAGTGAAAACAATAAAAGCTGTTCCAAAGTTTAAGTTAAAGGTAGAGTCACTGCGTGGCATTATACATGTGCAGTTCACTGAATGTGGTCGATTATTCTTAGTTGTATTGATGCACCAGTGAGGTCAATAAATAATTACAACACATAATACATGAAGAAGCCTGCTCGCTGAATCTTGTACTGGGAAATAATATAAACACAACACAGCACAGCACAACAGGTATGTGCTTATTTACTTCAGATTTTGTAAGGTATGTATCTGACTATCAGACTCTCAGGTGAAATGACTTGGCCACAGTTGACAACTCACAGTGACTGTGGTAGACTGAGCACATTGTGGTCAACTGGTCATGTGATCTGATGTAGGTTTGCGCAGTTCTTCCTCAGCCCACTGTTCACGGCTGGCGCCACTGAGCGGGAGGTGAATGCGGTGAACTCTGAGAATGACAAGAACCTTCAGAATGACGCGTGGCGACTACATCAGCTGGAGCGGGAGACGGCCAAACCTGACCACGCTTATCATAAATTTGGCACCGGTAGGTGGACGATTTTACAACTAAGTTTCCATCATGTTATCCTTTTTTGTTTACTGTAAAAAGAAATTTTTGTGATTTTTAAATTTCTTTTTCATTGTAGTAAATAGTATTCAATGCATATTCGCATTGCAGATGTGATGTGACTTGCATATATTTCACTTATACCATTTAATAAGATGCACCATGGCAGTTTTTATTTTAAAAGTAAAATAATAATTACATAAATAAAATAAGTGGTTAGTTAAAAATCACAAACTATGAGTGATACATGCTTGGAAAGGAGGAGGTATAGATCAATGAGGTACATTACTCGACCTCGACCAGAGTTGTCAAAAGGTACGGTATTTATAATGTATTTTATTTGAACGTTACTCAACCATTTTTATATATATATATATATATATATATATATATATATATATGAGATATAAATATATATATATATATATATATATAATATATATATGAGATATAAATATATTATATATATATATATATACACACACACACACACACACACACACACACACACACACACACACACACACACACACACACACACACACACACACACACACACACACACACACACACACACACACACACACACACACACACACACACACACACACACACACACACACACACACACACACTGGTAAGACCACTAATCATGTAGCTTGATATTTTATGCCATTATAACAGAAACCTCAAAAAAATTACCGCAATCTTCAACAAATGTTTTCAAACAGTGTATTGGGAAAGTTGCCAGCATCAAAACATGTCTATCCTATCTGTGCTTAGTAAAGTGCTGTATGGTCAGAGTTTCACGTGAATCAGTGCAAGATCACGAAGTGTATTAAAATAGGGTGAAAGCAGAAGAACACAATATTTGAGTGATATAATGTTTTACCTGGCACAAATTGTGGGGTCATAAGTATATGACAAAGTATATTACTATCAACATGTGATACAGTGATCATCATTAATACCATTAATGACCACCAGGTGTCACTTGCAGGCAACAAGGAGACGTTGCTCGAGAAGCCGAAGGAGCGAGGCGTGGATGTGCGGGACGAGCTGCTGGTGTTCCACCGCAAGTACTACTCCGCCAACCTCATGGCTCTCGCTGTAGTGGGCAAAGGTACTTGTCATCTATTCGCCCTGGCAACAGTATGGAACTTGGTTGTTCCACTTAACTCTTTACTGCGCAGACCGTCCAAAACCACCCAGTAAACTCACAGTTCGTGGGCCTTTCGTTTACCGTGATCAGATCCTTCTTTTACATTAACCAGCCAGCTCAAACTGCTGATCTAAGCTCTATGTAGGTCATGGAAACGTGCTGTCGCCATCTTGTGGGAAAAAAATTTCGTTTACGAATTAAGTGAATTTATTTGGAAGGATGTTGAAGTGCGTTCGTCTAGTTGACATCCGACATCGTGCAGCATTTGGTGGATATTACTGAGATCATTTCTTGACGATTTCGAGTTGGATATCGATGTTTGCAACGTGAATTATGTTGACAGCAAACACAGAGACCCTGTTATCGTCCATCTACGTTGTCTGTGCGACTTTTCGTTGAGATTCGAGAAAGATGACCTGTCGGCGGCAGGTTAATTTTGCCGATATGCAGCCATTTTGTTGATTGGATCACCACCCGTACTTTGTTTGGTTTATTTATTTTAGGGTATTTTATTAATATTGTGACTATGTTCACATTGCTTCTGATAAGGGAGCATCTATTCTATCTGTGAAAGCAGTTTGCTATCTTTCGTTATTCGAGTGTTGGTTTTACATACGAAAAGAACATTCCATTCGGCAATATGATCGGTAAACGATAGCCATTTTGTAAATTATGGCATGATTTTTGTCTTCAGTTGCGTTGGCGTTGTTTACAAAAGCAATTATAATTTGAAAACGAGGTAACCGTCAAAATTGGATAAATGTTTTTCCAGGATAAAACTAACATGTGATGTGATATGTCTGTCCTGACAGAGTCCCTGGATGAGTTGAGTGACCTGGTCGTGCCTCTGTTTGCTGGGGTCACCAACAAGAACGTGACAGTGCCAGAGTGGCCTGAACCACCGTTTGGACCCGACCAACTCAAGGTGGGTGTGGTGTGTGGGAGAAGGGTGGGGGGGGCACAGGGTAGAACACATGATTGTAGGCCGAGAGCACAAGCGTTTGAGTTCACCCACAGCCATATCACAATCTTGGTAATCTTGTTCACCCTAAAACAGTGTTGAACCTGTCACGGACTCAAGGGTGATTGTCTCTGTATCTAATTCACTGTTTTTACTCCTGGGGGGGCTGTGTTTGTCTCTGTTTGGAAGAGTGAAAGGCTACTTGTGAAAGGCTACTTGTTAGATTGAGGCATAGTATTTAACACTGTGTGTGGTTTATGCCGGACACAACAACAATAAGTGAACACAGGGTGAGAGGGCGCCTCCACAGCATTCCCCTCTGTAGGAAGTGGCTAGCCAATCACAACACGGTCACCATCCGCACCCTCTATAAATCACCATCTACACCCCTCTCTGCGCGGGGTAGCTGTCTAATCATAATATGTTCCTGGGGCAAGAGAAGTGAATCTACCCACATTTGCCCACCAACCAGCCCCATTTCTCCGTCATTATAAATGATACGACGGTTAGTATTTCAAAAGAGTTGGCTAGACTTCCTGATGGGTTTAAATCTGGGATTCTGGTCATGCAGTCACATCTCCATTGATTAAGAGTTGGCCCATGCAATATCCTGGTTTGATAGGCGTGCTTTAAAACACATAGAGGTATGCAGACCCGGGATTCTGTTCATGTGGCTGCAATCACGTGATTGGTGAAATAGCTGGCCCCAAAGTAATCTGGCCGGACAGCCCATTTTTGCCATAATAAATGTGATGCATTTATTATATATGAGTTGTTGTGTTGTTCTGTTATAAAATAGATACTGTATCAGCATGTTATACAAACCTGTGTGTGTATAAATCATGACTGGTGATCCATATGTTTATAAACTTAATGTTTGTACATATGTAAGCATATCTGAATTAAATGAACTTAATGTTTGTATATCTGAATTAAATGTTTTAAATTATACTATTATTAAGCATAAATCATGTTTTAATGTCTTCACTGCCCAAATGTGTTATTTTTTATATTATAGTGATAAAAGTAGTTGACCATAACGAAAACAGTTGAATGGAGTTTTAGTGGTGTTTGTTGTCTCACACGCTGAGACTGGCGCCAGGGTTGTACGTGACGTGACGTGACATCTGTCATTTGTCTTCTAGTTGACTGCTCGTGTTGTCCCAGTGAAAGACATCAGGAACTTGAATGTGATGTGGCCAATTCCAGACCTACAGCCCTACTACAAGTCCAATGTACGTGTATGAAATACAATATATGTACGCGTACATGAGGCAGTGTGGTGAAGATACACGTTTTGGACACTGCACAGTCAATTCACCCATTCACAATCAATTACAAAAATTCACAATAATAACTTATAGTGTTAAAAGTAGTTAAACATTTTAAAACTTAGAATATCTTGACTGTTGACAGCTGGCATGATGTTCATGCACTGGTGCAAAGTTTGCACATACATACAGTGTATATACTTAGTATCAACAACTGTTTAAAACCTGGCAATCAGATTGCTATGTAAAAATGACAGTAATCTTATTCTACATAAGGGGTTAGATACCAGCTGTGTCGATGTAATTGTAGACAGATTTGTGTCTACAGAGTGTACAGTTTTGTATACTTTCAGGAAGTACAGTGAGTTTCATTGGAGATATTCATTTGATAATGCCAGATTCACGTAATTTCTTTATAACGAAAATGCTCTTAACTTAACATTACACTAATTGTATTAAATAAATGTATTAAATAAATAATTATTGGTACCTTAAGTGTTTAGTTTGTGTGTTTGTTCTTCAGCCTGGCCACTACTTGGGTCACCTGATTGGTCACGAGGGTCCAGGAAGTCTGCTGTCTGAACTCAAGGCCAGGGGTAAGTTGCAGACGGGAAGACTTGGATAGCTTTCACTTACCGAAGGGATTGTTATATATAATCACTGTTGTCCATACTTATTCTCCCTTAGGGCGTGGGCAGTATCATATCTGTCCTGTCAGAGTGATCTGTGCCTATCTTGATCCTTTGTGATTTTCGCCTACACTCGACTGTATATTTCTGTCCTTCTGAGGTCACTCATCACTATCTGTCCATTTTATTATTTTATTGTAGGTGTTACTTTTCCCCTTATGTGTGCAAGTTGTCTGTGTCAGTACAGTAGTCCCCAATATGCAACCCTCCCCACTAATGGCTACGCACTAGCAGTAGCTAGAATTCCACTGCATTAACTGTGTTATCAAGTAAAACAACCTCTCTAAGGTGGCCACCTGTTCAACATGACCAGCGGCTGGCTGTTTGGATTAGGTTGCCCATCAGCAGGGGCCAACTGGCTGCAGAGAACTGCTGGTTGTGCAGCATTCTAGTCACCTGGAGTTTAATGTAAATACGACTTGACTTGAAGGTAGGAGGCTGACCAGGTGTCCCTCTGTAGATTGGACATCTCTTTGATGTCACCAGAGGACCTTTGCAGGAGAGACAGCCCTTCAAAAGAACGACTACTGTATAACCTCATTTTCATTGATTGCAAACTGACGTCATCATACCGAGTTGTTTGTTATTAAAAACATGTCTCCGTATGTAAAAGGTATACATGAACTAACTATTGTTTCAGGGTGGATTAACACCCTCGTTGGGGGACAGAAGCACGGGGCGAAGGGGTTCATGTTCTTCATTGTCAATGTCGACCTGTCAGAAGAAGGAATAGGTGAGTTGTTGCATCGCTTGGTTACTGACGAACCATCTGACGTCAGTTGGTTGATATTTAAATTGGTTCATGTGACCTATCCATTGTATTGCTATTTGCCTACAGTACAATCGGAATTGACCACCGTCGCGTTTTCTTGCCAACCATGTTGATCTGAATAATACACTACAGTGTGATACTTGTCTAAGGCAGGACATCTGCCAGATCAATCTTCTCCAAATAGAATTCTTGCTTAACCAACTTTGCCTTTTGTTTCTGCTATAATTACAAACATTTTGGGCTAGACTGTCAGCAAAATATATGATGGTATGTCTGAATATTCAACATGTGCAGCAACCATTTTTGAAGTCTTGATGAATCTTGTTGCTAAGCAGCAGATTAGTTGAGTGGTAGCAGATGTTTGCTTTAGCACTATACATTGTTGAATTTATATGTTACTGAATTGTGCTAGAAAACAATTTTTTTCCCAATCATGGCAAACGTCTGATGGAGACAGTAAATTGTGTTGATATGTGTGATGCCGTAGCTTGCTCTCCAACTTCATTCGTCTTGTTGAAAGTGAAAGTACTTTCACTTTGAGCAGACCTGAGGACTTGTTACTGTGCGGCATATGAACTTACGTTTGTATTTTTACTTAGTAGTAATGCAGACATCCATATATAGATATCTATTCTAGTTATAATGTTTATTTACAGAACATGTTGATGACATCGTAACCCTGATAGTAATGCAGACATCCATATATAGATATCTATTCTAGTTATAATGTTTATTTACAGAACATGTTGATGACATCGTAACCCTGATAGTAATGCAGACATCCATATATAGATATCTATTCTAGTTATAATGTTTATTTACAGAACATGTTGATGACATTGTAACCCTGATCTTCCAATACCTGAGTATGCTACGCAAGGAAGGACCTCAGGAATGGGTCTTTAAAGAGTGCCAGGTAAATTTATTGCAAATATATTTGAAGTGGCCAAAAGTAGCTATTACAGTACTTCAGCAGAGCAGTAGTAATGCTGTGGCCCAGGGCAGTAGTAATGCTGTGGCCCAGGGCAGTAGTAATGCTGTGGCCCAGGGCAGTAGTAATGCTGTGGCCCAGGGCAGTAGTAATGCTGTGGCCCAGGGCAGTAGTAATGCTGTGGCCCAGGGCAGTAGTAATGCTGTGGCCCAGGGCAGTAGTAATGCTGTGGCCCAGGGCAGTAGTAATGCTGTGGCCCAGGGCAGTAGTTAGAGCTTCGGCTTCTTCATAAGAGAGCCCAGGTTCGAACTCTGTGCTGCTGTGTCAAAGCTCAAGCAAGTTTTTTCGATCTACATTGTTCCAGTTCACTCAGCTGTATTATGAATGAGTACCTGGCTATAGACAGTGGTGGATATTTGTGTATGAATAGTCTTTGCATGTTATTTTCTTCCTTGAGAAGCTGAGATGGTTTTCGATTGAATAGGTCTGCCAGGGAATAAAGTGTAGAACGTCTTCACCAGTCCGGAGGGTTGGATCCTGCACTATATAAGAACTTACCTTTACCTTTACCTCTAGTTGTACCATAGAGTGGTTTTATAAAAGGCAAGTTCTTATATAGCGCAGTGTCCAGTCCTCACGACCATTCTGGTCACTTTACACTTTACTTCCCTGACAGACTGTTCACGCAGGCACCATCTCGACTTCTCTGGGAAGCATCCAGCCATATGCTATAATTAATGCATGAAGGCTGCTTGTACACACATTGACCACTGTCTATAGCCAGGTACTCGTTTATACAGCTGAGTGAACTGGAGCAATGTAGAGTGAAAACACTTGCCCAAGGTTTTAACACCGCAGCACAAGGATTCGAATCCTGGTTCTCGTAGTCGAGAGTCTGAAGCTCTACCCCTGAGACATTGCGCTCTACAATATCATATCATATCATATCATATCATATCATATCATATCATATCATATCATATCATATCATATCATATCATATCATATCATATCATATATCATATATCATATATCATATATCATATATCATATATCATATCATGTCATACACACACACAATCTTTTACTGTTTATTTATAATTAAGACTTGGATTACTTTAAAATGCGTTGACACTAGTTTTAGTGTAGGTGTAAAATGTTGATGTACTACAGACATCCTCACAGCAGACCTTGTGGTATGTAATAGAACATTGCTGAAAAAGGTTGCAGCGAAAACAAATTTAATCTACACTATAGAGTTGACATTTGGATGGTTAAGAGTTGGTGTGGAACTGCAGTGAAATGTAATAAGCTGTCAATTTGTGTTTTTGTAGTGTTGTCAAGGAGCAAATATGTTACTTTTGTGTCATCATAAATGTGCACTTTGCATCATTGTGATGCTAATGAATGAGCACTGCATTTGCAGGACCTAAGTGCAATGACGTTCCGATTTAAAGACAAGGAACGACCCCGCAGTTACTCAAGCAGCTGTGCATCTGTCATACATGTGAGTCTGTTACCATGGCAACACAACAAACATGCATACAAACATTTATTACTTAAAATTAATTCTGGATCCTCCTTC
This sequence comes from Ridgeia piscesae, assembly GCA_025642075.2. NCBI lineage: Eukaryota > Metazoa > Annelida > Polychaeta > Sabellida > Siboglinidae > Ridgeia > Ridgeia piscesae. The sequence continues at coordinate 93,883 of JAODUO010000585.1, forward strand.
ATTGTATCACTTCGTGTCTTTCTCTGACGTTATGGTCTATCCATCTCTCTCTCTCTCTCAGCTCATTCAGTGTACTTTGGGGGTGGCATGAAATAATAATAATAATTACATATCTTTGTTTACATACTATTTATTGCTTAACATTAGTTACTTAAAATAAAAGTATTACTTAAAATGTATTACTTATAAATTCTCACAGAAGGAAATTAGGCATAAGTAATGCAGACATTTGCTATTCTAATGTCACTTTTGAGATTTCTATTTTATGTGATTTTAATGTCATTCACAATGTATTGTTGCATCATTGTGTATAACTTACTAACATTTGTGTTTTTTCTGGATTTAAATGCAATAAATGGCTTGACCAGTACATACAATGACTATGTACATATCATTAACACTGATGTTGCTGTTTGCAGGAGTACCCACTGGATCAGATCCTGAGTGGCATTTATCTGGTGTCAGAATACAGACCAGACCTGATCACCATGGTCCTTGACAAGCTCACACCCGATACAGTACGGTTGGTATCAGTCGTGTTTCATCAGCAGTTCATCACGTTTCTGTCTGCAGTGTGTAAGACTTAAAGATGAGCAGTTCATCGCGTTTCTTCCTGCAGTGTGTAAGACTTAGAGATCAGCAGTTCATCGCGTTTCTTCCTGCAGTGTGTAAGACTTAGAGATCAGCAGTTCATCGCGTTTCTTCCTGCAGTGTGTAAGACTTAGAGATCAGCAGTTCATCACGCATTTCTTCCTGCAGTGTGTAAGACTTAGAGATCAGCAGTTCATCGCATTTCTTCCTGCAGTGTGTAAGACTTAGAGATCAGCAGTTCATCGCATTTCTTCCTGCAGTGTGTAAGACTTAAAGTTCACGCACTATATTTCACATGTGGCTGACTTTACTGAACATTTCTCAGGGTAGTTTTTAGTCTTTTAGGTGAAAGTCTTTACAGATAAAATACATCTTCACATGGATATGCAAAATAAAAGTTTGTGGTCTGAGTTGTCAAGGTTTTTTTAAAACGATTTATATTAGTGTTTTCCATTTTGCAATATGTGATGCAGATTTAATTTTGATGCATGATTAGTTTGTTTTGTTTTATTTTCTGGTTGGCAACATCATTAGTTATTTTTTCTAAATATTCTTCTTTGTATTTTAGATCTGTTGACTGCAATTTATTGTGCAGTAATTTTTACATTTTGCCCACATTATAGGGTATCTGTCGTAGGTCAGAAGTTCAAAGGTCAGACGGACTTATCGGAGCCGTGGTATGGAACTGAATATTCACTTGAAAATATTCCAGAAGAAACCCTACAGGTGAGATTTGCTCAAAAGTTAGTCTTCATTCAGCTCTCAAATAGGATCATGTTACATAGAATAATATCTCACTGCGTCAGATTGATACTAATGTTGGGGAGGGTTGTATATTAGTATATTGCTGCATCAGATTGATACTAATGTTGGGGAGGGTTGTATATTAGTATATTACTGCATCAGATTGATACTAATATTGGGGAGGGTTGTGTATTAGTATATTGCTGCATCAGATTGATACTAATGTTGGGGAGGGTTGTATATTAGTATATTGCTGCATCAGATTGATACTAATGTTGGGGAGGGTTGTATATTAGTATATTGCTGCATCAGATTGATACTAATGTTGGGGAGGGTTGTATATTAGTATATTGCTGCATCAGATTGATACTAATGTTGGGGAGGGTTGTATATTAGTATATTGCTGCATCAGATTGATACTAATGTTGGGGAGGGTTGTATATTAGTATATTGCTGCATCAGATTGATACTAATATTGGGGAGGGTTGTGTATTAGTATATTGCTGCATCAGATTGATACTAATGTTGGGGAGGGTTGTATATTAGTATATTGCTGCATCAGATTGATACTAATATTGGGGAGGGTTGTATATTAGTATATTGCTGCATCAGATTGATACTAATATTGGGGAGGGTTGTATATTAGTATATTGCTGCATCAGATTGATACTAATATTGGGGAGGGTTGTATATTAGTATATTGCTGCATCAGATTGATACTAATGTTGGGGAGGGTTGTATATTAGTATATTGCTGCATCAGATTGATACTAATATTGGGGAGGGTTGTATATTAGTATATTGCTGCATCAGATTGATACTAATGTTGGGGAGGGTTGTATATTAGTATATTGCTGCATCAGATTGATACTAATATTGGGGAGGGTTGTATATTAGTATATTGCTGCATCAGATTGATACTAATGTTGGGGAGGGTTGTATATTAGTATATTGCTGCATCAGATTGATACTAATGTTGGGGAGGGTTGTATATTAGTATATTGCTGCATCAGATTGATACTAATATTGGGGAGGGTTGTATATTAGTATATTGCTGCATCAGATTGATACTAATGTTGGGGAGGGTTGTATATTAGTATATTGCTGCATCAGATTGATACTAATGTTGGGGAGGGTTGTATATTAGTATATTGCTGCATCAGATTGATACTAATGTTGGGGAGGGTTGTATATTAGTATATTGCTGCATCAGATTGATACTAATGTTGGGGAGGGTTGTATATTAGTATATTACTGCATCAGATTGATACTAATATTGGGGAGGGTTGTATATTAGTATATTGCTGCATCAGATTGATACTAATGTTGGGGAGGGTTGTATATTAGTATATTGCTGCATCAGATTGATACTAATATTGGGGAGGGTTGTGTATTAGTATATTGCTGCATCAGATTGATACTAATGTTGGGGAGGGTTGTATATTAGTATATTGCTGCATCAGATTGATACTAATGTTGGGGAGGGTTGTATATTAGTATATTGCTGCATCAGATTGATACTAATGTTGGGGAGGGTTGTATATTAGTATATTACTGCATCAGATTGATACTAATATTGGGGAGGGTTGTATATTAGTATATTGCTGCGTCAGATTGATACTAATATTGGGGAGGGTTGTGTATTAGTATATTGCTGCATCAGATTGATACTAATATTGGGGAGGGTTGTATATTAGTATATTGCTGCATCAGATTGATACTAATGTTGGGGAGGGTTGTATATTAGTATATTACTGCATCAGATTGATACTAATATTGGGGAGGGTTGTATATTAGTATATTGCTGCATCAGATTGATACTAATATTGGGGAGGGTTGTATATTAGTATATTGCTGCATCAGATTGATACTAATGTTGGGGAGGGTTGTATATTAGTATATTGCTGCATCAGATTGATACTAATATTGGGGAGGGTTGTATATTAGTATATTGCTGCATCAGATTGATACTAATATTGGGGAGGGTTGTATATTAGTATATTGCTGCATCAGATTGATACTAATGTTGGGGAGGGTTGTATATTAGTATATTGCTGCTCAGATTGATACTAATGTTGGGGAGGGTTGTATATTAGTATATTACTGCATCAGATTGATACTAATATTGGGGAGGGTTGTATATTAGTATATTGCTGCATCAGATTGATACTAATGTTGGGGAGGGTTGTATATTAGTATATTGCTGCATCAGATTGATACTAATATTGGGGAGGGTTGTTATTAGTATATTGCTGCATCAGATTGATACTAATGTTGGGGAGGGTTGTATATTAGTATATTGCTGCATCAGATTGATACTAATGTTGGGGAGGGTTGTATATTAGTATATTGCTGCGTCAGATTGATACTAATATTGGGGAGGGTTGTATATTAGTATATTGCTGCATCAGATTGATACTAATATTGGGGAGGGTTGTATATTAGTATATTGCTGCATCAGATTGATACTAATGTTGGGGAGGGTTGTATATTAGTATATTGCTGCATCAGATTGATACTAATGTTGGGGAGGGTTGTTATTAGTATATTGCTGCATCAGATTGATACTAATGTTGGGGAGGGTTGTATATTAGTATATTGCTGCATCAGATTGATACTAATATTGGGGAGGGTTGTGTATTAGTATATTGCTGCATCAGATTGATACTAATGTTGGGGAGGGTTGTATATTAGTATATTACTGCATCAGATTGATACTAATGTTGGGGAGGGTTGTATATTAGTATATTGCTGCATCAGATTGATACTAATATTGGGGAGGGTTGTATATTAGTATATTGCTGCGTCAGATTGATACTAATATTGGGGAGGGTTGTATATTAGTATATTACTGCATCAGATTGATACTAATATTGGGGAGGGTTGTATATTAGTATATTACTGCATCAGATTGATACTAATTTGGGGAGGGTTGTATATTAGTATATTGCTGCATCAGATTGATACTAATGTTGGGGAGGGTTGTATATTAGTATATTGCTGCATCAGATTGATACTAATGTTGGGGAGGGTTGTATATTAGTATATTGCTGCATCAGATTGATAGTAATAATATGTCACTGCCTCAGATTGATACTATTATTGGACACTCGTCACTATGTGATTCAGTCCCCAGTACACCTCAAATTGTCTCGGATCATCACACCTGAAATATGGGGTGTGTGTTGTAAAAGTCAGTCTTCTCTATTTCAACACCCCTCTACAAATACCTTCCCCAAAGCCACCAGTTCTGTTGCCTACATATATAAAACAGCTGTACTTGTAATTGTAGTATTTGTTATGCAATATTTAGTGATTGACATAATGATGGTTTTAACTGGCAATGGCATTGATATTCATTTAGATATCACATGGTCATGATTGAATGAACATGGCTGACTTGATGCAGTATGTTGTGACAGTGGGAAACTGAGGGAAATATCAGCTAATATATTTTGTATTTGAACGTTGGTAAATCTGCAGAAATGGCAGACGGCAGGTTTGCATGAAAATCTGAAACTACCCTCGAAGAACGAGTTCATCGCAACTGACTTTGAAATTGTCTCGGACGGAAAATCAGAGGTAAGTAAATAAACCAGCCTAAACAGAAGTGTACTTAAAACTATACTCACAATTCCATAAAATCGGTCTCAAAATTCTATAATATTTTGCAAAACTAGCAACTCAGGCATACATAAAACTAATTTACAAATCTTGGTACGGAAATGAATTATAACTTTTTGTGAATAAAGCAATATAAAAATATAACAACATTGGTACATTGCAAGTGCCATGATGTGTCACTCTGTAGTTGTAATCATGTGTCACTCTGTAGTTGTAATCATGTGTCACTCTGGTTGTAATCACGTGTCACTCTGTAGTTGTAATCCTTTCAAATTCAGTTGAGTCAGAATGGTTTAAAACAACAAGTACCTCCTGGGGGTACATGAAGATAACTCATTCTAGATGCATTGTAGGTGATGTTTCTTGGCTGTAAGATGTGTTACTGTTACAGTTCAATTCAATGTCCCAATCTATAAAACTTCCTGATGTTACTGTTACAGCCCAGTATAGTCTGTAACACTGCCTCGTGTTATTGTTACAGTCTGTTACAGCACCCAAGTCTAAAACTACCTCATGTTACTCTCTGTTGTCTGTGGCGCAACCTTATGTCTTTATGTTACTGTTAGAGTCTGGTACAATGACCCAGTATGTAACACTGCATTCTGTTCTGTTACTGTATGTGCTCTGTAACACTATCTTGTGTTGCTGTTACTGTCTGTAGACTGTCACACTGCATCAAGTTACAGTTACTTCTGTAGTCTGTAACATTGCCTCATGTAGTCTGTAACACTGCCTAGTGTTACTGTTACAGTCAGGTACAGTGCCCCAGTCTGTAACACTGCCTCATGTTACTGTTACTGTCGCCTGTAACACTGCATCTTGTTACTGTTACTGAATGTTGTCTGTAACAAGTTACTGAGTGTTGTCAATAACACTGCCTCATGTTACTGTCTGTTGTTTGTAACACTGCATCATGTTACTGTCTGTTGTCTGTAACACTGCATCATGTTACTGTTACTGAGTGTTGTCTGTAACACTGCGTCATGTTACTGTTACTGAGTGTTGTCTGTAACACTGTGTCATGTTACTGTTACTGAGTGTTGTCTGTAACACTGCATCATGTTACTGTCTGTTGTCTGTAACACTCCATCATGTTACTGTTACTGAGTGTTGTCTGTAACACTCCGTCATGTTACCGTTACTGAGTGTTGTCTGTAACACTGTGTCATGTTACTGTTACTGAGTGTTGTCTGTAACACTGTGTCATGTTACCGTTACTGAGTGTTGTCTGTAACACTGTGTCATGTTACCGTTACTGAGTGTTGTCTGTAACACTGTGTCATGTTACTGTTACTGAGTGTTGTCTGTAACACTGCATCATGTTACTGTCTGTTGTCTGTAACACTCCATCATGTTACTGTTACTGAGTGTTGTCTGTAACACTCCGTCATGTTACCGTTACTGAGTGTTGTCTGTAACACTGCGTCATGTTACTGTTACTGAGTGTTGTCTGTAACACCCAGTCATGTTACCGTTACTGAGTGTTGTCTGTAACACTGCGTCATGTTACTGTTACTGAGTGTTGTCTGTAACACTGCGTCATGTTACCGTTACTGAGTGTTGTCTGTAACACTGCATCATGTTACTGTTACTGAGTGTTGTCTGTAACACTGCATCATGTTACTGTTACTGAGTGTTGTCTGTAACACTCCGTCATGTTACCGTTACTGAGTGTTGTCTGTAACACTGCATCATGTTACTGTTACTGAGTGTTGTCTGTAACACTGCATCATGTTACCGTTACTGAGTGTTGTCTGTAACACTCCGTCATGTTACCGTTACTGAGTGTTGTCTGTAACACTGCGTCATGTTACCGTTACTGAGTGTTGTCTGTAACACTGCATCATGTTACTGTTACTGAGTGCTGTCTGTAACACTGCATCATGTTACCGTTACTGAGTGTTGTCTGTAACACTGCATCATGTTACCGTTACTGAGTGTTGTCTGTAACACTGCATCATGTTACCGTTACTGAGTGTTGTCTGTAACACTCCGTCATGTTACCGTTACTGAGTGTTGTCTGTAACACTGCATCATGTTACCGTTACTGAGTGTTGTCTGTAACACTCCGTCATGTTACTGTTACTGAGTGTTGTCTGTAACACTGCGTCATGTTACTGTTACTGAGTGTTGTCTGTAACACTGCGTCATGTTACCGTTACTGAGTGTTGTCTGTAACACTGCGTCATGTTACTGTTACTGAGTGTTGTCTGTAACACTGCGTCATGTTACTGTTACAGTCAGGTACAGCGCCCCAGGTGATCCGAGACAAGGCTCTCAGTCGACTGTGGTACAAGTTGGATGACAAGTTCCTGCTACCCAAGGCCTTCATCAACATGGAGTTCACCAGGTACACAACAGTCAGGGCCTCTCAGTGGCTGTAGACTGTCCACTGTACTCATCTGGTCAGATGGGCATTTGTTCAGTGTTTGAATTGAGCCTGTTAGAAAAAGTATATATTCTCTGGAAGGGATAACATGGCGTTTGTGGTTGCCTTCGTTCTTATGTCAGAAACAAAGCAACCAGAGGCGGGTGCTGAACTGCTTAGGACAGTTTCAGAAATGGTTTTGCGCTGAGTGTATGTTGGTGATCGTGTGTAACGTTGAACATTGTTCACACTGTTAGGCATGTTTTTTACAATTGTTCCAAGTGAGGTACATATTCACTGCGCAGGTGGGCGTGTTCTATGTCACTTGGGAGAACTGTAATTGGGTTGTTTATTCATAGAATTGTCGGTGTTATCGCAAACTGGCAAAACGACACTCGGAGACCTTCACTGGTGACTAGCTGTATGAACTGGTACCGAGCTAGCTATATTCGTGCTAAATGTGTGGTGCAGAATTGTAATTGATGTTTTCTTCTGTCTGCAGTCCCTACGCATACATGGACCCTCTGAGCACAAATTTGACGTACATGTTTGTGAACCTTCTCAAAGACGAACTGACAGAGTACACGTATGACGCAGAGTTGGCAGGTCTCATGTACGACCTCCATAGCACCATCTATGGCCTCACAGTGAGTACTGACTAATGTTTGACCTCCATAGCACCATCTATGGCCTCACAGTGAGTACTGACTAATGTTTGACCTCCATAGCACCATCTATGGCCTCGCTTTAATAACTGACTAATGTTTGACCTCCATAGCACCATCTATGGCCTCGCTTTAATAACTGACTAATGTTTGACCTCCATAGCACCACCTATGGCCTCACAGTGAGTACTGACTAATGTTTGACCTCCATAGCACCATCTATGGCCTCACAGTGAGTAGAAATGAAATACTGACTCACGCACGACCTACGATATATGTAACACCATACATGGCCTCACAAAGAGTACTGACATATGTATAACCATAGAAGACCATCTATAGTCTCGCAGGTGTTTTAGATTTGTCATTGGGAGGCCGTGTCAGACAGTGTGACAGCCTCATGTCACTGTGTCTTCCAGACTACCCGTGGTGTACATGTTTTGTATGTGTTGTGTACAGATGAGTATCCGTGGCTACAGCCACAAACAACACATTCTGCTACAGAAGATCATGGACAAGATGACCACATTCGAGATCAACACACAGCGCTTCAACATCATCAAGGAGAACGTGAGTGTCTGGACAGTGGTCAGATCTGGTCACTGTGTCCCATGACGTATGTAAGAATATGTATTGGGTGGACGGTCATTTTGTGGTCACTGTGCATAACGAGGGAGTCAGTTACTACAGTGGCGCCACCTATAACATCAGTTGAATCTGGTAGTCTTTGGTCATTTTTAATCACTCAAAGTTTTAATTTCTATGCCTTATGTTAGTGGGGTGGGGCGATGGTTTGGACAAATGTTTTTCTTCCCCTTGCTCCCCTGCAGGGTGGGTCCACGACACGTCACTAATATCTTCTACTTTGCTTTAGTCTCCATCTCTCATCAGTTACAAGGGTTTGGACCAAAGTAACAAATATCATGGTCAACATGTCTAGAGTGTGTCTGTTGACCAAGTACATGAACACAGCAACACCTTACCTCCACACTCTTGTTTCTACACCTTACCTCCACACTCTTGTTTCTACACCTTACCTCCACTCTCTTGTTTCTACACCTTACCTCCACTCTCTTGTTTCTACACCTTACCTCCACACTCTTGTTTCTACACCTTACCTCCACTCTCTTGTTTCTATACCTTACCTCCACTCTCTTGTTTCTACACCTTACCTCCACACTCTTGTTTCTACACCTTACCTCCACACTCTTGTTTCTACACCTTACCTCCACACTCTTGTTTCTACACCTTACCTCCACACTCTTGTTTCAACACCTTACCTCCACACTCTTGTTTCAACACCTTACCTCCACACTCTTGTTTCAACACCTTACCTCCACACTCTTGTTTCAACACCTTACCTCCACACTCTTGTTTCTACACCTTACCTCCACACTCTTGTTTCAACACCTTACCTCCACACTCTTGTTTCAACACCTTACCTCCACACTCTTGTTTCAACACCTTACCTCCACACTCTTGTTTCAACACCTTACCTCCACACTCTTGTTTCAACACCTTACCTCCACACTCTTGTTTCTACACCTTACCTCCACACTCTTGTTTCTACACCTTACCTCCACACTCTTGTTTCAACACCTTACCTCCACACTCTTGTTTCTACACCTTACCTCCACACTCTTGTTTCTACACCTTACCTCCACACTCTTGTTTCTACACCTTACCTCTACACTCTTGTTTCTACACCTTACCTCCACACTCTTGTTTCTACACCTTACCTCCACACTCTTGTTTCAACACCTTACCTCCACACTCTTGTTTCTACACCTTACCTCCACACTCTTGTTTCTACACCTTACCTCCACACTCTTGTTTCTACACCTTACCTCTACACTCTTGTTTCTACACCTTACCTCTACACTCTTGTTTCTACACCTTACCTCCACACTCTTGTTTCAACACCTTACCTCCACACTCTTGTTTCTACACCTTACCTCCACACTCTTGTTTCTACACCTTACCTCCACACTCTTGTTTCTACACCTTACCTCTACACTCTTGTTTCTACACCTTACCTCCACACTCTTGTTTCTACACCTTACCTCCACACTCTTGTTTCTACACCTTACCTCCACACTCTTGTTTCTACACCTTACCTCCACACTCTTGTTTCTATACCTTACCTCCACACTCTTGTTTCTACACCCATGAAGACCTGGTCTCAAAAAGTAGATTAAAAGTAAATGATAACTTAAATAGTAACTCTTGTTTTGCATATGTAAAAATGTCTACCGTGGTCCCAGAAACTTGATTAAATGTTTTTGAGTTAGCCTTAACTAGGCTCTACCAGTCAAGTAGTAAGTGTGTGATGGTGTCTACCATTCAAGTAGTAAGTGTGTGATGGTGTCTACCAGTCAAGTAGTAAGTGTGTGATGGTGTCTACCAGTCATGTTGTAAGTGTGTGATGGTGTCTACCAGTCAAGTAGTAAATGTGTGATGGTGTCTACCAGTCAAGTAGTAAGTGTGTGATGGTGTCTACCAGTCAAGTAGTAAGTGTGTGATGGTGTCTACCAGTCAAGTAGTAAGTGTGTGATGGTGTCTACCAGTCAAGTTGTAAGTGTGTGATGGTGTCTACCAGTCAAGTAGTAAGTGTGTGATGGTGTCTACCAGTCAAGTAGTAAGTGTGTGATGGTGTCTACCAGTCAAGTAGTAAGTGTGTGATGGTGTCTACCAGTCAAGTAGTAAGTGTGTGATGGTGTCTACCAGTCATGTTGTAAGTGTGTGATGGTGTCTACCAGTCAAGTAGTAAGTGTGTGATGGTGTCTACCAGTCAAGTAGTAAGCTGTGTGATGGTGTCTACCAGTCAAGTAGTAAGTGTGTGATGGTGTCTACCAGTTATGTTGTAAGTGTGTGGTGGTGTCTACCAGTCATGTTGTAAGTGTGTGATGGTGTCTACCAGTCAAGTAGTGTGTGATGGTGTCTACCAGTCAAGTAGTAAGTGTGTGGTGGTGTCTACCAGTCAAGTAGTAAGTGTGTGATGGTGTCTACCAGTCAAGTAGTAAGTGTGTGGTGGTGTCTACCAGTCATGTTGTAAGTGTGTTATGGTGTCTTGCAGTACATCCGGTCCATGAACAACTTCCGAGCGGAACAGCCCCATCAACACGCTGTGTACTACACGAGCATGATCGTGTCGGAACAGTTGTGGACGAAGGAAGAACTACTGGACGCTGCGGAGGGTACGCACTCACTCAAATGCTTGTCCTTGATTGCTTGATAAAGGACAAGTTTTTCATTGTTTATGCGAAAAATTGCTCAGAATTTGTAAGTTAACTTGTTTCTTTTCGTGGATAAACGGGCATCTTTCAAATAAGATATCCTATTATTAAAACGGTTCTCTCAAAGTCGTCGTTTTAGATTCAGATTGAGAAGTGACAGTAACGTTCACAAAGTTCATTGTCTGTTTCAACATGCTCAGTAATTTCAATGTACATATACATGAAACTACTCCCAAATGCATTTTGTACCACTGTACTAACTGACTAAAACCCATTTGGCGGAGTCTTGTGAGGCACCGGTTTGATAAGTTGGAGTGTGAAACAGCTGCCATTGAGGAATGGACAAGTTTAGCTTTTATGCTTAGTTTAGTAGTTAGAAAGTTTGAATCGGTTAACGTATAAGTTGAGCATTTCTTTGTTTTCAGAACTGTCAATTGAGCGACTGAAAGCTTTCATCCCACAGCTTCTGTCTCGACTACACATTGATTTTCTGGTGTATGGAAACATCACGAAAGAGGCGAGTCCCCCATGTCTGTTATTCCCCTTCTGGTTGTTGGGAAGAGTGAGAGGTTTCAGGCAAAATTTTAAATTGTGTAAAAAAAGGAAGAGGATGTAGGTCTTTGCTAATTACGAGTTGATCACAAGACAATAAACTCTCAATAAATAAAAGAAACTAAGTATTTTGATTATTTTATCACAAACCTGTGCGTGCGTGCGTGCGTGCGTGCGTGCGTGCGTGCGTGCGTGCGTGCGAGAGTGTGATGAAGTGTTGTTTTATATTGTCACAGGCTCGTGCGGCCTAAGCGGGAAACTGCTTTCTTATTGCACAATCACGGTTTTATGACATAATTATAAAGTGAAATGTATATAGTTTAAATAATTTATAAATAATTTGTTTACTAAGTCATTTATATTGTTCTCATTTATTTACATATTTTTAAATTAATAAAATTTTGGTTCTCATCAGTATGTACTAGTGCTGGTATACGTATTTTAAACATAAATAAAAGTAGAAGTAAAACGTCACTGTTAATGTTAGTTTGGGGACTCGACAAATGCCACTGGAATAGTATCAGTGACTGTCATTTTTCATTCTTTTCTACATAATAAATAATGTTACCAGAGAAATGTGATCGTTGTCGTACTCAAATTTGCTATTTTAATATATGTTAACTGTTGTGTCTTATATTTATATAATAAAATGTATTGATTCCAGTTTGAAGACAAGTACACGTGTGGCAACTATATTACGTTTACCTTAAAAAATTGTCTGGGGTAAACTTACATAAAAGTCAACGACTACCTAATTGCCCCTTTCAAACATTGTTTGTACACAAATATACGTATGTATTTTGTATAATGTAGTCAGTGTTTTTAATAAAGGAACTACTACTAATAATTGTTGATGGTTTTAGTGTGACCTTAATTGGGGGGTGTGGCTGTATTAGTGAAGATAATGTAAAGTGACGTTCAGATGTATTTGTGTTGTTAGCGGGCGGAAACGATCGCAGACATCGTGGAGAACACGTTACAGACTCGCGCCGACACACGCCCTCTGTTGGCCAGTCAGCAGAGACGATTCCGCGAAGTCCAACTTCCTGACGGTGAGTAGCCACAATTACCCACAACTTTTCAGCCCCTCAACTCAGCCTGGGGAATGAATGCACTGCATTTGTAATCGCCAGGGCGGCCTTACCCCAGATTAGGGTAGAGATGCTGATTGGCTCTTAGGCCAACTATGAAATAAAAATAACGATATACTTTTACAAGATAATGATATCCTATGAAAAGTATTCAACATTGAACTTACATTAACACAAAATAAGAAAAAATTCAAATTTACAGTTGTTTATAAAATAAGAATTATGGCAGGATTAATTAATTATGGGGAGCGGTGGTCACACGGTAGAGCGCCGGACTGTCAATCGAGGGGACGGTGGTTCAATCCCACCAACCGATGTTTCGAAACTTAGGCAATTTCTTCACCCCACATTTGCCTGTCTTTCGGAAGAGACTAAAAGCCGGTGGTCCCTTCTATCTGGTGTCTATGCCAGGGGAAGTAAAATATCCCACACAGGGGGTAAATGTGTAACAACAACTCCTGCGTTAGCCCAAGTTTGGGCTGTTTGGAGGTAATCACCTAGGACCAGTATCCGTGAGGTGGCAGCATTGTTTAGCCCCACACGGATAACACACACATTAAAGATACCCTTTTATCATATAAAAACTATTCAAAATGAAACTTATATTAACACAAAATAAATGGAAATGTGCAGTTGTTTATAAAAATAGAAATTATGGCAGGATTAACCAGTATCCGTGAGGTGGCGCCACTGTTTAGATCATGCGGATAATGTTCAAAAGCCAGCAAAATCACGAGACTGTCTTCTCGGTGTAGTTACGCAGCCGACCGACAGTCCATTGAGTGAGACTAGACGGTGAGTGACGCGTCCATTTTAAAAGTGTCAGAGATATTTGTTGCATTCTTTTGTCTGCTGCTCCAAATGTGACACTGCTGAGAGATGTTTCCACCCATAGTTGTGTCTTGGCCATGTTCCCCTTGAGCCCCTTGCTGTGTGCAACCACTTCACTGTCGAGCTTGCCAGTACCAGTACCTTATGTGCTACATAAGGTGGCTCGCCAGCACCAGTACCTTATGTGCTACATAAGGTGGCTCGCCAGCACCAGTACCTTATGTGCTACATAAGGTGGCTCGCCAGTACCAGTACCTTATGTGCTACATAAGGTGGCTCGCCAGCACCAGTACCTTTTGTGCTACATAAGGTGGCTCGCCAGACCAGTACCTTTTGTGCTACATAAGGTGGCTCGCCAGTACCAGTACCTTTTGTGCTACATAAGGTGGCTCGCCAGTACCAGTACCTTATGTGCTACATAAGGTGGCTCGCCAGCACCAGTACCTTTTGTGCTACATAAGGTGGCTCGCCAGCACCAGTACCTTTTGTGCTACATAAGGTGGCTCGCCAGTACCAGTACCTTTTGTGCTACATAAGGTGGCTCGCCAGTACCAGTACCTTTTGTGCTACATAAGGTGGCTCGCCAGACCAGTACCTTATGTGCTACATAAGGTGGCTCGCCAGACCAGTACCTTATGTGCTACATAAGGTGGCTCGCCAGCTGTACCAGTACCTTTATGTGCTACATAAGGTGGCTCGCCAGTACCAGTACCTTTTGTGCTACATAAGGTGGCTCGCCAGTACCAGTACCTTTTGTGCTACATAAGGTGGCTCGCCAGTACCAGTACCTTATGTGCTACATAAGGTGGCTCGCCAGTACCAGTACCTTATGTGCTACATAAGGTGGCTCGCCAGTACCAGTACCTTATGTGCTACATAAGGTGGCTCGCCAGTACCAGTACCTTATGTGCTACATAAGGTGGCTCGCCAGTACCAGTACCTTATGTGCTACATAAGGTGGCTGGCCAGTACCAGTACCTTATGTGCTACATAAGGTGGCTCGCCAGTACCAGTACCTTATGTGCTACATAAGGTGGCTCGCCAGCACCAGTACCTTATGTGCTACTAAGGTGGCTGCCGTCCGTCCTTAGGTGCTACTACAGGTGGCTCGCCAGTACCAGTACCTTATGTGCTACATAAGGTGGCTCGCCAGTACCAGTACCTTATGTGCTACATAAGGTGGCTTGCCAGTACCAGTACCTTATGTGCTACATAAGGTGGCTTGCCAGTACCAGTACCTTATGTGCTACATAAGGTGGCTCGCCAGTACCAGTACCTTATGTGCTACATAAGGTGGCTCGCCAGTACCAGAACCTTATGTGCTACATAAGGTGGCTTGCCAGTACCAGTACCTTATGTGCTACATAAGGTGGCTCGCCAGTACCAGAACCTTTTTACATAAGGTGGCTGCCGTACAGAACCTTATGTGCTACATATGTCTACCAGTACCTTATGTGCTACATAAGGTGGCTCGCCAGTACCAGTACCTTATGTGCTACATAAGGTGGCTTGCCAGTACCAGTACCTTATGTGCTACATAAGGTGGCTCGCCAGTACCAGTACCTTATGTGCTACATAAGGTGGCTTGCCAGTACCAGTACCTTATGTGCTACATAAGGTGGCTTGCCAGTACCAGTACCTTATGTGCTACATAAGGTGGCTCGCCAGTACCAGTACCTTATGTGCTACATAAGGTGGCTCGCCAGTACCAGTACCTTATGTGCTACATAAGGTGGCTCGCCAGCACCAGTACCTTATGTGCTACATAAGGTGGCTCGCCAGTACCAGTACCTTATGTGTTACATAAGGTGGCTCGCCAGCACCAGTACCTTATGTGCTACATAAGGTGGCTCGCCAGACCAGTACCTTATGTGCTACATAAGGTGGCTGCCAGACCAGTACCTTATGTGCAAGGTTCCCGTACCAACGTGTCGAAGGTGTCGGTGTTTGTGTAACAAGTAGGCAGGCGAATGACGTCCACAAGAGCTCCTCCCTCGAGGTGTACTACCAGTGCGGCCTGCAGGAGACGAACTCTAACATGCTCATTGAACTGTTCTGTCAGATCATCTCCGAGCCCTGCTTCAACATCCTGCGCACCAAGGAGCAGCTCGGTGAGTGATGCATTCTGGATAATTCTACTTTCATTATCCAGTTGTTGTTTTCCTGATGCTCTTGTTGAAATCGTGTGTAGCAGATGTAAATGTT
Source organism: Ridgeia piscesae (assembly GCA_025642075.2). Taxonomy (NCBI): domain Eukaryota; kingdom Metazoa; phylum Annelida; class Polychaeta; order Sabellida; family Siboglinidae; genus Ridgeia; species Ridgeia piscesae. The sequence continues at coordinate 109,789 of JAODUO010000585.1, forward strand.
TGGATTTTTGTGGTTGATGCATTATGGGTAATTTCACTCTGCTCAGTCGTTGTCTGACAGTGTGCAGTCATCAATATGAATATTATCCAGGGCTTGGTGGTCACTTTCCTGGGGTGAGGGTCATCTTGTAGGGTGTGGGGATACGTCTTCAGGGACTAAGAGTTATCGTTTAGAGTTGATGGTCATTATGCAAGGCTTCAGTCCTGGGGCTATCTGACATTGTTGAGTATATAATATGGTTCATCGTCCACATTCTGATGGTCATTGTCAGGGTCCAAAGGTAGCTGTGTTGTTGTAGGGTACACTGTGTTGTTGTAGGGTACACTGTGTTGTTGTAGGGTACATTGTGTTGTTGTAGGGTACATTGTGTTGTTGTAGGGTACACTGTGTTGTTGTAGGGTACACTGTGTTGTTGTAGGGTACATTGTGTTGTTGTAGGGTACACTGTGTTGTTGTAGGGTACACTGTGTTGTTGTAGGGTACATGTGTTGTTGTAGGGTACATTGTGTTGTTGTAGGGTACATTGTTGTTGTAGGTCATTGTTGTTGTAGGGTCACTGTGTTGTTGTAGGGTACATTGTGTTGTTGTAGGGTACACTGTGTTGTTGTAGGGTACACTGTGTTGTTGTAGGGTACACTGTGTTGTTGTAGGGTACATTGTGTTGTTGTAGGGTACACTGTGTTGTTGTAGGGTACACTGTGTTGTTGTAGGGTACACTGTGTTGTTGTAGGGTACACTGTGTTGTTGTAGGGTACATTGTGTTGTTGTAGGGTACATTGTGTTGTTGTAGGGTACATTGTGTTGTTGTAGGGTACACTGTGTTGTTGTAGGGTACATTGTGTTGTTGTAGGGTACACTGTGTTGTTGTAGGGTACATTGTGTTGTTGTAGGGTACATTGTGTTGTTGTAGGGTACATTGTGTTGTTGTAGGGTACACTGTGTTGTTGTAGGGTACACTGTGTTGTTGTAGGGTACATTGTGTTCAGTGGAGTGCGACGGTCAAATGGCGTTCAGGGTCTCCGGGTGATTGTGCAGTCAGACAGAACGCCTGAGTACGTGGAGAGCAGGATTGAAGAGTTCCTTCTGCAGATGAAAGTTAGTCACAGTTACTTAAAATTTTACCCAGTCTGAGGGTACAGGAAATATTTAAATAGTTAATAAATCAGTCAAATTAATAAAAAAAATTGTTTATAAATTATTTATGTTGTCATTCCATGGTCAGATCGACCAGTTTTCAGGAAAAAGTTTTGTGTTTGAATTCATCTAAATTTAAACAGTGTATAGGTAGTTAGTCTTTAGTATAATTATATTTATTCAACAAAGTTCAGATATAAACTTTTGATGTTATAGGCACCTGAAAATGGGTTAAATTAATGGATGTAATTTTTAGCACTCACCCCTTTTACAGATTAAATGCAATTATGGATACAATTTGCATCCAAATGCTTAGGTTTTTCAGAAATATTCAAGTTTAGTCGTTGGTTAAAATTTAAATAAATCTAAGACATCAACTGTTTGACCTTTGGTTGATTCTAATGAATGGCCTGTGGTAAAAATGACACCTAAAATTGATAATTAATTATTATCCTTTAACGACAGTTCTTGTGTATCTCTCCTGTAGACGGAGATAGCAAACATGTCGGATGAGGACTTCACAAAGCACGTGGAGGCGCTGGCGACCCACAGACTGGAGCGACCGAAGAAACTGTCGGCTCAGAACAGCAGATACTGGTCCGAGATCATCTCCCAGCAATACAACTTCGACAGAGGTAAACTCTATATACTCAACTGTATCATGTGACCACAGAACATCGTACTGATTGGTTAAACAGTTTGAATTGTTCTGTTTAATACCTAAATGTTATTCATTCTTGGACGTATGTTTTTTTTCAGATTTGATGTACGTGCAAAGTTGTTTCTGTGACTAAGCCCACATGATATAGTATATATGTTTGATACTCTTAACATTTTCCTGTCCAAATGGTTTTATTAACAGCATTTTTATAATAACAAAGAGTTATTCTTTATTTAATTTAAATGTTTGAGGCTGAATGTCATGTTTAGAAACAGATTGTCATAACTATACTACCACTAGGTGTTGTACAGTACATGCGTTTTTAGTACATGTTATAGGGTAACTGGGTTTGCCTCTTTTGGGGCAGTGATTTTCGAGGGGGACCCCCTTGTTGTTTGGGGCAATGTGTTGTTTAGGGTACATTGTGTTGTTGTAGGGTACACTGTGTTGTTGTAGGGTACACTGTGTTGTTGTAGGGTACACTGTGTTGTTGTAGGGTACACTGTGTTGTTGTAGGGTACACTGTGTTGTTGTAGGGTACATTGTGTTGTTGTAGGGTACACTGTGTTGTTGTAGGGTACACTGTGTTGTTGTAGGGTACATTGTGTTCAGTGGAGTGCGACGGTCAAATGGCGTTCAGGGTCTCCGGGTGATTGTGCAGTCAGACAGAACGCCTGAGTACGTGGAGAGCAGGATTGAAGAGTTCCTTCTGCAGATGAAAGTTAGTCACAGTTACTTAAAATTTTACCCAGTCTGAGGGTACAGGAAATATTTAAATAGTTAATAAATCAGTCAAATTAATAAAAAAAATTGTTTATAAATTATTTATGTTGTCATTCCATGGTCAGATCGACCAGTTTTCAGGAAAAAGTTTTGTGTTTGAATTCATCTAAATTTAAACAGTGTATAGGTAGTTAGTCTTTAGTATAATTATATTTATTCAACAAAGTTCAGATATAAACTTTTGATGTTATAGGCACCTGAAAATGGGTTAAATTAATGGATGTAATTTTTAGCACTCACCCCTTTTACAGATTAAATGCAATTATGGATACAATTTGCATCCAAATGCTTAGGTTTTTCAGAAATATTCAAGTTTAGTCGTTGGTTAAAATTTAAATAAATCTAAGACATCAACTGTTTGACCTTTGGTTGATTCTAATGAATGGCCTGTGGTAAAAATGACACCTAAAATTGATAATTAATTATTATCCTTTAACGACAGTTCTTGTGTAACTCTCCTGTAGACGGAGATAGCAAACATGTCGGATGAGGACTTCACAAAGCACGTGGAGGCGCTGGCGACCCACAGACTGGAGCGACCGAAGAAACTGTCGGCTCAGAACAGCAGATACTGGTCTGAGATCATCTCCCAGCAATACAACTTCGACAGAGGTAAACTCTATATACTCAACTGTATCATGTGACCACAGAACATCGTACTGATTGGTTAAACAGTTTGAATTGTTCCGTTTAATACCTAAATGTTATTCATTCTTGGACGTATGTTTTTTTTCAGATTTGATGTACGTGCAAAGTTGTTTCTGTGACTAAACCCACATGATATAGTATATATGTTTGATACTCTTAACATTTTCCTGTCCAAATGGTTTTATTAACAGCATTTTTATAATAACAAAGAGTTATTCTTTATTTAATTTAAATGTTTGAGGCTGAATGTCATGTTTAGAAACAGATTGTCATAACCATATACCATATCCACTAGGTGTATAACAGATTCATAGCGTATTTTATTCATGTTATATGTAATCTGGGTTTGCCTCTTTTGACAGATGATGTCGAGGTGACCCACTTACGCAGTTTGACAAAAGATGATGTATTGACATTTTACAATGTAAGTAGCTCTTTTTGTGATCTATTTAATGAGTGTCTACTAAAGTCACATCATCTGACAGGAACACAACACTTCTCTGTGTGCAGTGGCACATTGTCTACAAGCCACACTCCCAGTTGTGTGAGTCAAACCCTCCGTCGTGTTGAACCCTGGACAATTTCCCTTGTTCTACTTTGCTCCAATTCATTCGGCGGTATAAATGAGTACCTGGCTATAGGCTGTGAATATGTGTGTAGGAATAGTCATCATGCATTATTTGTAGGGTGGCTGAATGCTTTCCAGAGAAGTCAAGTAGGTGTTTGATTGAACAGGCCGGGGAGTAAAGTGTCAGGGACCGCGGTGTTTGTGTACTGCGTTATATAAAGGCTTACCGTTTATTTTATTTATTCCATGCGGAATTAAAAAAATTTAAAGGAATGTTGGATCCTTCCGGAAATATAAAGGATTGTGGATCCTTTCAGAAAAATACAGGATTGTGGATCCTTTCAGAAATATACAGGATTGTGGATCCTTTCAGAAATATAAAGGATTGTGGATCCTTTCAGAAATATAAAGGATTGTGAATCCTTTCAGAAATATAAAGGATTGTGGATCCTTCTTAAATATAAAGGATTGTGGGTCCTACCAGAAATAAAAGGATTGTGGATCCTTCCTGAGGTTGTAGACAACCTCTGAAACTTTGTCGACGGAGATGTAAAACACCTATGAGGTATACCATAACAGGTGCATCTAGTCTAGTAAGAAAGTTATATATATATATTATATATATATATATTATATATATATATATATATTATACGATCTTCAGTAAACTGGTTGTTTCGCAATCCATACGTTTTTGTATGGGAACCATCTTGAGATCACGTAATTGCTGCATTAATATGTTTATTCGTGATTCCTGTTCCACACACTGTGTAGGTGACTGACCAACTGGTTACCAGTGTATCGTACTTCAGATAACTGGTCATTACAGATCTCTTATAAAATCAGCAATGTGGAGTAAGGCACTGACCACATGGGTCGGTGTGACTGGTGTGGGCAGTTAGCAGTGTTGGTGTGACTGGTGTGGGCAGTTAGCAGTGTTGGTGTGACTGGTGTGGGCAGTTAGCAGTGTTGGTGTGACTGGTGTGGGCAGTTAGCAGTGTTGGTGTGACTGGTGTGGGCAGTTAGCAGTGTTGGTGTGACTGGTGTGGGCAGTTAGCAGTGTTGGTGTTTGAGGTGAAGTTTGTTCAACGCACCATGCTGTGTTCCAATCACCTCGTGTTGATGGTAAACACCAGTTGGTGAACTTCCTCCAGTTTACTATTGGTGAATTTATGCAACTGGGTCATGTAGGGGTCGTGAATTGGTATTCACAGTAAACACGTGGTGATTGGAATGCAACAGTACAGCTGAAGTGGTTAGGGACATCATCAGTAGCTTCTGATGTGGTTGTTGTTTCCCTTAATTGACTCTCACCAGCCATGAGTTTGTCACAAAGAGAGGGGCTGACAAGTACAGCTAGCCCCGGGCATCTGGGTAACTGAGGATAGCCACCATGGCAAAGTTTAGTACAATCTAGATTCACATCACAATTCTATAAATGACGAGAGGCTCATATAATCTGAACCAGTAATGTATGGATGTTGTATTCAAGGAAACTGTTGCCCTAAATAAAAGAAAGGATTATTTGTAAAGCACCACTTTACTTTCACAGTGAAGTACATTGTTTATTAACAGGTGCTAGTAGTAGCAGTAGTAGTAGTAGTAGTAGTAGTAGTAGTAGTAGTAGTAGTAGTAGTAGTAGTAGTAGTAGTAGTAGTAGTAGTAGTAGTAGTAGTAGTAGTAGTAGTAGTAGTAGTAGTAGTAGTAGTAGTAGTAGTAGTAGTAGTAGTAGTAGTAGTAGTAGTAGTAGTAGTAGTAGTAGTAGTAAGGCATTTCATTAATCTGCACATTTTGTGTGTCTGGCCAAAACTATGGCAACCAAAGTGACCAGGTAAATGAGAGATGACAATACATAATTATGTTCTAATTGATTGCAGGAGTTGATTGCACAAGACGCCCCAAAGCGACATAAACTCTCCGTACATGTGGTGTCTTCTGTGTGCGATGGAGAGAACCACGTAATCTCTGATGAGTCACCAGATGGCGCCCCTGTGTCAACAGAAGTTGTCACTGTGAAGACAAACGTGAGTACAGTAAATGTGAGGTGCACAATTTATAGAACTCATGTTTTGTTACCGTATCTTTTCACTATTATAATTTTAAATGTGTATTTATTATTATTATTCAAAATAAATTATATTGATAAATTGAACACTGTTCTGATAATGCTTTTCTCAGTGGGCCTTAATTAGTAGATAGTCATGTACACTGCCTAAATTGGTATTTCAGAAGCACAGCATCTTACAGTGGAGACTAATTGCTGCATTTTGCACTGAAAATGCCCAAAACACAACGTTTGATAACAATATCTGCTCTCTGTGTACGTCAAATGATGTGGAGTAATGGAATTAATATATTGGGATAAATAATGGAGGTCCTAATCTGTCTGTAGTCAAGGTGTTTGTGGTGTGTCAGTATTCAAGATGTCTTGCATCTCAGGCAGTGAATTGTCAGACCCTGTTAACTTCTCAGGAGAAGTATAACATGTTTACCTTTTGGAAATCCCACATTGGTTAGAAGCTGTTGCTGTTTTTTTACGGTTCATACAGGACATTAAACAGATGATAATTGCTTGGTCATAATGTCACATGTTTTTGTGATTGTTTTGAATTACGCAATCCATTGAATGATCAATTGGACATATGCACCGTTGCAAAAACTGCTCACATTTTTATCATGATAAACTCCAGGCACAAAGACTTTGGCAAACTGTCTTCCGCCTCTGTATATTTCTAGCGGCATCTGGTGGATAAGCTCTGTGCTAACTGTTCTTAAACATATACAGTATTTGTGTGTGATCGTTTGTTACATCCATTCATGTTTCAGCCGTTGGAAATTGGAGACGTGTCTGCGTTCAAGCGACAACTGGGACTCTTCCCCCTTCCCAAGCCCTGCCTCTGCCTCGGCTCCGCCACCAAGTCTAAACTGTGACATGCCACACACACACATACGTCGTCAGATTTATAAGTTGATTTCACTGTGTAGGATGTCTCTTATATGGCTGACACGGTGACTAGCGTGACAGGAACATCCGAGGAGATGTTACTACTACAAATCTGACCCATATTGCTAGTTTTGTTGTGGCTTGGTATCTGGGCAATATTTGTGGTATTTAAATAGTATTGAAAATGTGCAGCTGTTCGGGTCCATCTGGCAGGCTGCTCAGTTGTAATAAATGTCCAGACAATTTTATGATGGTTTTGGAAAATGTATATCTCGTACCGTTTCACAGCGAATTTCTCCATTTTCCATGGTCATAAGCCAAGTAATATTTATATTTTATAAACAAGTGATTTATATGTACAGTAAACATTTTGTTTTCCCAAATTTGTGTACGTTCTGGGATCATCCATCTTTTAAATACACATTTTCATTAAGTGAACATTTATATATTACCAATTCCCTCTGCTCCCTTTGGTAAACTGGTGCAAACAGACAAACAACTCTAGCCATGGGCTGTGCGTTTATTATTTCGCCGGACTTGACGACTGGTAATTTGGCCAAACGTTGAATGCCGAAGTAACATATACAGTGGCCAGTATGATCAAATAAGTAAATATTGTTCACGTTGTACATACATTTACTTTAAAAAAATACAAATTGTTGTTTAACTTGGAACGCAACTTTGAAATCACGTGTCCGCATAGCTGCTTCTCTTGAGCAATTGTTGTGTACCAGTGGAGACTTATGTTTTCAAACGTGACTTGTCAGTATAATGTGCATAAAAGGTGTCGAAGGCACTATTAGTGAAACACGACTGGTTCCATATAAATCACTTTTATTTGGGTGGAAAAGTGTTAGAATAGATACTATATATGCTGCAAAGACGTTGTATTGTAACAAAAGCAGATACTTTAAGCAGTTTTATTTAAAAACATTTAAACAAATTATACGTGCCAAATTGACAAGTTCAGTTCCACTTTTGTTAGGTCCTTATTGGTGTGTTCTTGAAAGGTACGTAAGTCAGGAGGTTGACAAATACAAACTTTGAACTAAAAAAAGCCAGATGCAGAATAGAATGGAATATATCGGTGATAAAATTGTATGTGAATCTAACCGGAAAATATAACAGATTTGTTTTCTTATTAATTATTATGCCAATTTATATATAAATTTGCCAGTTCATTTGATCTGTATATTTGTGGTGATATGTGTTTTTGTTGACATTTGATTTATTTGAACTTGTAAGTGCGTGTTGTTGGATTACAAGCAAGGACACGAGAAACCAATCCAGGTGTACACAGATGTTTGTGTTCTTAGACATATCAATTAAACTTATGATACAAACTTTGACTGCTGTACAGCGATAGATTGAGAAATGTCAACATGATTATCAATACTTTAATATGCCAACTTTTGATCATTGTAATTGCATGTCCTTCCGGGTGGCTTGGCTATGTTCATTTGCCTCCTTATACTATTGACAAGTCGCGATGGCTACTAACTTGGAAATCAGCAATATTTGTAAATTTAGAAACATTTTGACTTTGATACCAGTCTCGCTGTACTGTGAATGTTTGCAGCAGTCGACACAAATATATTTTAAATATGCTTTATAGTTTCTGTTTTGATAAATGACAGGTGTCAGAGGTGAGGTATGGAGTAATGACACGATACTGTTGGTTAGTAATGTTTTATGATTTCAACATTCTCACTGGCACTGCTATATGACAGGTGTAAAGATGTGTAGCTTCAGCTAGTCTAGAGTCACTGTGGAAGTTAGCCAACAGCAGGCCGGGTGTATAATTGAGGAAAATAAATCAATCTTAAAATCTTGGTGTATGTTGTGAGTGATATACCCGAGAAAGTTTGATTGTAACTATGCTGGGCACTAGTGTTTGTTGTTGTTATCATATGTCATATATAACGATGACGATGTAACAAACGTAAATTATTTAATTGTTATAACTTATATTAGTCAAAATATATTGTAATTAACAACCACTATATAATAACGGTTATGTACACGTATTTAAAAAGTTATAGTTTGATAGTGCTAAAGGAATTCGTATTCTGGTAAATTTATGGAAGCTTTTGTATTTTATATAAAGTATGTTGTGCGAAATAATGCATATTACACAGAAGTTAAATTACACTCGCCAGGTGGAGGCACACACACTGCCTCGTCGCAGCGTACAACGAACGGACTCCGTGTTTCCCCGCCATAACATAAACATGTAAGAAGGCACTGCCATGATTACTATTATCACTGTTAAACAAACCAAAGCATTTAGATGCCCTGAATATAGACCCACCTATTATCCTGTAATTTGTTCTATGCTGAAAGGGAATGCATGAAGTTTATATATTTAAAAAACTACGTTTAGGATTCATATTAATAATTTACCATCCATTGCACATTTGTCTAGACGTAGAGATTTTGCAACCGTAATGTATACTATAGCATACTAAAATGCACAGTTGAATATTGTCGATTACAAACAGTGTCAGTAGAGTGGTTTAATGATCTGACGACAAGTGGGTTGGTAGCTTTGAAACTGTCTGTCTCTCTCCCTCTCTCCCTCGCTCACCCTCGGCATATCTCCCCCCCCCCTCTCCAAATTGGTCCCCAGTTCTCCCAGTAGGTGAACCTAGAGCGAAGTATAACATGTGTTGAGCGGGTACACGACCCATAAGAGCTGGACACTTGCCGCTATCTGTATGTAAGTCAGTCACATATTACTGTCCTCGATAACGCCTGCATCTGCACACTGCGCTCGCACTTATTCACAACCAGTCCACCATAAATTCTATTACACGACACTCCAACAATGATAAAGGTCTGCGTGATTTACGCGCGAAAGACGGTCCACGTCAGGCGTCCGGTGTCCACACAATGAGCAGTTAGAATTACATCCATATGTCGTTGAACTGCTTATTAACATTTCCCAGTGTGTCCACATGCCCCACCCACTGTCCGTCACCTTTCTCGGTTCCATTTAAACCTCGTTGATGTGATGTGCAATTTTAATATAAACAGCCTGAAAGTCGACCAATATAACCCGTGTGCTATACATTTATCATTCCGCTGGCTTGACCTGGCGACGCATCATTTTGCCAAAATAGTATGTGATAACATGTCAAATGCCAGTGAAACATTCGGTAAGAAGTATGATAAAAAGAAAACACTTTTCATCTTGTACATACTCTCATTCCTGTCGCCCACAGAGGCCGAACGTTAGTGGCTGATCTTTCTTAAAAACATTAAAAATAATACGTAGAGGTTATATGAAACGTGTGTGTGTGCGTGCGTGTTTGTGCGTGCGTGCGCGTTTGTGCTTGTACGGATTTGAAATTTATAATAGGGCGTGTAAGTCTTGCGCGCGAAAATGAGACTGGGGGCAGATGGGAGCAGGAAGTCCATATTCTCCATGTTAACATATAGGACTTTGTGTTGTTTTTGGTTGTAAAAATCGAACTGTTCCCAACTAGCGTATTTCAGTTATATTGTCCGAAGGATTATTACAAGCAGAAGCAATGGAACACTTTGCCGGTGACAATGATCACGGAAATCATGAATTTTAATCGATTATCATGGTGGATGCCATGGCATTAGCGGCAATTACTTGTGTTTGGCGATCTTGACTAATAATGAAAAGTGCAATTTCCCCCCAGTACAACCTGTTTGGGGCAAACGTATAAATGTGTTATGATTACGTGCAATCAGCTCCAGTCGTGACCCACTTACAGGCCCTATAGAATATCACATGTCACATTGCAGGAAGGCGTCACACATGACATGCGGCATACTTTAATAACAACGCTCAGACTGTTGCTGAGATCAGACACAAACTGTATTCACTGTGCTCTGACAACGAGTATCTGCCTATATATGGTTGTATTTGAATAGCGTTCGTGCGTTAATTGCAGCGTGGCTGAATTCTTCCTACAGAAGTCGATATGATGTTCGATTGAGCAGGTCTGCCAGACAGTGAAGTACACACATTTCTTATTGCATTATACTAAGGACTGGATACTGAGTTATATCAGAACTCACCTTTACTTCTGTCTTTTAATTTTTACGAGACATTTAAGTCACGTTCACAACATTCAGATTGGGATTTCCGTATAATTGTTATTTGTTTGAAGATTTGCAAACGTTTACATTTTTGGGAAATCTACTGAATCTGAAAACCAGCGTTTACATTGAAAAAGGCATGTGTGGCGACCATCATGATTTCATAAAATGGCGGTCACTGAAGACCTACATGTATCAATATCTCAGCTGCTAAGCGGTGCAGCCTTTTAATTTTAGTGGATAAACCGTCACAGTGAATGACAACAAATCATATAGGATAAATCACAGTCACCTAGTCATAATGAAATTACAAGTTTATGACAGTTTACGTGTGACTGAATTATATACAAGTAGCATGACACATGTGCTTTGTTCACGCTATGTTCATATCCATGATGTATGTACCTGCATCGAGTGGAGGTGATTAGAACTACGTCTGTAATTAGCAGCATCCCGTCGTTTTTGGGTCATATTATATTATTTCGTTTTGGCACCGCTGCACTGCACTGCACTTATTCTTGATGATAAATGGTTAATTGGGATTATGTGATATTGTACTATTTAGTTGCGCCTTACGTTGCGTTGCGTTGCGTTGCGTTGCGTTGCGTTGCGTTGCGTTGCGTTGCGTTGCGTTGCGTTGCGTTGCGTTGCGTTGCGTTGCGTTGCGTTGCGTTGCGTTGCGTTGCGTTGCGTTGCGTTGCGTTGCGTTGCGTTACTACAGTTATGTGAATAAGGGACTATGAACAAGATTGTTTTATCCCATTGTCTTCGATGTTATGTATAATGTTATGTGCTACTACATACATTCATTGTTTGTATGTTAATAACTCGAAGGCAATAACTATTATTATTACGATTATTATAATTATTAACAATTTACGCAGACATAAACATACAACTTGGTGACCGCACAGAGACAGAGGCAGAGGCAGAGGCAGAGGCAGAGGCAGAGGCAGAGGCAGAGGCAGAGGCAGAGGCAGAGGCAGAGGCAGAGGCAGAGGCAGAGGCAGAGGCAGAGGCAGAGGCAGAGGCAGAGGCAGAGGCAGAGGCAGAGGCAGAGACAGAGACAGAGACAGAGACAGAGACAGAGACATGGAAGGAACTTGAATCAGCAAACCCACCAATCACCCAGACTGTCGTCCCATATGTCTCCGTTGGTGCAGACCATGGACGCCTATGAGCGTCTGAACAACGTCGTGAGGGTTCATCTGGTATGATAGGAAAGTTCAACAATGTCAAAAGTTAGTAAACATCACGAGCGTGGTTAAACGGGAGCATGGTGCATCCGCAAGATCATGGATTGTATAATAAGCCACGTTAATCCATTTATTTAATCCAGTGACTGTCTTGATCCTATTGGATTCCTTGCCCCTATGTAGTTTTAGCAACCAAAATCAACAGGCTTGCAAATCTTCAAAAAATGAAGAATAAAATACTTTACGAACCAGACAATTAATTTTAGGACATATTTTAATCAGCTATTTTGCAGTGGCTCTCCCTGGTGATTGATTGATGTAGTAGTTTTAAGACAGCTATGTCGGATATCGTTGACAGACATCGGCATTTCAACAGAGCTTAGGGTGCGTGTATATCGGGTACTAGAATTCATTCGGCGAGCTTATTGTCTCCAACCGATACCGTGTTCTGTCACGTGTCCAGCCCGCTACAGTTACGCCACCTGGTAGACGTCATGTTTGCCGTCTCGTGTTTTATTAGCGTCTCTCGGTCCCGACAAGTCACAGGGTCACCGAGGACAGTGGTGAGGAGAGAATGAGTAACCTACAGTTCGCCAGAGAACAATACTATCCCAACATCTTCGCGCCGCCATGGTTTTCTAGTTACATAAACTAACTTTATGTTTGCACAAATTTCTCAATTTTGTTCGTATATATTAATAAAAATTACTTCTTATGCGCCAATATCCACGAAGATCAAGCTCAGTGGCGCAATTAACAAAACCAGCCCAGGGGATAAGCCATCTCACAATCGTATAACAATACTTGAATCATCGACAGATGGACGAAGGTGCTAGGAATCTAAGGAGGATAGACAGTTTTAAAGAGATAGGTTTTTAGACGCCGGCGGAATGAAACTATATTTCCTTCTAATTTGACACTAGCAGGAAGCGAATTCTACAGAGTTTGTGCGACAATGCATTCCTTTCTTCACCTTCGACTGAATGTCACTCCATATAACTTATCTTACGACCACTGAAATTGCATGGGTGCAGAAGAAGTAAGGAAGCAAGTGAAGTTTTTTCTCTTTTGTTATATTGCTGTCTGTTTCCCACAACAGCTCTTACAACAACATCCAACACATCTGAGGAGGGGCTAGTTTCCTGACGTCTTTGCTACGCCCTCTCTGTTAATTAGTAAACAACGTAAGACGTTCTCTGCGACGTAATGGGTGACAACGGAATGACGTCATAACGTTTAATTATAGTTGCTACGTTGTTAAAATCACTTTACAAATCGTTTGTTTTTATCGTCTTGGTGCGCGGTACACCGGCGGCTTATTCTTCACTACGCTACTTATCGAAATGACAAATCCCAGCACCGAGACGGCGACGGTCGAACACCTTCGTACATATAACGATATCGGCTCGTTCACAGACGCCCAAATTACAGGTAGTGTTGTATTTATGTGAGGCAAATTTCACGATTGTGTTTGTATACTGTATACGTATGTATGTATTATGGCAGATTTGCATCACGCGACACGCTAACTGATTTATCTTGGGTCAAGTGGAATATTTTTACGTGACAGAGATCCGGAAGGTATTCAGGATCTTTGATCAGAATGTGTCACTGACGATGCCTATCGAAAAGCTACCCGTGGCTCTGCGCGCCCTCGGACGGATACCGACAGAAGTACAGATGCAGCAAATTCTCGATGAGTTCGGTGACTCGACGCTAGGTAAGCAGCGGTTCATCAAAAGTTCTATCGATCAACATCGCGGTAATACATATATCATGATACAGGTAGACCATCCTCGCGAGCAAAGGGACAACAATTTCAGCATAGTTCCCTTTGCTATATCGCCAGAATTCCATTTCAACAACATCTAACAAAATTTATTAATCAGCCACCCGGAATATTTACCCTAATCAACCCTGTACAAATGTGGATATGATAGATACACTGTATATTGGATTTATTTTTTATATTTATGTCAAATCAGTGTTTGTCGATATCCCTTCACGTAATTCCCTACCAAGACCAAGTTACTGTCCAGGTCAGAGAATGACTTTCGCAGAACTTGACTTTAAGCCTGTAATGTGGCCTCGCGCTTTCTATACGTCTTCTGGTTTAACGCTCCTTATCGGCGGCGGTCATTAAAAGCGCGAAATAATCACGAAAGCAAAAACAACGAACGAACTTCTGTATCTCTTAAACAGGCACGTGTGAGATGTTTATGTCGATTGACCTTTGACATTACCCACGATGCTTTGCGGCAGCGACATTCCAAACTGGCTTAGTATTAGCATTCTATTAACATATATGTGTTGAACAGGTACACGTCCCCGAACGCACGCACGCACGCATAAGTATGCACGCATGCACGCACGCACGCTCGCACGCACGCTCGCACAAACACACGCACACGCACACGCACACGCACACGCACACGCACACGCACACGCACACGCACACGCACACGCACACGCACACACACACACACACACACACACACACACACACACACATATACGATTTAACAAGATTTAACAAGATTGCCACCTAGAGATTCAACTCTAGATGGCAGGTGGACTAGGAAGCCATTTGGCTTATCGAGAGTTCAACCTATCTATCTAAGTATACCCCGCCCTTCTTAGGTATATGTCGATTTTATTTTTAAATATATTAACACTACTAGCACCTACACAATCAGCTGATAATCTGTTCCATTCGTTTACTGTTCTTTGTGAAAATGAAAATTTTCTAATATCTAGTCTACACTGCTTCTTTGCTAATGTAACTCCATGTCCTCTAGTCCTTCTCTCTTCCTTGACTGTGAAAAAATATTTTTGTCAATATTTTCATATCCATTCAATATTTTAAACACCTCAATCTGATTTCATTTCATAACTAATATTCCTGAGTTTTGGTATTATTTTGGTTGCTCTCCTTTATACTCTTTCTAGCATATCAATATCCTTCTTGCGATATGGCCTCCATGCTTGTATACAATATTCTAAGTGAGGCCTAACTATTGTTTTATACAGCGGTATTATTAGTTCTTTTTCTTTGTACACTATATTTCGCCTAATTAATCCAAGAATTTGGTTTCCCTTTGCTGCTGCAATTCCACACTGCTCTGATACCTTCATGTCAGCACTAATAGTTAACCCTAAGTCCTTTTCCTTTAAGGTAGTATTTAGTACAGTATCACCCATTGTATATTCCCATGTCATGTGTGAAGGCACTTACACTTTCCAAAATTAAACAGCATTTGCTACTTCTCAGACCATTCTATCAACTTATTAAGATCATCTTGTAAATGCTGTCTATCTGCATCACTTTTAATTTTCCTAAACACTTTTGTGTCGTCCGCAATCTTCAACACCTTGCTTGTTATGTCATCATCCAAATCATTGATATATATTAAGAATAAAATAGGTCCCAGTACTGATCCCTGCGGTACTCCACTCAAAACCGCTTTCCAGTTTGAAACCTCCCCATCAACTACTACTCTTTGTCTTCTACCAATAAGCCATTTTTCTATCCAGTTGATCATTCCATTTCCTATGCCATGGGCCTTTAGTTTAAGTAGTAGTCTTTGGTGTGGCACTTTGTCAAAGGCTTTTTAAAAAATCTAAGTAGATTATATCTACTGGTGATCCCTCATCTAGCCACTTTGTGACATCTTCCAAAAAACATAACATATTTGTTAAGCATGACCTCGCTTTTAAAAACCCATGTTGAGATGGGTTTATCAATTTATTTTTAACAAGAAAATCAACCAGGTGATCTTTAATTAGTCTTTTTAATAGTTTGCAAATCACCGATGTTAAACTCACTGGTCTATAGTTCTCTGACTTGTTTCTCGAACCTTTTTTTTTTAAATAATGGTATAATGTTTGCTTCTTTCCATTCTAACGGAACTATTCCCTCCTCTAATGACAAATTGAACACTGTTGCAAGCGGTATGCTGATTTGTTCTACAATTTCCAATAGTAATTTGGCAGGAATCCCATCCACTCCAGGTGATTTATTATCCTTCATATCTCTTATTTTCATAGCTACCATTGTTGGGGTTACAATTAGTTGTCCTAAATAGTCAAACTCTCTCCCTTCGAACTTAGTCTCAAGTACTGGTAATAATACTAATATCTTCCCTGGTAAACACCGAACTAAAGTACTCATTTAGGCTTTCTGCCATTAAGAATCCCTCTGTTATTATGTTTCCATCACTACCTCCTAGAGGACCGACCTTATCCTGAACTTTCTGTTTACTTCGAACATACGCATAAAAACTCTTGCTGTCATGTTTTATATTAAAAGCTATTTTTTGTTCGTAGCTTCTCTTTGAATTTCTAATTTCAGCTGTAGCTTGTTTAAGTGCTTCTTTATAAATGCTATAGTCTTCTTCACTTCCGGTATGTCTATATGTCTTCCACATCATTTGCTTGTACTTGATTTTTCTAATGGCTTCCTTCGATAAGTGTTTCTTCTTTGACCGTTTCCCCTGTTTTTTCAAGGGGACAAATTTGTCAACGACGCAGTCAATTTCACTCTTTAAAATATTCCAGCATTCTGTTGCTGTCTTATTCTTCAGTGTGTTATTCCAGTCTATCTTTGCTAAATATTCCCTCATGTCCTTATATCTTCCTTTGTGAAATGTTTTCCTGTACCTTATTTTTCTATTCCGTTCTCCCTTTACTTTGATGATAACATGTATCTGGTTGTGATCACTACACCCCAGTGGCTCACATATCTTGACATTATCAACAAATTCCTTCTGTGAGCTCAATACTATGTCTAACACGTTCTCGCCCCTGGTTGCTTCTAACACATGTTGAGAAAGGAAACTATCTTGTACTAAATTTAAAATCTCTTGATCCTCTCTCCCGGTACTCTGTAGAGATGTCCACTGTATATGCCCATGGTTAAAATCTCCCATAATAATACAGTCCCGTTTACTCACTTCTTTGATAGCGTTATGTATTTTTTCATTCTCTTCCATGCTTATGTTTGGACTCCGATACACTAACCCAGCAGTTAATGTTGAGTTTCCTGTAACTATGTTACACCAGACAGCTTCTTCACATTCTGCTTCTTTTTCTAATTTTATTTCATAAGCTTGGATGGATTCTTTAATATATAAAATAACTCCGCCTCCCCTTCTTCCTAATCTATCTTTCCTAAACATTACACACCCTGTCATTCCTAATTCGGCATCTGATATATCGGGTGTGGCCCAAGATTCAGTTATACCTATTATGTGAGGGTCAATATCTTCTACCATAATGTTTAGTTCATTTCTTTTGTTTACTATGCTCCTTTCATTTAAACAAACACATTTATAACCAAATTCCGTAGGGCTTTCCAGGCTGTTCTTTGCTGATGTCTTTTTGCTATCTTTATATATGCCTCTAGTATTTGGCTTCTCTGTGTATCCCCCCGGCGAAAGTAGTTTAAAAAGTTGCAATGCTATACATAACTAACTATATATAACTTTGCCAAGTGGCGCAATCACCCTTATGCACAGTTGACATTTTAAATCATACCGATTTGTACAGTATACTTCGGGGAGTTCTGCGCATTGCTTAATCGAGATCCGTGGGGCATGCTGGGATCGGAGACAGAGCTCCGGTCGACATTTGAGAACCTGTTCGACCCTCGCCAGACCGGCCGTCTCAACAAGAGGTGGCTCATCCACCAACTAACGACCCTGGGAGAGACACTGACGCAGAAGGAAATCAACGAAATGCTCGTTCACTTCGACGCTGACGACGAGGGTGAGATTGAATACGAAGGTACGTCACGTTGGGCGTGGGTTGATTCGTAGCCACAGTTTACAGGACTTGAGACTCAAGCACTGGCTTAACTTGGGATTTGTCATTCAAACGTCTCTGTAACTTGTCAGTTCAGTTGGAGATTTGGGCAAGGAATTAAACTAGTTAATGTAACACGCACGCGCGTTACATTAGTTAGTTTAATTATTATTTTAATATCAAAATTGCTATTATAATTAATTTAATTAATGATTGTTATATGTATGTGTATGTGTATGTGTGTGTGTGTGTGTGTGTGTGTGTGTGTGTGTGTGTGTGTGTGCGTGTGCGTGTGCGTGTGCGTGTGCGTGTGCGTGTGCGTGTGCGTGTGCGTGTGCGTGTGCGTGTGCGTGTATGTATGTATATGCGTGGGTGTGGGAGTGCTTAGCGTTGCACGCATTGTGAGCTATGAGATTTTGTATTGAGATAGCTAACTATAATCGACCTATGCATTATTATCTATATAATTATTATAATATTGTTTATGTCCGTAAAGAACGCTTCTGCTTTCACGCAGACTGCTCAAGTGTATACAGCCAGACATCTTAAATGTTTACATTTCACTCTTCAGACATGATACACCAACTGCTCAAGTGAGATGGCCAGTCGGAAGGGTGGTTTCGACCGCTGGACCATAATGGATACAATGTGATTTATTACGATTAATTAATTAATGTCATGATTGGCTGTAACTCAACGGGAAAGCACTATGCAATAACTACAAAACCGTGTGTGGTGTAAGACATTCAAAACACTGCCGTGTGTCGCGGACGTGTTTTCTGAAGGAAGTTGGAAACACTCAGATGACATCGACTGATTGCACTTTCTCGTCTAACTGATTGCACTTTCTCGACTAACTGATTGCACTTTCTCGTCTAACTGATTGCACTTTCTCGTCTAACTGATTGCATGTTTGTAGTTTAGCATTGAACATTAAAGATTGACTAAGCTTACCCCGTTGAAGTGAAATTAGACAACGGTGAGTTACGTTCTAGAAATTGTAGTCGTGTTGCATGCAACATGTTGCATTGTTTGACCAAATATCTGGTGCCGTTTTATTTTAACATGTAAAATACATGTCATGTTTCACGTAAATAAATAACGGTTTTGAACTAGTGTGACGAGACCAAGTTAAATAATAATATAGTTTGATAAGTTTTGTGC
This sequence comes from Ridgeia piscesae, assembly GCA_025642075.2. Lineage (NCBI taxonomy): Eukaryota > Metazoa > Annelida > Polychaeta > Sabellida > Siboglinidae > Ridgeia > Ridgeia piscesae. The sequence goes on from JAODUO010000585.1 coordinate 128,763, forward strand.
TATCCATCCAATTGTATCCTATTTATTGTTCTTATATTTGTTCTTTATATCTTCCATTCACAAACCAAACCTTAACTTATAGTCCCATAATTAGTAGCTATACAGTCAATTAGGCACACAAAAAGCACTGCGTACATTTTCACAAAATAGTTCACTACACAGCGAAATAGGTATAACTGGAATAAAATTAAGACATTTCACTCGCTGCTTTCCTGTCCCGGCAACCGAACGCGCCCTCTAGCGACTGGGCGGTACACTGAGGAAAACGACCGTTTTATATTGACAAGAGTTCGGAGAAGTGTGCAATGTGAAGGTACTTTGTTGTTTTGTATAGCGGCGTGTTGTAGGAACAATAAAAACAACCCATGTGACAGTTTCTTTCGTTTCCCCCAAACAACGTAATTCATAACAGGTATACAGTTTGTATGCAATCTGTATAATGTGAGAACTAAATTCGCACTACTCTAAAATACGCTAAGTTAAAGTAAATCTAAAGAAACTGCGTTTTGGATCCATAGAACACATAACGTTACTATTAGTTCATCAATTTTGATGATTTTCGAACGACGACAAAACATTGAGCAAACAGTCCATTCATCGCCATGTATTGTAATCGCACATATTGTTTACCCTTTAACATTATTATTATTATTTTCTTTTGGCATTCCAGCATATGATTGGTGACATTTTCTGCATTTATTTAACATTTTACGATTGTTATATTAAGTAATGACGTCAGTTTAATGTTGTAACAGAGCTCAGTGTCTAGTTCCGGTAACAGAAATGTTACCAACAATATATTTGATGGCTGATCATTCAAGCTTCTCATTCGATGTGTGCCTACAAAGCTGGTTTAACTTACTTGTAGAAATCATAGTAAACATGGCTAACCTATTATCTACATCTAGTAAAAATATTTTTAATGACATTTGCATGGTTACTAAAGAACAATTTATTTAATTTCAGTTATCATTCCATCGCATAAAGGTTAACTTGTGTCGTGTAATTATGATGTGAAACCATCAAACATGGCGCACAAACAACATTAGGCGCTCTTACTATCCAGCCACTAGGGGCGCCACCGCTCTTGAGTGGGACAATGTTTTTCAGTGGGACTGTGGGAGACTAGAGTGAGTGACACGTCTCATTTGATAACACGTCTTTGTTTAGTGATACACACTCACAATTGTAAAGTTCGCCCTGGCTTGTTGTGACCGGTAAATGACGTCGATAAATCC